>CM060440.1:18023844-18496344 GCA_030545235.1 Helianthus tuberosus
GTTGTCACACCCCGATATTTCCACGTATTACCGGTGGGCCCGGTGGGGAGTATCGTGACGTAGTTGATATCATCATAGTCAAACAACACAATTTTAAATGCACAGCGGAAGCAAAAGATAGATTTATTTCAACCGAATAAATTGTAATATTCAAGTATCACAAAATAGTTGAAAAAGATCCACAGGCGGATCAAATAAAAAGGAAACGTAGTTCATCAGACTTAATATGCATCCAAGCTTGCGAGACTCTTATTGATGCTAAGGAGAGACCAGCCTATTTCGAGTATACCTGCACTTAACCTTTTTGGGAAAATACGTCAGTTTACACTGGTAAATACAATTAACTGACTCATTTTGAAAAGGTTTAGAAAAATTGATTTGAATGCACAAGGCACAAAACATTTTATAACTTGGGATAATTATTTATATATAAACTTGTAAAAGAATTACATGTTTGTTATATGTTCAGTAGCCCGGATTGACACCGGGTTAAAGATTAATAGACACACCACATGTTATAGTCCCGCAGCGAGTTATTCCCGAAACCGGCGGTTATACCTTATTATTTATATATGCACTGTCGGGTGTACGCCTACACCCCGTGCTTAGGTCGTGGCCATTTCTTAAAATGATGCCAAGGATATCCGGGACATGGTCATTAACCCCCCAAAGGCTTTAAGCAAACGAAACAATTTAAACAGGACATTTCAATAAATTAACCTTCATACAATTAAAAATTCAATGCCCGACCAAGCGGTATTTTATATACCATACCCCAAGCCCGTATAAGGGAAAATAAGTTAAAAGTATTTACCTTTGCAAGTATTAATCACAAATAGCAAGTGCAAATAGCTTTTACCGAGTCTCCTAATCTGGAACAAAGGTTTTTAATAACCTATTTAAGCGCGTGCCCAAAGATTGTTGGAAACTTTTCCAAAAATGTGATGTGTATCTAGTATCTCTGTCAGAGATAATAGACACTGGTACGCCATGCAGAGATACAATCTTATCTACGTATAATTGGGCTAACATGTCGGAGCTATAAGTCTCCTTAATGGGTAGGAAGTGTGCTGACTTAGTCAGTCTATCTACTATCACCCATATAGTATCATTTCATTTCTTTGTCTTTGGAAATTTGGTGATGAAATCCATCGTCACCATTTCCCATTTCCAGGTGGGAAGTTCAGGTTGTTGTAGCAAACCTAACGGCTTTTGATGTTCAGCTTTGACTTGAGCGCACGTCAAACATTTGGCTACATAGGTAGCTATAGACTTCTTCAAGCCTATCCACCAATAGTTCGCCTTCAGATCCTGGTACATCTTGTCAGCTCCAGGATGAACGGAGTATTTAGAACTATGGGCTTCCTGGAGGATAACATCCCGAAGTCCTCCATAATGGGCTTCCTGGAGGATAACATCCCGAAGTCCTCCATAAACTGGAACCCAAATTCGTCCATTTAATCCCGAAGTCCTCCATAAACTGGAACCCAAATTCGTCCATTTAATCTCAGGATTCCGTCCTTGCCATAGGATAACTGTTCTTCAGTTACTCCTAGCTTTTCATCAGGATAGTTAGCTTCCAATACAGCTTCCTTCTGCGCAGCTAACAACCTTTCATTCAAACTATTCTTTATCTCAATGCTCTTGGCATTGATTCTTATAGGCTTTACTCTTTCCTTTCGACTTAAGGCATCGGCGACTACATTCGCCTTGCCAGGATGGTATCTTATCTCACAATCATAATCATTCAAAGTTTCCATCCACCGTCGCTGCCTCATATTCAAATCCTTCTGATTGAACAGATGTTGAAGGCTTTGGTGATCAGAATAGATCACGCACTTGGTTCCATACAAGTAATGCCTCCACAATTTTAGTGCAAATACAACGGCACCCAACTCCAAGTCATGGGTGGTGTAGTTCTTTTCATGCACCTTTAACTGACGTGAAGCATAGGCAATAACTTTGCCTTTCTGCATAAGCACACATCCCATACCTGTGTGCGATGCATCACAATATACCACAAATTTATCAATTCTATCAGGCAACGTCAATACTGGAGCGTTGCTCAACTTCTGCTTCAGAATATCGAAAGATTCTTGCTGCTTAGGCCCCCAGTCGAACTTACTATTCTTTCGAGTTAGTAAAGTCAGGGGTGCTGCAATTCTTGAGAAGTTTTCAATAAATCGCCTGTAGTATCCTGCTAAACCTAGAAAACTAGGAATCTCAGTAGGCGTCTTTGGCTCTTGCCAATTCATGACAGCTTCAACCTTAGCGGGATCTACTTGGATACCACGCTCACTGACAACATGTCCAAGGAATTGGACTTCGCGAAGCCAAAATTCACACTTTGAAAATTTAGCGTACAGCTTCTCCTGCTGAAGTAGTTTCAGAATGCATCGAAGATGCTTCTCATGGTCGGCCTGATTCTTTGAATAAATTAGAATGTCGTCGATGAAGACGATAACAAATTTGTCCAAGTATGGCTTGCAGACACGGTTCATGAGATCCATGAACGCTGCTGGTGCATTAGTGAGCCCAAAAGGCATCACTAGGAACTCGTAATGGCCATAACGAGTCCTAAATGCAGTTTTGTGTACATCTTCATCTTTAACCTTCAGTTGATGATAGCCTGACCTCAAATCAATCTTAGAGAAGTAACTCGCCCCTTGAAGTTGATCGAACAGATCGTCGATCCTGGGCAATGGATATATATTCTTGATAGTAACCTTATTAAGTTCGCGATAATCGATGCATAGTCGCATCGATCCATCCTTCTTCTTCACAAACAGGATTAGTGCTCCCCAAGGAGATGAACTAGGACGAATGAAACCTTTTGCCAATAAATCGTCTAGCTGAGTCCTTAACTCTTTCATCTCTGTTGGTGCCAACCTGTAAGGTGCCCTTGCCACGGGTGCTGCTCCTGGAATAATGTCAATTCTGAATTCTACTTGCCTATCTGGTGGCAAACCAGGTAGTTCTTCAGGGAATACTTCGGGATATTCAGAAATGACAGGGATATCTTCAATCTTAGGCTTCTGCTCATCAATAGTCACTTGTGCCATGTAGATGACACAACCCTTCTTCAAACACCCACATGCCTTGAGCATAGACACTTGCTCAGGCAGTCCATACTGGGTATCTCCCTGAATGGTAAGTGACTCACCAGACGGAGTCTTGATCACCACTTGCTTCTTGTTGCAAACAATGTGGGCCTGGTGTAACACCCCGAAAATTTACGTCCTATAATGTCTTGACACGTGTCATAACCTTTGAACGTGTAAAAGAATGTTCTTGAAGGACTAAAGTTGACAAACAATGAAACTATGTAAATACAAGGGTTCAAAGTGTCAACAATGAATAAATATACTTCACAATAACCCTACACGATGTTTATACCCTTAAACGAGTGAATCATGGATCATACGAAGCTAATTGTGGAAGAAAGTGAGAAAGTTCAAACTACAGGGGTTAAATGTGTCAACATGTTTAAAGTATACCTCTGAGTGACCTTTTAGCAAACCCGAAGCTTTGTAATGATAAAATATACTCACTAGAATAAGTGATAAAAATTTCACAAGGTTTCGTTATCGTATGAGAAAGTTATGATAAAATTCGTGTACGAGGGGTTAAAAGCGTCAACGTTGAAATCTATGACTTTTCGGGTAGTCAAAAGTTAACCAAGGACTTAAAAAAGTTGGTTTAAGTCTTGAAGCCCTTAGAATTCAATTAAGAGGGCCCAAAGTGCAAGAAATAAAGGTAAAAATCAAGTTTGGAAGTCCAGGGGTCAAAACTGTCAACATTTGAAAGATTTTGTGCTGCAGAAGGGTAGCGCACCTCTACACTTTTAATGTAGCGGTGCGCTAGCAGGTGTCAGATGCTGAAAAACCCACAGCTGGCTGTTCTAACCCGTTCCACCGACTTTAAACCTAGTATTTCGATTCTATGGGCTGAATAAAGTGGTTTATAACTTATATAGGGCACATGTACTGATCTTGGATCATTACTTCACTCATTTGGCATCAATTTGAAGGATCAAAAGTTCTTATAGAATTCTCATATTACAACATACAACCTCATATTCACTTCTGATCAATTGTGGAGCTTTCAAGCTGATACCAAGCCTTCCAAATCATCCATTAGTTGTGTGTAAGTATGTTTAACCCTTCCTAATTCATTTATACTTAGTTTCTAGCCTAGAAATCAAACCGTCGTAACTACGGTTTGACTTTGTGATAAATCACAATCGGTCCAGAGATTTGTCGAATCGAAAGTTGTTATAAGTTGGTATTTATATGGTTAATAAACCTCTAAAAGGGCACTCACTGATTTCAATCCTAACTATGTCGTTTGTCGAGTCAAACTTCTTCCGAAAAGTCAACAGAAATGTTAATCGCATATTTAATGATACGGAAGGCGTGTAATCTGTTTTATTAGTCATATAACTTGAAAATAAGTATATTAACATGTCTATGCTTGTTTGATTCGACAACCTTATGTTTTGAACCGATTCGGAACCGAGAGACACAAAAGTTTGACTTTTGCTTTGACCTCAGTTCTGACCCAATTTATATAGGTTTAGACATGCCTTAAAGTTCCATTAGGACCTAGTTACATGTGTGTATAAGCCTCTGCGTTTATACCACTCGAATCCCTAATCGTCCGATGTTTCCGTTAATCGCTTAAATATGGACCATAATGCCCTATTGCCTTAAAACGTGATTTTTGGAAATGTAAAAGAGTAGAAACTTAAATTACTGATATATAAACTTGTAACCAAAGTTTGACACCAATTCGAGGTCTGGATTGAGAGTTATGCTCATTAGCGCAAAATAGAAGCTTTATGTTAATAAAATGGCGTAATTAGCGTATGGCCTAGTTAAGCCTACTTTTTGATATCAAATCTTTTACCCACTGATGTAATATATTATTTTGGGATTTTTAAATATTTTTAATTAATTTTAGGCTGAGCATAACTAGTAATCGTAGGCTTAATTCGGTAAATGTCGGTTTTGCCCTAACGGGCCATAAAATGAGTTTTACTTATCTAAACAACTCCAAACCTTTTGCTACTGATCACATATGATTAATAAATTATTTTAAGCCCTCTGGAAATATAAAAATATCAGATTTAAGTATCGAACCCGGAAGTGGCCTTTAATCGCCATAATTAGCGTTTTTAACGCATAGTATGTCTTAAAATCATATTGGACATACCCGGGTTGATACCTACTGATATATGAGGCAAATTATGATATTTTAACAGTAAGCAAAGGTTGATTAACTCAGACTTCGTTTTTGAGCTTTTCGGCTTATGTGAAATTACCAAAATACCCCTACGGGGCATAGTTTGGTTAAAAATGATAAATTTCACATATATGCTTTATCTTACTGTTATAACTCATTAAGTTGAGTATGTTTACTGATTACATCAGACCTGTAACTCAGTTAAACACTTAAACCTTTTACAACCTTTAAAATGACCAAAATACCCCTACGGGGCTTAATATGAGATTAAAATCGTTTTGGGCATAATGGAAGGTATCCTACTGATATCGCAACATATTTATGGCATGTTAACTTAGGAAACCTGTTTAGGACTCTTATCGTTACCCGTTACGCTTAGTACGCGTTCGGGTCGGTTTATGTAACTAGTTTACATATATTAGCCGAAATGGGTCAAACCTTATCGGTTTTATCTCAAAATCCAGAAGGTGTTTAGATTTCCCATATTATACAAGTCTTCAAACTTGTTGGGTCTAAATCCCATTCTATTCCGGTCTTCGCCTTATCGTGCGTTTGAACCGTATCTTTCTATAAGACTAGCCGGTCTAAGCCTAGGCTTAATTAAAGGCCCGTTAGCATTCTAATTGGTTTTTATACCATCATTCCAGACTAGAGATTTCCGGTAAATTGTACCTACGCTTACTTAAGTGAACACGGCTGAGTTATTAATTTCTGCTATTTAAGACAGGAGCTAGCTCAGGTAAATACTCTTAACTTATTTTCCCTATACGGGCTTGGGATACGGTATAATAATACCGCTTGGTCGGGTATTGAATCTTTAATCTTATTATGGTTAAATCATTGAGGTAACCCGGTTTAATCTGTATTGTTTGAAACAAAGACCTTTAGGGGTTAATGACCATGTCCCGGATATCCTAGTGACATCATTGTATTATAAAATGGCCACGTCTTAAGCACGGGGTGTAGGCATACACCTGACAGTGCTTAAGAGATAACGGTATCTCACTCTCTTGTGGGCCTATACTTGTGGCGTGTCTGTTAATCTGACTCGATTTCTACATCGGGCCCTGAACGTACAACGAACATGTAAATCTGTATACAAGGTTATAAATATAATTGTCCCAAGTTAAAAAGATTAATTTTGCCTCTATGCATTTTAATCCAAGTGTCGAAATATTTGCATGTCTTGTGCACCTAAACAAATTTTCATAAACATTTACAAAATGAGTCGGTTGAGTGTATTTACCAGTGAAAACTGACGTATTTTCCAAAAGGGTTAAGTGACAGGTACTGAACGTAATTGGCTGGAAGCTCAGGGCGTTTCTAAGGAATCTTGAAAGTTCTAGGTGCCTAAAGTCTGTTGAATAAAGTTTATGTTTTAAGATCCGCCTGTGGATCCTTTACTTCCGTTGTAATACTTTGATGTTACACTATTACGGATTGTAATATATTTATCCTTTTGCTTCCGCTGTGCATTTATATATTGTGTTGTTTGACTATGATGTTGCCAACCACGTCACGTTACTCCCCTACCGGGCCCATTCACCGGTAACACGTGGAAATTCGGGGTGTGACAGGTTGGTATCAGAGCCAACATTGAGTGAATTAAACACTAGCTTTTTGTGTTTAATCTCAATGACACAATTGCACATTTCTAAATCTTCTGAGTCTAGACTTAACATAGGAATATTCTCAATCCTTATCTGGAAATTCTGCTTCCAAAATTTTTATATATTGGATACGTCGCCGAGCGAAGAAGCCATAATAATAATTCTCCACACCAGGAGCCTTAAATTGCTGACCTTCGTACAACGGCTAGGACGAAACATGCAAACAAGGAGAAGGCATTCAGAAATAAAATGAAGAAGAAACTCCCTTTGCAAAAAATCGTTTCCTTAATAGTCCTTATAAGGACATAATTACCTTTCAGTTCCTTCGAGGACAACATTATTCCTTTCAAGTCCCGTCTAGGGCACATCTGTATTTTTATTTTATAGTGGAATAATTAACTTTAAATTTTCATTCAGACATTCTTTTTATAAGATCTACCTTTAAATAAAATGGCAAAATCTAAAAAGGACGAGACCTAGCCACGCAATATTTTGAGGCAGAGCAAAGATGGTATTTCCATAATTAGATTCAGATCCATATTTAACACCTCAATTTAGGATAGTTCTGCGTTAAATATTAATAAGAATCTTAAGAGTGAAACCCAGCCTTCGGGTCATTTTAAGGCCGGGCCATGATGGTGAATCCCTGTTAACATCTGTAAATATGTTAACACTCCTGACAGACGTGATTCATTAAAATCACACGTCATTCTTATTGATGGATTCTTCAAAAGATTCCTAACCCAATGTAATGATCTCTGAATCATGGGTTTAGATCATCACTTGAGATGATCACATTTTGACCATACGTGGTAATATAGCACCTACAGGCCCTGTTCATTTCCATATGAACCAAAAGACAGTAGTAGCAACGACTCCCTGTCATATAAAGGTAATGAACTAGGTTCAAACCTTCATGCTTTGATTCTCTGAAATCATAGCTTATAAATTATAAACGTCCTTGTGACTAGGCCTATTGTACTAGTATACCTTCATGCTTTGATTCTCTGAAATCATGGCGTATAAATTAAACTTGTCTACGCGACTAGGCCATTTGTGCTATTATTAACTTATAAATTAGGATTATGATAAAAATCCTGAATAAAAATAAATATCATTCCTTTCCTGCCAGAATAATTATTAAAAGAGAATCTTAAATGGTTTGACCTAGCTTGAATGTCGTTGAAGACCTAGCTAAGATGGTAAAATCTGTTCAAAAAGAGATTCAGATCCTTGTTAACACCCGAAAATGTGTTAACACTCCCGACAACCGTGATGCTATAAAAATCACACTTGTCATTCTTATATTAGGAATTTTTCCAAATACCTTATTTAACGTAATTGATCAATAGGAATCATGGCTTATAAAATTTAAAACTGTCCTTGGGACCAGGCTTTTTACGCCACTTTAATATACTTGATGTTTTATAACTAGGATAAGTTATAATGAAAAATATTAACTAAGTATAACTAACAAATTAACCCATATGGTTTATATTACCATGGTTAATAAATTATCAAAAATGATAATTTCATAATGACCTCTGGATAAATCATTGCCAATGTTTATGAAGCAATCAAGCTAGATGGCTGGATTAGATGAAGTTAACAGCCACATGAAGGAGGACAATGATGCTACCAGAATCAATGTAACTGGAGCGGAACTGCAGGCAATAATAGATTATGCTGTTACTCGAGCTCTTGACAGACAGTATGATGAATCAAATGATACCCATTCTAAGACTCTATCTGTGGCTCGTAGTAAGCCCCCTTCTAAAATACTTGAGTCAAGAGAAGACGATGTTCATGACTTGTCAAATCAAAGGAGTATTCCGTTTAGACAGGTTGTGTTCCATCAAGAGACACCAGTTAAGACCTGTTCATATAAATATTTTGTCTCCTGCAAGCCTAGAGACTTTACAGGAGAAAAAGGGGCCATCGATTGCATGACGTGGCTCGATGAGATGGACGCTGTTGTTGACATCAGCGGTTGTGCAGAGCAAGATGTTGTGAAATTTGTTTCACAATCTTTTAAAGGAGAAGCTCTAGCTTGGTGGAGGTCACTGATCCAAGCTACGGGGAAGATTCCTTTGTACAACATGACTTGGGAGCAGTTCGTTGCTCTTATCAAAGAAAATTACTGTCCTCAACATGAAGTTGAGAAAATTGAGACTGAATTCTTGACATTGGTCATGGAAAACTTAGATTGTCAAGCATACCTTACAAATTTCAATACCAAGTCTCGATTGGTTCCTTATTTGATCACACCGGAACCAAAGCGAATTGCTCGCTTCATTGGGGGTTTAGCCCCAGAAATCAAAGCCAGTGTTAAGGCTTCAAGACCTACTTCATTCAGGTCAGCGGCCGATCTGTCGCTATCTCTCACACTCGATGTGGTCAGAAACAAGGCTGCCAAAGTCTCTGAAGAAGGAAAGCGAAAAAGGGAGGATGAAATTTCTCATCGCTCTGATAGGGAGACAAAGAGGAACTCTGAGGATAAGAAGAGTTCCGGGTTTAAGAAAGACAGCCAGCAGCCGGGTGAGAAGATCAGGTGCAAAACCTGTAGGAAATACCACCTCGGGAAATGCAGATTTGAATCTCGGCCTCGGCCGTGTGGAATTTGCAAATCTAAGGAACATAAAACCCTGGATTGCAAGAAGTTGAAAGATGCAATCTGTTATGGTTGCAACGAGAAGGGGCATATCAAGACCAACTGCCCTAGGAATCAGAAGAAGCCCGAAGAGGCCAAGAAAACAAACGCATGATGAACACCCAAGAGTTGGTGCAGAAGGATAATTACATAGCAGGTACATTTCCTTATCAAACAATTTATTTGTTGCTGACACATATGATTCTATAATGAACGATAAAAGTTGAGAACTGTTGCCTCCGCCTGATTTGGACTCCGGTCATTTAATGCAAGGTAGAAATTGGTTGATACTTTAGAAAATGCTCCAACAAATCCTAGATTGATATTTTATAGTTTTTAGGAATCACTCTTTTCTGATATCCTTATGGCAAGCTTTCAAGCTATCCAAATTCATCACTATAATAAAGACAGATGTGACATTTAGATCCCCTGTAAAAAAGGTGATGGATTCGGACCAAACTTTAAATGCCATTAAAGGTCTTTTGTGACCTAGGCTAAATATAATGGATATACATTCAAATAACATTCACTAGGAATGTTCAGAACAGAATAGCCCATACGGTTTATGAATGTCGTGGCTAATCTAAGTCGGGTCATCAGGATGATGACTAATAATTGTTAAATTACCAAGTTTCAAGTATGGAAAACTGAGATGAGGTAGACGACAGTCGCAATACTATTAAGGCGACGAAAGTTAATAAAGCTACAAATGTAAACCTCAATATTAATGGAGTTAATCTCCAAGCTGTGGTTGACGCAGCAGTTGGAAGGACCAAAGCAGTGTGACATCTGCAAAGGAACGGGTCATCATTTTCCCATGAATGTAGGGACACAAAGAATACAGTCTGTCACGACTGTGGTGAGTAAGGCCGCCTCAGAACTAGATACCATAAGGCTACCAAAGAAGGTGCAGCTAAGCCTGGAAAGGCTAAGAAAGGAAACGCCTGAACTCACCTGATGAATGCGGAGAGGTAGTTCGCGATGTCATCAAGTACCTTCCTTATCATTTACCAATGATAATTTCTGCTAAGTGTCCTGATTTAATACAGGCAATAATAAATCTTCATAAACCATAAGCTTAGCAAACTTTTATATCATCCACAAGGTATAACTTACCAAGGAAACCATAGTAACCGATTCTTCTGAGTATCGGCAAGGGATCCTTCTGAAAAATCTGAGAGTACTCTTTCTTCGAATCGAGTACGACAATATATATTACTTTATTTTATTATTTTCTCATTGTTTTCTATCGACCGCGAATGCCAAACTATGTTTGATAAAAGTGCCATATGAGGATTGGCGTATCCTAGTGTGTCCCATAGATTGCTTCCATGCCTGATCAGTATGGAGGTTTAATGCATGGAACCGCTGAGATATCCCAATGGTCATATTATACCAAAGTCGACTAGTAGTATTCAAAGAAGATATCCAGAAAAGAATTGTCCAAATAAATGTTCCCTGGTAAAGGAAGCTGTGGACTCATAGCATATAGGTGTCACTCATTTGACACCGGCAAGGATAATTAGACTAGAGCCTGAGATATGGAAATTCTCTATAACCTCTTTGTACCTTGATTATCTTCTCTTTTTATTACCCTATTTACCCCAGAGAGGCAGGTAGAGTTAAGGGTTAAATTCCGTTTAAGGCTGTGTTATTATGAAATCTCCAAGACGGCTAGTACCATCATTGGGAGAATCGAAACCCTGATTAAGTAAACTTTAAGATAGGAGATTCATATAGCCTAACTCGATATTCCGAGAGTTTGATAAGAAAGACGGTTCATTTTGAATATGCATTCATTACCGCAACCCTAATTAGGTAACGATTAAGAATTTGCCATCAACTGCCCAGGATCGTCGATCTGTTCGACTAACGGTAAGGATTAGCTATTCCCTACACATTAGCTAAGCAGTGGTTGGAATAACCATCTCACCTTAAAAATAAAGCTTTCTATAATAATGGATATGTAAGTATTAAGGCTACTCCTTTGGAGACCTTGTATAGATGGAATGTTAAATATCTAGTGATAGATAGAGAATTGGTAAGTCCAATGATCAAGATCTGAAAGTTGCCTGGGGAACAACAAATAAGATTATACAAATCCATAATCGATTGTAGGTTGCCAGTATATGGCAAGAAATCGAGGAGTTATGAAAATAGCAAACTTCCTAAGTTCTTGTTAAGGAATATGGTTTAACAAAAGATATCACCCAGGAAGGGTGTACCAAATTTGTGAAATTATCAGGCTAGTTAATCTCTGAATATATGGAAAGCATTCAAAGGAAATTGAATGTATCAAGATCAAGTAGCTTGTAAGCTAAAACCTACTTAAGGAGTTTGACGGAGCTCGCAATACATTGCACAATAGTGACTGGAGGATGTGTTCCGCCAATAAGTCAAGAAGCACTATCACATAATGATATGCAGAATTATAATGTGATGAGCATCCTGTATCGATTGAGGAGCGACAGGTCAAGAAGCTCCAAAAGGATACATACGCCTAATATAAGAGCCACTATGGGAGCTTGGAAAGACTCCAGATATGCTATAAAAGTTAAGTCCCTTATGCGACAAAGAGTACTTCCAGCATTTTAACAAATCTCGAGGTCGAGATTTCTTTTAAGGGGGTGAGGATGTAACACCCCGAAAATTTACGTCCTATAATGTCTTGACACGTGTCATAACCTTTGAACGTGTAAAAGAATGTTCTTGAAGGACTAAAGTTGACAAACAATGAAACTATGTAAATACAAGGGTTCAAAGTGTCAACAATGAATAAATATACTTCACAATAACCCTACACGATGTTTATACCCTTAAACGAGTGAATCATGGATCATACGAAGCTAATTGTGGAAGAAAGTGAGAAAGTTCAAACTACAGGGGTTAAATGTGTCAACATGTTTAAAGTATACCTCTGAGTGACCTTTTAGCAAACCCGAAGCTTTGTAATGATAAAATATACTCACTAGAATAAGTGATAAAAATTTCACAAGGTTTCGTTATCGTATGAGAAAGTTATGATAAAATTCGTGTACGAGGGGTTAAAAGCGTCAACGTTGAAATCTATGACTTTTCGGGTAGTCAAAAGTTAACCAAGGACTTAAAAAAGTTGGTTTAAGTCTTGAAGCCCTTAGAATTCAATTAAGAGGGCCCAAAGTGCAAGAAATAAAGGTAAAAATCAAGTTTGGAAGTCCAGGGGTCAAAACTGTCAACATTTGAAAGATTTTGTGCTGCAGAAGGGTAGCGCACCTCTACACTTTTAATGTAGCGGTGCGCTAGCAGGTGTCAGATGCTGAAAAACCCACAGCTGGCTGTTCTAACCCGTTCCACCGACTTTAAACCTAGTATTTCGATTCTATGGGCTGAATAAAGTGGTTTATAACTTATATAGGGCACATGTACTGATCTTGGATCATTACTTCACTCATTTGGCATCAATTTGAAGGATCAAAAGTTCTTATAGAATTCTCATATTACAACATACAACCTCATATTCACTTCTGATCAATTGTGGAGCTTTCAAGCTGATACCAAGCCTTCCAAATCATCCATTAGTTGTGTGTAAGTATGTTTAACCCTTCCTAATTCATTTATACTTAGTTTCTAGCCTAGAAATCAAACCGTCGTAACTACGGTTTGACTTTGTGATAAATCACAATCGGTCCAGAGATTTGTCGAATCGAAAGTTGTTATAAGTTGGTATTTATATGGTTAATAAACCTCTAAAAGGGCACTCACTGATTTCAATCCTAACTATGTCGTTTGTCGAGTCAAACTTCTTCCGAAAAGTCAACAGAAATGTTAATCGCATATTTAATGATACGGAAGGCGTGTAATCTGTTTTATTAGTCATATAACTTGAAAATAAGTATATTAACATGTCTATGCTTGTTTGATTCGACAACCTTATGTTTTGAACCGATTCGGAACCGAGAGACACAAAAGTTTGACTTTTGCTTTGACCTCAGTTCTGACCCGATTTATATAGGTTTAGACATGCCTTAAAGTTCCATTAGGACCTAGTTACATGTGTGTATAAGCCTCTGCGTTTATACCACTCGAATCCCTAATCGTCCGATGTTTCCGTTAATCGCTTAAATATGGACCATAATGCCCTATTGCCTTAAAACGTGATTTTTGGAAATGTAAAAGAGTAGAAACTTAAATTACTGATATATAAACTTGTAACCAAAGTTTGACACCAATTCGAGGTCTGGATTGAGAGTTATGCTCATTAGCGCAAAATAGAAGCTTTATGTTAATAAAATGGCGTAATTAGCGTATGGCCTAGTTAAGCCTACTTTTTGATATCAAATCTTTTACCCACTGATGTAATATATTATTTTGGGATTTTTAAATATTTTTAATTAATTTTAGGCTGAGCATAACTAGTAATCGTAGGCTTAATTCGGTAAATGTCGGTTTTGCCCTTACGGGCCATAAAATGAGTTTTACTTATCTAAACAACTCCAAACCTTTTGCTACTGATCACATATGATTAATAAATTATTTTAAGCCCTCTGGAAATATAAAAATATCAGATTTAAGTATCGAACCCGGAAGTGGCCTTTAATCGCCATAATTAGCGTTTTTAACGCATAGTATGTCTTAAAATCATATTGGACATACCCGGGTTGATACCTACTGATATATGAGGCAAATTATGATATTTTAACAGTAAGCAAAGGTTGATTAACTCAGACTTCGTTTTTGAGCTTTTCGGCTTATGTGAAATTACCAAAATACCCCTACGGGGCATAGTTTGGTTAAAAATGATAAATTTCACATATATGCTTTATCTTACTGTTATAACTCATTAAGTTGAGTATGTTTACTGATTACATCAGACCTGTAACTCAGTTAAACACTTAAACCTTTTACAACCTTTAAAATGACCAAAATACCCCTACGGGGCTTAATATGAGATTAAAATCGTTTTGGGCATAATGGAAGGTATCCTACTGATATCGCAACATATTTATGGCATGTTAACTTAGGAAACCTGTTTAGGACTCTTATCGTTACCCGTTACGCTTAGTACGCGTTCGGGTCGGTTTATGTAACTAGTTTACATATATTAGCCGAAATGGGTCAAACCTTATCGGTTTTATCTCAAAATCCAGAAGGTGTTTAGATTTCCCATATTATACAAGTCTTCAAACTTGTCGGGTCTAAATCCCATTCTATTCCGGTCTTCGCCTTATCGTGCGTTTGAACCGTATCTTTCTATAAGACTAGCCGGTCTAAGCCTAGGCTTAATTAAAGGCCCGTTAGCATTCTAATTGGTTTTTATACCATCATTCCAGACTAGAGATTTCCGGTAAATTGTACCTACGCTTACTTAAGTGAACACGGCTGAGTTATTAATTTCTGCTATTTAAGACAGGAGCTAGCTCAGGTAAATACTCTTAACTTATTTTCCCTATACGGGCTTGGGATACGGTATAATAATACCGCTTGGTCGGGTATTGAATCTTTAATCTTATTATGGTTAAATCATTGAGGTAACCCGGTTTAATCTGTATTGTTTGAAACAAAGACCTTTGGGGGTTAATGACCATGTCCCGGATATCCTAGTGACATCATTGTATTATAAAATGGCCACGTCTTAAGCACGGGGTGTAGGCATACACCTGACAGTGCTTAAGAGATAACGGTATCTCACTCTCTTGTGGGCCTATACTTGTGGCGTGTCTGTTAATCTGACTCGATTTCTACATCAGGCCCTGAACGTACAACGAACATGTAAATCTGTATACAAGGTTATAAATATAATTGTCCCAAGTTAAAAAGATTAATTTTGCCTCTATGCATTTTAATCCAAGTGTCGAAATATTTGCATGTCTTGTGCACCTAAACAAATTTTCATAAACATTTACAAAATGAGTCGGTTGAGTGTATTTACCAGTGAAAACTGACGTATTTTCCAAAAGGGTTAAGTGACAGGTACTGAACGTAATTGGCGGGAAGCTCAGGGCGTTTCTAAGGAATCTTGAAAGTTCTAGGTGCCTAAAGTCTGTTGAATAAAGTTTATGTTTTAAGATCCGCCTGTGGATCCTTTACTTCCGTTGTAATACTTTGATGTTACACTATTACGGATTGTAATATATTTATCCTTTTGCTTCCGCTGTGCATTTATATATTGTGTTGTTTGACTATGATGTTGCCAACCACGTCACGTTACTCCCCTACCGGGCCCATTCACCGGTAACACGTGGAAATTCGGGGTGTGACACCTGGTTATGAGATAACCAGTCCATGCCTATAACTATATTAAAACCGGCTAACTTCAAAGGAAGTAAGGACAAAGGAAAAGAGTGGTTCCTAATGGATATGAAACATCCATCTAATACGGTTGATGCGGTTTCTATGGTGCCATCAGCTAATTCAACCTCATATTTTATGCTTAGGGTTCTAACAGGTAGGTTTAACAACTTACTAAACTTATCATCAACAAATGACTTATCTGCTCCAGAATCAAATAACACCCTTGCATAAACATCATTAATAAGGAAGGTACCTGTTATGACATTATCGTTCTGGATCGCCTCATGTGCGTTCATCTGGAAGACCCTAGCATTGGTCTTTTTCCCGTCTTCAGCCTTCTTTGCAAACTTTGGGCAGTTGGACTTAATGTGTCCTTTCTCGTTGCAGCTATAGCACGTAGCATCCTTGATTTTCTTACAGTCTAAGGTCTTGTGCTCAGAAGATTTACAAATCCCACAAGGCCTTGGCTGCGACTGGGATTTCGACTTGAATCTGCACTTCCCGAAGTGGTGCTTCTTACAGATTTTACATTTGGGCTTATCGCCTGACTGATGATCATCCTTTTTCGTTCCAGAACTCTTCTTGTGGTCATTGTTTCCTTTACGCTTCTTGTCTGAACGTCGTGAGTTGTCATCCTCACGCTTCCTCTTCTCAGCGTCTGTGTTTCTCAGCGATCTCTGCCTGACCGCGTCCAAGGTAAGGAACAATGATATATCAGCTGCAGACCTAAAAGTAGCTGGTCTAGAGGCCTTCACACTGGCCTTGATTTCTGGGGCCAAATCCCCAATGTAACGAGCTATTCTCTTGGGTTCTGGAGTTACCAGATATGGAACCAGTCTTGACATGGTGTTGAAGCTTGTAAGGTAGGCTTGACAATCTAGGTTTTTCATAACCAATGACAAGAAATCAGCTTAATCTTTTCAACCTCATGCTGAGGGCAGTAATTTTCCTTAATCAACATCACAAACTGTTCCCAAGATAGATTGTACAATGGGATTTTCCCAGTGGCTTGGATCAAAGATCTCCACCAGGCTAGTGCCTCACCCTTGAACGACTGGGATACAAACTTTACTACATCCTTATTAGCGCAACCACTAATATCTACCACAGTGTCCATCTCGTCTAACCATGACATGCAATCAACTGCTCCCTTTTCCCTGGTGAAATCCCTGGGTTTGCAGGAGACAAAGTATTTATAAGTGCAACCTTTAGCACGTGGTTCTTGGTTTAACACAACTCTCTTAGATGGAACACTCCTCTGGTTCGATGAGTGATGAGAATCACTTTTGTGAGCAGTATGAGTTCTTGAGGGTGGCTTCGTATGTGGTACAGATTGGGACCTTACATGGGTATTACTGGATTCATTGAATTGTCTATCCAAAGCTCTTGTAACAGCATTGTCTATCAATGCCTGTAATTCTGCTCCTGCTACGTTGACTCTGGAGGTGTCGTCATTTTCTCTGGGGTGACTGTTGGCTTCGTCTGACCCGGCCATGTAGCTTGTTTGCTACATAAAATAATGATTTTAATTCATTCAGAGGTCTATAACAGTTTTATTATTCTAGATTATTTATTAATCATGGTATTTAAGAAACCATTTTGATTAATTAAGCATATAATTATTCAGGATTTTCATTATATAAATCCTTAGTTATAATTAAAGTATATTAATGGCAAAAAGGCCTTGTCACGTGGACGGTTTTAAATCTTTAATCATGATCTTATAGGGTCATGGTATTGAGGTTTTAATTATAATTCATTACCTCTTCTTAACAGGGGGTCGAAGACCACGACTGTCTTTTGTCTTATATGACAAGGAGTATAGCCCGTAGGCATTATATCCCTAATGGATGTTTTAATTTAATAAAAGAAATTAAAAATCTAATATAAGGATGACTTATGCGATTTTATCGAATCACATTGTTGCTAGGAATGTTAACATGTTTAAAAATGTTAACAAGGATTTGAATCTTTTAAATAGGTTTTACCATCTTGGCCATATTTAGAATGACATGTGGCTAGGTTTTTACCTTTTAAGATTCTTACTATTTTATTAAAATGGTAGGTTTTGTAAAATGAATGTTATTTTCATTTATTTCACATATTATATTTATGAATATAATTTAAAAATGAAAATTTAAACTAACCATTCCATTAAACTTTTAAACTAGTACATGTTTGCCCTAAACGGGACTTCTACTGAAATAACACGCCCGCGCAGGGGCTTAAACAGAAATAACATACCCACGCAGGGGTTAAACAGAAAAACATGCCCACGCAGGGGCAGAGTACAGAAAGACATGCCCACGCAGGGGCAGAATACAGAAACAAATGTCCACGCAAGGACATGATTACAATACTAAAACTAACAAACAAATAAAGGATTTAATGGTCCTTCTTGCTTTTTCCCTTAATTAAGTTTGCCAGACTCTTGAACATTCCACGGTTTTGCTTTCGAGCTTCCGGCACTTCCTGCCGCACCTCATTAATCCTTTGTAGAATTTCCTGATGCTGCGGTGGCGACATCGCTGGCGGCTGCGGTGGTTGCTGATATAGCGGAGGTTGAGGAGGCGGCGGTTGCTGATACCCATAAGGTGGGTACCCATAGTTTGAGTATCCGGCTTGATATGGGACCCCAAAGGATCCTTTCGGATGATGGGCATTGTAGTTTGCTGCTGCTACCAGGTAATGGTCAGCCTCTGCATAGTTGTAGTTGGTGTGGATCAGTTGCTCAAAGGGATTATATGCCGCCGCACCGGTGTATGTAGGTATAGGGTCGCCAAAGCCCAACGGTGGTGGCGCGACAGGCGCAGAGTCTACTTCCGAGACGAGGTTTGAAGGCCCACCCATCTGCGGGTCTTCATAGAGTGGCGAGTAGCGGCTGCCACTTGAGGGTTGAGGGGTGCTGATACGCACTCCTCCTCGCACGGACATCCGAGCGTTCGATCTTCTTCGCCTCGGTGGCTCCGGAGGCTGTTGCTGGACTGGTGGTGGTGGCGGAGTGACCGCGACAAAACGAGAATCCTCGGAGGGATCCTGCTGTGGCTGTTGCGGCTGTGGTGAGTTGTGGTAACTGGGAGTAAACACCCAGTCAATCTGTCTGAACCTCTCCTCATAGCTGTCGGGACCATTATAAGGTGATCCCATAAAAGGTGACCCATCTGAAATTTCGATGGGATGGTTAGGGGTTCCGGACGGTGGCTCTGCGGGATCGGTGTCCTCGTCCATGTCCATTGCATGGTCGCCCGAGAAATGGTCTTCGGGTCCTAGTGGGTTAAAACCCACTGGTTCTCCAAGGTAGTTTGCCGGGTTGAACCGGCTCTGGAAAAAAGGTGTTGGGTCATCAAAAGGTGAGTTGTGGCCCGGAAGAGGAATGTAAGATTGGTGGGAATTATGGGGCTCATTTTCAGAATGAGGCCCAAAGGAGTGTTGAAAAGAAGGGGAGGAGCTCAGCGAAACTGAGCGCCTTGCTGGTTCAGTATAGGTCCTCCAGTTATCTTGAGGACTCTGGTTATGGGAATCTGACGGTGTTCGCCGGTGCGAAGGCCCGGCCTCATGATCATTCGGGGCGACGAGTGACCCCTTTCCTCTTCCTCTCCCTCTCACTCTTGGTGGCATCTTGTTCAACCAATCAAAACAAACAAAGTATACAACAAAATATAAAAGACAAAGTTAGAAAATAAAACAAATTTGGATAAATCCTAAGTTCTTTGTCTAGACTCGAGAATCGAGGAATGTGCAACTGTGTAACTAAGACTAAACACAAAAAGCTAGTGTTTAATTCACTCAGTGTTGGCTCTGATACCAACCTGTCACACTCCGATATTTCCACGTATTACCGGTGGGCCCGGTGGGGAGTATCGTGACGTAGTTGATATCATCATAGTCAAACAACACAATTTTAAATGCACAGCGGAAGCAAAAGATAGATTTATTTCAACCCAATAAATTGTAATATCCAAGTATCACAAAATAGTTGAAAAAGATCCACAGGCGGATCAAATAAAAAGGAAACGTAGTTCATCAGACTTAATATGCATCCAAGCCTGCGAGACTCTTATTGATGCTAAGGAGAGACCAGCCTATTTCGAGTAGTACCTGCACTTAACCTTTTTGGGAAAATACGTCAGTTTACACTGGTAAATACAATTAACTGACTCATTTTGAAAAGGTTTAGAAAAATTGATTTGAATGCACAAGGCACAAAACATTTTATAACTTGGGATAATTATTTATATATAAACTTGTAAAAGAATTACATGTTTGTTATACGTTCAGTAGCCCGGATTGAAACCGGGTTAAAGATTAATAGACACACCACATGATATAGTCCCGTGGCGAGTTATTCCCGAAACCGGCGGTTATACCTTATTATTTATATATGCACTGTCGGGTGTACGCCTACACCCCGTGCTTAGGTCGTGGCCATTTCTTAAAATGATGCCAAGGATATCCGGGACATGGTCATTAACCCCCCAAAGGCTTTAAGCAAACGAAACAATTTAAACGGGACATTTCAATAAATTAACCTTCATACAATTAAAAATTCAATGCCCGACCAAGCGGTATTTTATACACCGTACCCCAAGCCCGTATAAGGGAAAATAAGTTAAAAGTATTTACCTTTGCAAGTATTAATCACAAATAGCTTTTACCGAGTCTCCTAATCTGGAACAAAGGTTTTTAATAACCTATTAGATTCCTAACGGGTCTTTAATTAAGCCTAAACTTAGATCGATTAGTTTTAAAGGAAGATACGGTTCAAACGCACGATTAAGAGAAGACCGGAATAGAATGTGATTTAGACCCGACAAGCTTGGAGACTTGTGTAATATGGGTAAACTAAACACATTCTGGATTTTGAGACAAAAATGATAAGGTTTTGACCCGTTTCGGTCAATCTATACAAACTAGTTACATAAACCGAGCCGAACGCGAAAAATGCGTAACGGGTAACCATATAAGTCATATACAGGTTTCCTAAGTTAATATGCCTTAAATATGTTGTGATATCAGTAAGATATCTTCTATTATGCCCAAAACGAATTTAAACTCAAACTATGCCCCGTATGGGTATCTTGGTCATTTTAAAGGTTATAAAAGAGTTTAAATAATAATCTGAGTTACATGTCTGATTTACTCAGTAAAAATATCTATTTTTATAAGTCATAACAGTAGGGTATTATAAATATGTGAAATTTATCATTTAAAACCAAACTATGCACCTTAGGGGCATTTTGGTAATTTCACATAGGCTTAAAAGGTCAAACCTGGAAATCTGAGTGTAAAACTTTTACTTACTGTTAATATATAAATATTTACTGAAAATATCAGTAGGCATCAAACCTTATATGTTTAAAATAGTTTTAATACACACTATGTGTTAAAAATGCTTAAAAAGACGATTTTGAGCTATTTCCGGGTTTTTAAAGGAAAGCTAATATTTTTATTATTCCAGAAGGCTCAAAATATTTTATTTATCATATTAGATCAGTAGAAAAAGGTTTGGTATCAAAATAATTTGTAAAACTCATTTTATAGCCCAAAAGGGCAAAACCGGCAATTACCGAATCAAGCTTAGAATTCTATGTTATGCTCAGCCTAAAATTAAATAAAAATCTTCAAAAATCCCAAAATATTATTTTATATCAGTAGGTAAAAAGTTTGGTATTAAAAATTGGGTTTAGATAGGCTATAAGCTAATTACGCCGTTTTTATTAATAAAAAGCTTTTCATTTACGCTAATGAGCATAACTCCTAATCTAGACCTCCAATTGATGTCAAATTTTAGGGACAAGTCTAATAATCAGTAACTAAGGTTTCTATTCTTTTACATTTTCAAAAATCACGTTTTAAGGTTAAAAGGGCATAATAGTCAACATTTAAGCATTTAACGGAAACATGCATACGAATCAGATAACTAATGAACCAAGTTGTATAATCACATAGGGTTATACTAACATGAACCCTGGTCCAAATAAGGCTCCAAGGCATTTCTAAAACATGCTACATTGGGTCAGAACTGAAAGTCAAAGCAAAAGTCAAATTATGCGACTTTCGGTTCCGAACCAAGCCTAAACAGAAAATTGTCGGGTTGAACATGTTTAGACATGTTCTTACATTAATTACCAAGTTATATTAGTGATAAAACAGGTTGCATGGGTTCTACATTGCTAATTATGCATTAATTGGAAAATAAGCTTTCTGTTGACTTTTTAAGATAAACTTTAACCCGACAATTGACCTAGTTAGAGGGGGAATCAGAGGGTGCCCTTTTAAGGGTTTATTACCCACATAATTACCAACTCATAGGTATTTTTAATTCGAGATTTGACTGGACAATTATTGATTAATCTCGAAGTCAAACTCTAATTACGACGGTTTGACTTTAGGCTAATTAACTAGGCAAAACTGAATTAAAGAAGGTTAAGGACACTTACAATGGTCCTAAGCACGACTAGGAAGTCTAAGAAACTTTGGTTGCTGATCAGAGAGCTCCAGAAATAAACTTGTGAAAGTTTGCAAATGAATGGCACAAGAGTTGCAACATTGGGTGTCCTTATATATGCATTTTGATGCAATAAGATCATGACAAACAACTCTACAATTGTTTCCAGATCAAGACAAGTGCCCCCTATGCATGATAAACCATTGGGGCAGCCCCTGGTATGTAAAAACAAGGTTTGAAGTGCGGTACTCATGGTGGAAAGAGATGTGAAGCAAACTCCCATATATTACATAAGCCGAGTACTGGCGGGACCAGAAACGAGGTATCCAACCTTAGAAAAATTGGTCCTGGCTTTAGTACACGCCACTAGGCGATTGAGAAGATATTTTCAAGCACACCGCGTACAAGTCTTGACAAATTACCCGCTACAGCAAATTTTGCACAAGCCAAAGATCTCTGGAAGATTGGCCAAATGGGCGATTGAGATAGGTGCTTTAGATATTGAATACCAAAAGCGAACGGCAGTCAAAGGGCAGGTTATTGCCGATTTCTTAGCAGAAATTCCTGAAGGAGAAACCATATTGGATCCCACCATCCGGGATACCCCGGAATCTAGCACTGCCCGACAGACCTGGAAACTTACACGGATGGGTCGTCGAGTGAAAAAGGATCTGGGGCGGGCTTAATGCTGATAAGTCCTGACGAAATCAGACTAATGTACGCCATACTCTTTGACTTCGAATGCTCCAACAACGAGGCAGAATATGAAGCACTACTTGCTGGTTTAAGAATGGCCCAGTTTATGGGAGCTACACGGGTCGAGGCGTATGTCGACTCCTTGTTGGTCAATAACCAGGTGAATGAGACGTATGAAGCTAAGGACGAATCGATGGCAAGATATCTAGCAAAAACAAAGGAGCTCATGTCTTCTTTCGAGAACGTCACACTCAACCATGTTCATAGGGGAAAAAACCAGATAGCAGATGCTTTAAGCAAGCTCGCCACTTCGGGTATGGAAAAAGAACTCAAAGTGGAGACGTTACAAACACCTTCAATCGAGCCCCGGAGTGTCTCCGCGGTAACGGCGGAAGAACCTTGTTGGTATACTCCGATGTTAAAGTTTCTTACAAAGGGGGAGTTGCCCCCCGGTAGAGGCGACGCTCAGAAAATACAAACAAAGGCGTTGCAATATGAAGTAAATGGTGGCATTTTATACCGAAAGTCATACTTGGGTCCACTCCTACGGTGCGTTTCTCCGATAGAAGCTAAGTACTTGATTCAAGAAATTCATGCAGGCATATGCGGTATCCACGCCGGACCCCGGGCAGTTGTAGCCAAAATCCACAACGTCGGGTATTATTGGCCCGGGATGCACGAAGACGTGGTACAGGAACTCAGAAAATGTCGTAGCTGTCAGAAATTCACTCCTCAAACACTTAGGCCCAAGAACAACCTGATTCCAGTCACCGCGGCCTGGCCTTTTCAGAAATGGGCGGTGGATATCGTTGGACCATTCCCGCCGGCACCCGGAAGGCTAAAATACTTAATTGTGGCAATCGACTACTTCACCAAGTGGGTGGAGGCCAAACCTTTGGCTAAGATCACGGCGGAAAATGCCAAAAAGTTCCTTTGGGAACACATAGTATGCCGGTTCGGATTGCCACTGTACTTGGTGAGCGACAACGGAACACAGTTCACCAATAAAGTTTTACAAGAGTGGTGTGCTGAACTCCAGATACAGCAAATTTTCACATCTGTAGCACATCCCCAAGGGAACGGTCAGGTAGAACGGGCGAATAGAAGTCTGCTAGATGGCATAAAGAGAAGATTGGACTCAGAGGGGAGCTCCTGGGTTGAAGAACTGCCAAATGTCCTATGGACGCACCGAACAATGCCCAAAACAAGTAATAATGAAACACCTTTCAGCCTAACCTATGGTATGGAAGCAATGATACCCGTTGAGGTTGGGTTGCCATCACTACGTTGCCTTACCACGAGTAATAACAACGATAGGCTGTTAAGGGAGGGCTTTGACGAACTCGAGCAAAGGCGTGAAGCCGCCGCCATCAACGAAGCAAAATACAAAAAGACATTGGAAAAGTACTACAACAAACGCGTGGCACAGCATACTTTCAAAGAAGGCGATTATGTCATGCGAGACAATGAAGCCAGCAGGGCGGAGCCCACAGGGAAACTGGGACCCAATTGGGAGGGCCCCTATGTTATTCAAGAAGATCTAGGCAAAGGGGCCTACCGTTTGTCCAGGCTAGACGGAACCGCCATACCGCGTAGCTGGAACATTGCTCAGTTGAAAAAATGTTACATGTAACACCTTGCTCCTAACAGCAAGATCAAACTTTTCTTTTTGACGTAACCAAGTGTAATCCATCCACATCGATGTTGCTTCTTTTCATTTAAGTTTCGAGTTTAATAAAAGTTATTTCCTTTTGTTTTATCTCATTACGTAAAATTACCATCGCAAACAAATTGCACAAAGCGTTAAACAACAGTGCCCTTAAACACGAAAATACTTTCATACACATAAGTCATAGGGTCAAAATATACAGCGCTGAAAGCGGGTATCTTGGTAATAGATACAATAACCGCTACCAAAAGATAGGTATTTTAACAAAACATACATACAAGCTATCTTATACAAAACCAAGTACTTGTCCCTAAACACATGGGAACCAAAAAAAAAGGAACATGTTCTAACACCTACTTGTGGGAACAGGTCGCCATCACCTCTGCAGGGGTATGCAGCACCTTACCACAATCCAACACACGGGGATCAATGGTCAAGTCGTCAGTCGATCCCCCAATCACCGGTGGAGATACCACCCCCGGATTATCAACAGAATCTCTTCCGGCATGACCACCACGACGACGTTCGTACACAAAATGGCAACGTTGAATATGATCGGCCGGAACGAGTTGCATCAGATGGTCGGTTGATAGTGACGTCATGCCAGTTTCAGTTGGTAAAGTATCCTCATAAACAATACTCTGCCATGCACGATTCGCCCGGGAAGGAATGGCATTAGGTCTTCTTCTCCTCCGAATCATCGACTTGGTCACCAGAGTTTGCAGCTGAACCAGGCCATCAGCGGCATCCAAACGTCGGAAAATATCGGAAAGTCTTTGCTTATAACTTCTCCGACTCATATTTTTCAGTTACCAAATTCAGAAAAAAGAAACATAATTTATAGAGGGGCAAACAGTTTTGACAGAGATGACGACAGCAGCATTAATGGCAAATGATCATTACGGGTCAAATCGCCACACTTCAGAAGAAGGGTGGCTACATACATCATGAGATTAGCATTAAATACCTGACAAGCTACGTGGATATTTTCACAAAAACCAAGGCTAAACAGTGTTATTACAAAAGCCATAAATGTTTAAAACACATGAGCAAAATGAAACTACTTATGCTTCCTCAGACTCTTCCGCAGGGTCCAGTGTCACACGAAGAGATTCGGTGCCCTCTTCATTCACCTTATCCACAAAGTCAGCATACCCAGACAGCGGCTCGTTGTATACCGCCTCCAAGGCATCAGCCATTTCACCTTCAAATTTGCCCCTAGCCATATGAAAGTCAGAAGGAATCTTATCCGATTGTTTACAATCGAAGTATCCTTGGTAAACGCCATTATGGTGACCGGATTGATAGGCAGCAGTGGAAAGACGGTCTATCAGCGAGGTAAAGGGCACTGATTGACGAAGATATTCAAACGCTCCTACTAGCCCGGTGGTTATCAGCCAATTTCTGTCGCCCCGTAAAGCGGCCAGTTGACTGGTTAACCCCTCCACTTCAACATTTGCTTGATCTAGAGCACTCTCCGCCTCCTTTAGACGTGTAGCGGAAGATTGGGTAAGGGTATTCCGTTCAAGGAGAAGGGAATCACAACGCTATTGGAGTTCTCTAAGTTGCCCTTCCCGCTCTTCCAACTCCGCCTGTCTTGCCCGAGCCTTGGCATTCGAAGCTTCTACCTCAACGGTCAACGCTTGATAGCGTTCCTGTACCTGTGACACAAAATCAGTGTCAATTCGAAATTTTTCCACAAGAGCAGTCATTTCTGATCTCACCTTCTGAGCCTCACTAACAGCTTTACGCTCTAGCTCCTCCTGCACGGTTTTAGCATGAGCAAAAACCCGGTCCTTTTCCGCTATGTCCCGAGCCCACATAAGCCGCTCTTCGGCAAGGTGGGCAGTAACTCTCTTTAAATCATCCTCGGCCTTGTTTTTCTCCGAGACAAACCGACTCTCCCTCAATCCAGCAGCCTGAAGTTGACTCTCCAGACGATATTTCTCATATGTCAGTTCTTCAATAGCGGCCTGGGGGAGCTCATTATTGTCATGCATCCACCGACGTCGGATTTCCGTAAGCCTCCGGGGTTGGCTAACAGAATCAACAATAGCAGAATTCATCAAGTTCTCATTGTTCAGCCCTTCAACATATGCCACCTCCGCTGGAGGATAAGCCCGCTCAACCCAATGTTGAACCACTGGAGGGAAGATCAACCTAGAAGATTCCACAATTTTCCACTGAGGTTGATAGCGCTTGTCCCGATTGTTGGGATCCCAGTTGATGGTAGGCAAATATAGATCATCCCCCAAGCGGGCTCCATCGTCAGCAATGCCACTGCTTGACCCACCAGTATCACCAGCGGCACGGTCCCCATCACTCGCCGCCTCATGAGTAGAAGATGTGGCAGGAATCTCTTTCCCAATAGTTGAAAAAATAGTCAAAGGAGAAGTAAACAAAGGGGAAAGTGTGACACTGGAAGTCAGAGGCGTGGAAACAAGACTAGCTGTTACGGTCACAGCATCGGTGAGTGTGGGTGGCGGCATGGCGCAGCTAACAGTGGTAGACGGACTCGCCGAGGGTATGGGCTCCGGTTGGCTGCTAGCAGTGGGAATCACCGCCCCCATAGATGGCAAGGGCATGGCTGCCACATGTGAAGTTTGAACCGCGCCAGTAGTCCCTGTATTAAAAAACACACTTTAGTCACATAAAGCATCTAATTAATAACTGAAGATGTAAAATGTATACCAATGGGTATGGCATAGGCGGCCTGCATGGCTTCAAACGCAGTCAGCTTCGGAGCAATAAACGTCTTTCATTTTTTCAACACATGGGTGGGGCTAGTGATTTCAGTTGTAGTAACAATATCACCTTTGGTAATCGCCGCACCACTAGCGGATGACGTGGTCGTCCCAGCCGCCATGTATTTCCTACCGGTAATCTTTATCCGGGTGGGCCTTTTCTCTGGATTAACAGCGTCAGTACCCCCGCTGAGGCTAAAGGGGGCAATGTAGGCAGTAGGATCCGCAGGCAGGGCGGGTAGCAAAAATTGATCAAGGTGAATTTTTAACACATCCGGCTCTTGTTCACCAAGCACGCGGTCGGCAGCCCTCAATGCCAGATGCCGCGGAGGATCGACAAAGTTAAATAAGCTCCATTCCCCTAAAAAGTGCATATGTGTTATTTTCAAAAAAATGGTAGTATACGAGATTCGCAAAGCATAGGCATACCTTCATCATCCCTTTGAAATGAGGGATACTGTTTGATATCACGCCACAGTAGACTCATCCCCGCCATTACCAGGGCCCCTTCCGGAATCACGGTACATTCGAAAGGGCGATCACACAATCTTGTATATAGGGCATTTGAAATATAAGCATCTTCAGGAGGACTGTCGTCCTTAACTTTGTCCTTTGGCCCCATGTTTCTCAAATACATCTCGCCAGGAATTACAGAGCTGTCAATGTAGAAAAATTTCTTTTTCCAATCTTTGTCTCTGGAACTGGTAGGGATTTCCCTCAGACAAGAAGCCTCAGTGTCTCTTCGATCAAAAGTGAAAAAGGGGGATTTCCACACAAGCACGAAGAAAGCCCTAAAAACGATGAGTTCCGGTACGTGCCCTAAAGCCACACACGCAAATTCGAATTGACGAAGCTTCACTAACCCTAGAGGATGTATTTGGGAAATGTGAACGTGGTAGTAATCAAGCACGGATTTGAGAAATTTGGTGATGGGCAACCGGAAATTGCAGAATTTGAAGAAATCACTGAATAACGTGATTTTACCCTTTTTCAACGGATAGGCTGTGTCCGTTTTTTACGGTAACAAGGGATTCCACTCAGCCCTAATCCTGTAATCTTGCACCAGGTTGTTGTAGGACACAACTCCCCATTTGCAGAACAAGGTTTCGGAGCTAGCGGAGGCAGAGGAAGAGGATTCAACAGTTTTAGCGGCCATTTTGTTTGAAAGAGGGGAAGTGAAAGAGGGTGTTCTGAGAAATTGGAACTCAACCCTCGTGCAAAGGGGTACTATTTATATGATAACTTTTCAAAATTCAAAATTCAAAAAGGAAAATGGACAGACATACGCGTCAGAGCAGGGTAAACCAAGTTGTTATCCAAATGATGGCTTAACTGTCACGTCCTATCACATCGCCGCCATTTTCTCATAACACATTATGGCACTATAATTTTTCCTTAAATAGGATTTACTTTCTTTTTTCTCTCTAGTCCGATTTCATGAATTCCATTTCATAACTTCGGACTGGGGGGACATGACGAGGTATGACCCCAATCGGATAATCCAACCCGGTCATTACCTATTATTTTATTATAAATAAACAATTATAAATATTTGTTCTAGAATATTCCATCTAGCATGGATAGGCCACGCAACCAAATCTCCAACTTTTCGGGAAGATCATGCAAATCCCTAACTTATAGGAGCCCATCCTAAGTTAAGGGAAACCCTAATCATGAATTATAAATAGAGGTAAACGTATAAGGTGCAGATCATCTTACTCTCATACAACTTCTTCCCCTTTCTATACTTTTATACTCCCAAAACCGAGACTTATTCTCACGCCGGAGGGTGGTTACAGGAATAATCCCATTCCTGTAACGAATCCTAATGGTGTTTCTGTTTTGTAGTTAGTCGTTCGGATCATTGATAATTGAAGTCTCCATCGGATACTACCGTTAAGGTCAGTGTTTCTTTAGATATATACCTAACCATATCGGAAATGGCGATACCTAACCCCTCTACTTTTATACTTTCCATTTTTACCCTTCTACTTTTATTTTCCCACAATTTTTAGACTTTACGTTTTTATCCCTTGCAATATTACTTCATTTTAACCCCTAGACAATTACTCTTACTTTGCAAATACCAATGCATTGTGTTTTACGAAATGTCTTAGTTATTGTGTTTTACACATCAAGTCTACCTTTGTATTTTACTCTTTTTTTGCAATTGTGTTTTATGAATTATGTTTTACACTTTTTTAATTTATGCATTATGTTTTACAATTTTTTTAATTGTCTATTACACATTGCGTTTTACGAATCATGTATTGCTTTACTACATGTTTCCACCCGCCACGTGTCGCCGCAACGCGCGACGGGCAAAATACTAGTATATATAAAACAAAAAACACATGTGCGTCATTCGAATTACCTGCGAAGTTGCTTGTATAGATTGTTTGGTTAGATTTATTATTTTTAATTGAATTTATATTTTAATTTAGGTTGATGTGGACTAATTACTGACTTTTAGATAATAAAATTAGTTTATAAACTTGTAGCATATGTTTTTTGACACTAAGTGACGTGCACACAATGGTTATTAACAGATTCAGTTAATCTTAATTACCAGATTCAGCTAATCTTAATAATTTAGCAACCAAATTATGAAAACACCTATCTTCAAAACCTTTTTAAGTTATAACTTTACTCTATCCTACGGTCTTTATCAGTTTAAAATAGTTTAAAATACGAATAAATTCGGTTGTCTAGTTTTAACTTATCGTACACTTTTGTATATAATTAACTATAATTTTTTTAGTCTAAGCATATACCACTTTAGAGATATTGGCAATTTCAGTTTGAAGAGTTGTCTTATTATACGGGTGGAAGAGTAATGGGGCGTATAGATCTTATTGTCCAGTCATATTGTTTTTTTTTTTAATGGTGACTTTTTTTTTTTTGCGTGACCTAACGTCACACCGCCTAAACAGCGGCCCTAGCCAAGATCTGTCCAGACTACGTTGTCTTAACCGGGCCTGCGTTGGGTTGGTAAGACTTGGTTACGGCGTTCCCTCAGAAACCGTACTGCCTCCACACGAGATGCCTCGCTGAAGTAACAGCCGGATGAAAACCAGGGTGCGGCTCAGGATCGAACCCCTCTCGGTGGGTTTGTCACCATCATTGCCCAATATCCACCCGAATATGACACAAGTAGGAATTGAACTTGAATCTCCATTAGAAATAGGGTTGTTTAAAAGCCCGTGGCTCGAGGCTCGCTCGAAAAAAGTTCGAAAAAAGCTCGGCTCGAAGTCAGCTCGGTTTGTAAACGAGCCGAGCCCAAGCCAAAGTAGGTTCGGTTTGTGGCTCGCTCATTAGTAGGCCCGTTAGCTCGCTCGTTTGGCACGTTTAAATTAAACGCCAAATTATGTGTGTGAGACTGTGAGTGTGTGTTTATATACATATATTCTAATATATCTAAGCAATGTTGTTTAATTAGTAATATGGTTATTTTTTATCGAAAAAAATAAATTGTTAAGCTATAGTTTTAATTATTAATATTGATTTAAAAGATATAGATTAAGGTAAGTAACAATACATCTTTTCTTGTTCATTTTATAGTTCGATTAAAATTACTATTCTGATTAAAAAGTTTGTGGCTCGAGACTCGCTCTAAGTTCGCTCAAAAAAGTTCGAAAAAACCTCGGCTCGAAGCCAGCTCGGTTTTAAACGAGCTGGCTCGGCTCGATTCGATTTTTAACCGAGCCGAGCCTGAGCCCACCCTGGTTCGGTTCGGTTCGACTCGTTTACAGCGCTAATTAGAAAACCCAACTCTCCTACCACTAGGCCACAAGTGGAGGGATGTCCAGTCATATTGTTAGAAACATTAATTTGGATATTCCGGAGTAAAAAAAGTAAAAAGCGAAAATAGTCCATGAGGAGGTTTGGGCAGATTTTTCATAACCATTCATTTATTTATTTATTTATTATTATTTTTTTTTAACTGTACCTTTTAGGTTTGCATTTTGTTGTCACTTCTATCCAATTTCCTAATAGGTAAAATGTAAACAGAGAATAAAAATAAGAAAAAATAAATAAACAGGTAAAATGTCCAAACTGCCCTGAATTAAACGGAGTTAGCAAATTGGATGAAACTACCAACAAAACTCAAGTCTGAGTTGGAAAAAAAAAAAACTTGTTTTGATGGATGTGTCAGTTCTGCCCAAACCTCAGCAAGGATTTTAGCATTTTACTCATAAAATATATAACTTTAACATGGATTTAACTGAACAAGGTGTACATGCTAACAAAAAAAGTTAGTTTCATATATATCATCATGTTTTTTTTTTTTTATTAATTAATGCTATTGTATTCAGAATTAATTTTTAAAAGATATTTCTGATTAACTGAAGACAATTAAAAATTTTCCAATATAAATTTAAATGGTGGTTGTGGAATAAGTTGGAAAGGATAAAAATAAGTTAGTTAGACGACTACTATTGTTTTGTTTCGTCTATAAAAAGAAATGTTCGTTGAATTTTTATGTAACTAAATAGTATCGTTATATATAATTACCATAAAAGAAATTTATACTATGTTCACAAAATCTATCCTTCCTTCTAAAGGTGGACCGGTTTATATGCCTAGTGTGTATCGGGGAGGAGTCATCCGCCGCCGGTGTTTCCGATAGGGAAAACACGAAGTAGTCACCGATAAAAGGAGATGAGAAAGAGTTGTGTTTGTGTATGAAGAGGAGAGAGGTGCTCAACAACTACCCCCCCCCCCCCCTCCCCGGTTGATCGGTTCTGTTTTAAACATAATAGAAAATATGAAAACATACCTGATTGCAGCAGTACAGGCTAGCAGAGAATCCAGATGGAGACGCAGCAACAATGTTTGACATGATTGTCAGCTTTGTCTGGTTCCTCCTTAGGGTGCAATCTAATGATGGTGATGATAAGAAACCGACAAGGGAATCAGTTATGGAGAGGAGGTCGATTGATGTTATGAGAGTAATTAGGTTATGTGTCTAACCTTGAAACCTCCACATTAGTCTCCTTATATAAGCACCCAGGAGGAAACCCTAATTAGTTAATAAGGGTAATTGGGCCCATCAACAATTACCAACTAATTATTTAATAGGATTGTTATATATTTTGATCCATATAATGTAAATGATTATAATGGCTACTAGATTAAATATAAAATAAATATATTTAATCTTACATTCTCCCACTTAGCCGAGTAATCATTTACTATGAATATTAGATAAGCCTGATCAGGAGTTAACATTCATTTTAGCCTTAAACAAGTACTATAGCAGAGAAATACAGCCGTTGAATCATTATGCGACTCAGGACCCCCATTAATCATACTATAGCCTTAATTTAAAACCTAATCGTTATGATCAAAATACGCATAAGCCCTTTGTTTGATTTGTAACTTTATTTGTCTATATGCCGTTATGTCGACTTGACATATTCTTAGAGACATACAAAATCAAACTGATGAGGAAAATTAACTAATACTTAGTCATTCATAGTACGATATGCAATTGCGCATGGCCATTAATTTATACCCGTCTATGAGCTCTCTTAATAAGACTTATGGGTAATAGCCCTTCAGTTATAGGATCCTTAAGCATATCATGAATGTATTCGATACAAAACTTAGTTTCCTCAATTCGTTCATAAACGAATAATTAATTGCATATCGAAAATTAATGCAGCACCTCTTGAACTGTTACTGTTCAAGGAGTCATGGTAGCTGACTTGATCACACTAAGTCTTCAAAACATTAATTATATGGAGTTAATAAACTTATGAGTCCACTGATAAATTTCCAACAACATTTAGTGACTATATTATGTCGTTATAACTTAGGTTGTTAATATCAGTGCATTATGGCTCCTCCATGAAATAGGTTTTGTCTGCTGACATAAAGATATACCCGAAATTACATTTTGTCATCTTTGAATATCTCAAAGTTAGAGTAATAAACCGGTTTTAATTCTCACTTCTTCTTCAAATTATAGCTTCTCGTTTCTTTTAAAGATATTGTAATACTCCATTAGATGCTTCACATTAATCTAGACATATCTAGTGTGTTGCAATGTGAGTAATATCTAAACGAGTATAGACTTAAATTTACATAAGGCTTCCAATTAATGAAGCGTAAAAAATAATTTCATTTACCATATTATCCTCTAAAGGAGAGCAGTATTGATTGTTACATATGTAAGGACCCATTTAATGTTAAACTTATGGAACAGAACTAATATCCCATTGGGTCTATCTCAGTATGTTATGATATCAATCACGTAAGAGATATCTCTGAGATTTATTATATCAAAGTTTGTGTTAACAATGCTTTGACTTATGTAACATATACTTGTCAAAAGAATGTCATCTATATAGACAAGTTTATTTTAGTTGCTCCCACTCATCTTGAGGTAGGTACATTAATCCACTTGATTGTTGATGAAAATAATTACGTTAAGATTTCATCACATTATAATGTTTGCATTAACCCATACATGGATTTTATTGACTTACAAACAAAGTGTTCCTTAACCTTCAGTTTAGAACTTTCAGGTTTTTTATGAACATGTAAATGTGTCAGCCAGTTTGTTAGGGAAAATTGTTTTTAATGTTCATCTAATGTAGCCTTAAACTATTATAAGCTACTAGAACAGTGATGATCCTCAAAGAAAACTTTGATAATTTATCTCTTCCTAAGAATAACCTTTGACAATCAATCATGTTTCTTAGTGTCTTAACGTTTGTATCAGGATTTGGTTTAGTTATGAACACTCTTAGGTAATTCAATCAAATCCCAAACGTTATACGAACACATAAAATCAGTTTTACTAGAAAACTGTTTTATTCCATTTAGAAGATTGATTGACACTAATGGCTTAATTTGAAGAGATAGGATCAGTAAACATTTCCAAAATCCATTTCAACTTCAGTTAGGGAGATTATGTAATCATCAAAGTTAGTAGGTTTTTAAACCTAGATGACCTCCTGAGTTGATTATTGGGTTCATTAGAAGTTTCAGTTTTATGGATTAGCTCTTGGTTAGGTTGCTATCATTTTCATTCTAAGTTTGTAAGAGTTGGTGCAGTATGGTATACAAGAGGTGTAATCGGAGTTAAATTCGGAGTGAAATTTAATGACACTCTTCCCCCCGCCTCTTGTATTTCTTACAAATCATGATAAGGACTTTGACTTCTCCCACTGACCTTAGAAAACTTTAGGAACTCAGCATGCTTAGGGTCAATGTTTAATGACCAACAAATTCTAATAGAGAAACAAGCTAATGACGTTAGTCGTTGTGATTTCTCTTGTTGAGGATTATGTTAGTTTAGGTAAGAAATCTAAGTGTGCCCACAATTAAGCAACAATGAAACTTTTGTAAGAGTAGCATTAGATTTTAAGGAGACAAGTTATGATAGAACAATGTCGTGATGGAGCGGTGTCTTGTACAAGAGGTGTAAATTGAAGTAATATAAAATTTTCACTCCCCACCTCTTGCAACTATTGCAAGTTATTATTAAGACACTTAATGCTCCCACTGATCTTTAATATCTCTAGAATGCTACAAGAGAAGTTTCAATGAGCTACGTGACGTGGGAACCTATCATATATACGTTAGACTTTATTTGATTTCTTTAATGTCCAGATATCATAAGAAACTTTAGGGACATATTTAATAGAAATCTTATTAAGTATATATATGAATAGATTTCTTCTAATATCGTGAGCCATATGCGACAAAATTTAGATACATGTTGATAGTCTTTTAAATGATAAATGAATTATGTCTGAATATTCCATTTGGAATAAGTTCCATGAATGTCAATGATTGACTTATGATGGACCCATACTTATTCCTTAAGCCAAGTAATATTTAGGGCTATAACGTCATGATTTAAAATCACTTAGAATGAGATTAAATGAAAAAATCATCCTCATTAACCATGTCATGATTTCTCATGAATTTTGGTTACAATGGATGAAATTTATAAGTCTCATTTTCCTTTTGTCAAATTCTCATTTTCATGATGACAAAAGTTGTGAAAATGTAAGGTATCATCTAGTTTCATCTTAGTAATGTTTCTATCCAGATATTTAGAACAAATAAAATGAGAGTTTAAGGTAAGTGTGACTTTATGTTGACTATGCAAACCTCACAATCTTCATAACATTTCTTAATTATGATACTATATTCTGATTAATCTTCAGAATATATAAGGTATCGAAAAGCGTTGTTAGAAGACTGCTTATTATGGTTCTTATAGTCTTAACATTTAATTTGGTCACTAACTCTCATGTTAGTTATTTGTTGACTTCTGGTAAGGAAACGTTTAAAACTAGAGTCAACTAATCATGTGTTAATAGGAATATTAAAGAATTATCAGACTTAAATATCATTAGTAAGTGACTATCTAATTAACTTATCCAACTGTTCTTTAGAGTAATGGATAGTCTCGTTGCTTATGCCTAGTCTAATGGCATAATTATGCAGTGAGATTTTCCCTTGAAGAATCTTAAAGTTGGGATTTTGTACTTGCATTTTGTCTATGGACCTTAGAACAATTCTCTTTTAAACTATTAGTGGTTGTAAGGTGAATATCATCTTATTTTCCAGTTTCAGACATTTATTTCTTTGTACATATGTTGCTTACCAACACACTCATTATACTTTGGTACTTTTGAGTGTTATAGTTGATTTATAATGCATCAAATTGTACAAGTGAAAATCTTAGTATGTAATGTACTGGAAAAATGTACTTATTTCCATACGTAAGCCCTTAACTTTATGGGTCATGGTATTGTACATTATTATGTATTCACATATACCAGTTAGCTTTATAGTTTATAATTTTAAATGAAGGCATGCATCTTAGGAGTTCTAGTGATTATTCCACAATTATAGATTAGTCTTAGGAAAGACTTAATCTGGAATAACCTTTTAGTGACATGTAACACCCTAAATCGTACATATCAAAAGTCGCAGCGGAAAAACACGAACCATAAAATTTCTTTCTTTATAAATACCTCATCTTATTTAAACTTTAACTTTAACATAACTCTTATTTATAAATCCGTCATCCTCTTATTTACCAATAAAAAACATAGCTTATAATTGTTACATTTTACATTCAACGTCCCCGTACAATCTATCTCGTGACTCGATCTTCGATCTCTAATCCTTGTTATAATCACCCGTTGTCCACACAACCTGCGTTCACCACATACATTCAACACATTAGTATACAATCCATAAGCAAGAATACAATACATGTACACTTTTCATTCAGCTTTCTCCCTAGCTTTGAGCATATCATTCACGTATTCATTCCCTTGTGAGTCTTCAATAATGTACCTGCGTAAAACTTCGTTTTACAGGCACACGATCAATACCATTAACACTTAGCGTATCCAAATTCATACTTGCATATACTCGGGCATACATCCATACCTCAATACATGCATGCATACACTCATTCGTATCCTCATATATACATAAATACACACCTGCATACGTACATACATTCCTACGCCTTCACATATATACATACTATCATACGTGTCTTCATACATACATAAATACGCTTCATAAGTATCTACATTCATACGTCTTTACATACATGCATACATACACATCTACATACGTGCATACCACTCCTATATCTTTGTATACATGCGTACACTCAAATATACCTTCACATGTACCAATTACACCTCTACATATACCCATACATTACTTCGTCACTACATACGTACATACATTACTACCTACTCACAAACATACCTACATACTTGCATCCACATATATACGTCCATACTTGCACACGTATGTACCTTCATACTTAATTACATAATGTTCATACTCATACATAACTACTTGCATACATACATACACCAATACCTACATATATACATATATACATACATATCTAGTACTTGTTCCCACACTTTAATCTTACATACTTTCACGCATACCTACTTACATAAGTTCTACGTACGTATACGAATGCATATAAACATACATACATGCTTATCTACAAATATGCATCCCTTTATGCTTATAAGAAGCTTTACGAATCAACGGGAAGCGTTACGGATCATTTGGAGATGCAAAATTAAACAAAACGGAGAAGTGGGCTAGACAGCCCGTCGGCGACGGGGTGGGTACCCGTCGGCGACGGCTTCTTAAAATGCCCGTCGCCCACTTCTGATCCGTCGCCAGTAAGTTAACCCGTCGGAGAAAACAACCAAACTAGTGCCCGTCGGCGACGGGGTGGGAGCCCGTCGGCGACGCCCTCTCGAAAACACATTTTTCTGCAGATCCATTTCGTCGTCCGTACGCACTAAAACGCGCGTAACTTTCAAACCGTTTACCCGTTTAACCTCCCGTTTCTTCCTACATGCTTGTAAATTCACAATCTATCATATGAACTTGAAATCCCATATCCGGATTAAGGAAATTCTTAACTTACACTCTATCGGCTTATTTCCCTCTTACCCAAACTTCGACCCGTTCATGCATTCGTCAACATAACTTGTTTGTTTTAACATGAACTCTTAAAAACCTACTAATGTCAGTGACGACTATCATAAAAGATTAATTTCTCGGATGCCTTGCATCCTCTTAACCCATCTTCGCTCAAAAGCTTATTTTGACCCGTTATGGGTATTTGCGCATTAAAACATTTATGACTTACAAACCATACTTCTCACTTTCATACTTAACCAAAACATTACACTAATCGAGTGACTTGCCTCTAAACTACTTTTTAAGATCGTTTGCCCAAAATACCCATCGAGGGCATTTTGGTCAACTTTAATCCCATACTTTATGACGAAAGACTACGACACATACTTGCCTTCAACCATCGTGTTTAGTTAATTAAAACACCATATTACTTAATCGAACTAAGAAGTGATTACAGAAATCACTTACCTTATGCGTCCGTGCTCGTATCCGATTCCTTGCCTCTTCTTGACCCGTTAACACCTCAAGCTTGAGTCCGTCTCGACGTGTTTCCTATACTCTCATTTCATCGAAACCACGCCCTTATTAGCATACTCATTTGTACATGTAACAATCATATCATTCGCATAAATCACACTTAACTTTCCTTAGTCATTTCTAACAAGCATTAAAACATATAATCGACTTCATATCCTTTCCATCATACGTAATTCATCATGTAATTAAAATAATACGTATTAACATAACATGTACCAAACGACTTCCTATAATCCTACCTTTACGACAATGAGTCAAATCATGTTTCTTAATCTTGTTGACTTTCAAAAGTCAACTATTAACCATATGTAACCATCGACTTATCAACATATACCCGTAGCATCATAATCGACTATACGGACGACACTATATACATTGCATCATACACTTGACGTGAGTACTACCTTTTAAACATAACGTACAACTATTTCATGCACAAGTCTTCTAAACTCATATATAACCCATCAAATCCTACTACTAATCATCATATATCATTCCAAATGAACATTATACATAACATCATCACATTCCTCCTAATTCATCTAACAAGAATTCATCATACCCACATAATACATGATTCTTTCAACAAGAATCGAACATAGGTGATGAGTCTAGTCCTCTTCATCACCATAACTAATGGGTTTATCATCTAAACATCAAATTAGCACAAACCATTCATAATTCATGTTCTAAATGATGATTATAACACATACTCATGCTCAATTCCACTTAAACTCATGGATTAGAACATAACCCACTTCACCCATGATCACCAATCTTAGATTTAAGACATACCTTATGATCCCCTCGTGTTGGTGATCATTAATCCATACTCGGTTATGGATTTGAGCTTCATCTTGCCTTCCGATTTGAGCATAAAGATGGAGCTAGGGTTTGAGGCTCCATGGGAGCCTCCTGCCTCTTTCTCGAACACACGTATGTGTGTGTTTGTGTGTGTTTAGATATTTAATAACTTAACTTCCATTTGTTCCACTTTAGCCCCTCGGGTTTTGCCTTTAAAACATAACTGACACTACCTTCATCATTTAATACTTTTGACCATATAAATAACTAGGTTAAATAGCCTAGTTATTTATTTCATGACGTGTCACATGAGAACATACGGCAATTATTAACATTCAGATTTTTGGGGCGTTACAAGTCTACCACCCTTAAACAAGGTTTCGTCCCCGAAACCTTTCTCACTTTCATCGAACACACATTATCTTTCCTTCTAGTCCATCCATACGATCACTAGCCCATACTTTCCTGATCATTCTTTCCTATTTCATTTGCATTTTCATTTACTTGACCTGTCGATAGCGGGTCAATACACATATTCCTTCAACCTGTAGTCTTACTTACATTTGTATGATCCGTCCTTAACAGATCTAATATCTTCATCTCTTCTTTTAAAATTACATTCTCTACATGCAATGTATAACATTTACTTTTGTGTTGTTACCACAACAAGACTACTATTACATAATCACACCTACGTGCTTAACCATAACATTAACCTCATTCTACGTTTTCTACAGTTACTGGTACTATACTTTCCTTGCCTTTACGTCACCTTTAAACCCTTTCGTTCATTCCATATTACTATGGTTTTCAATTCATGCATTACTTAATTTACGTATATAAATGTGTCCTACCAGTTCATATCTATCCAACATAAGTTAAACATTTTACTAACCTCTTTTTCATTTCACAACCCACGATCCGTAACCCAGATCGATCATCTTCTTCTCGCGTACTAGCCGTACAGGCCAGGTTTCATTCATTCGTGTAATGAGCTTTCGCTCGTGCACGTCCTTTCACCAATACGATTGGTTTCATCACATCAATATTTATAACATTATCATTAACAACATCGGCGATTAGCATATATCCTTCAAACATTCCTTACACTAGGTGATTACCCACCTATAACTCTTCTACAATTTCTTACGTACCTACAATAACATGCCACACATTCTATTTCTTACATGCAATCCTTTCATTCTATTAATCATTTCGCCAACTGAAGTACACGCTTGTACTTTCTTCTATTCATGCTTTTTCATTACTTCTGCGTTTTGAATCCTTATCGCGGATTCAAACATATTATCCATGCCTTTCATCCTTGAATCCGTCTCACGGATTCAAACATATCATACATACATTTCATTCCTTGAATCCATCTCGTGGATTCAAACATTTCATTCATACCTTTCCTTCCTTGAATCCGTCTCACGGATTCAATCATTTCATTCATACCTTTCATTCCTTGAATCCATCTCGTGGATTCAAACATTGCATTCATGCCTTTCATACCTTGAATCCATCTCACGGATTCAAACATATCATTCATGCCTTTCATTCTTTGAATCCGTCTCGCGGATTCAAACATTGCATATACGCTTTTCATCCCTTGAATCCGTCTCGCGGATTCAGGCATTGCATTCATACTTTAACTTCTTTCATGTTTCGAATCCGTCTCGCGGATTCTACATAGCATTCATACTTTCATTCCTGAGAGTCTTACATTTCTCTTCACCCTCACGTCCACCTACTACTTAATTCTAACGGACATACCTGTATCAATTATCACGGTCTCACGAACGTCATATGCTTCACGTGTACTGGCCAGGTACACAATCCACATACTAGTTTCATGTCTTCGTGTAATTGTCACCTTATGTTCGAAGAATTAGGTTTCGGCACGTGTATCATTTTCAAAACATGTTTACTATACCATCATGGTCCTTCATTTAGCATTTTTCTTCCCTTAATGCATTTTACCATTACTTACGCCCACATATTAAATTTACATACCTGGGGCTCATTTGCCTATTTGCCTCTTGACGGTTCTAGTTATTCATCTTAAACTGCATTCACGGATCATCCTCTTGAAACGCCTATGCTTACCTTGCACATCCAAAACCGTCAGTCTCTTTATACGTATACATAAGTACATACTTACATTAGCTTCTATCTTTGGATCTTGATCGAGTCTTCGATTGTACGGGTTTCTTATCTCAAGAGCACACAGGTTTGAGTTCAAATACTTACTTTCTCGTACTTGATTCCCTCAAACCAGGGCTCTGATACCAACTTGTAACACCCTAAATCGTACATATCAAAAGTCGCAGCGGAAAAACACGAACCATAAAATTTCTTTCTTTATAAATACCTCATCTTATTTAAACTTTAACTTTAACATAACTCTTATTTATAAATCCGTCATCCTCTTATTTACCAATTAAAAACATAGCTTATAATTGTTACATTTTACATTCAACGTCCCCGTACAATCTATCTCGTGACTCGATCTTCGATCTCTAATCCTTGTTATAATCACCCGTTGTCCACACAACCTGCGTTCACCACATACATTCAACACATTAGTATACAATCCATAAGCAAGAATACAATACATGTACACTTTTCATTCAGCTTTCTCCCTAGCTTTGAGCATATCATTCACGTATTCATTCCCTTGTGAGTCTTCAATAATGTACCTGCGTAAAACTTCGTTTTACAGGCACACGATCAATACCATTAACACTTAGCGTATCCAAATTCATACTTGCATATACTCGGGCATACATCCATACCTCAATACATGCATGCATACACTCATTCGTATCCTCATATATACATAAATACACACCTGCATACGTACATACATTCCTACGCCTTCACATATATACATACTATCATACGTGTCTTCATACATACATAAATACGCTTCATAAGTATCTACATTCATACGTCTTTACATACATGCATACATACACATCTACATACGTGCATACCACTCCTATATCTTTGTATACATGCGTACACTCAAATATACCTTCACATGTACCAATTACACCTCTACATATACCCATACATTACTTCGTCACTACATACGTACATACATTACTACCTACTCACAAACATACCTACATACTTGCATCCACATATATACGTCCATACTTGCACATGTATGTACCTTCATACTTAATTACATAATGTTCATACTCATACATAACTACTTGCATACATACATACACCAATACCTACATATATACATATATACATACATATCTAGTACTTGTTCCCACACTTTAATCTTACATACTTTCACGCATACCTACTTACATAAGTTCTACGTACGTATACGAATGCATATAAACATACATACATGCTTATCTACAAATATGCATCCCTTTATGCTTATAAGAAGCTTTACGAATCAACGGGAAGCGTTACGGATCATTTGGAGATGCAAAATTAAACAAAACGGAGAAGTGGGCTAGACAGCCCGTCGGCGACGGGGTGGGTACCCGTCGGCGACGGCTTCTTAAAATGCCCGTCGCCCACTTCTGATCCGTCGCCAGTAAGTTAACCCGTCGGAGAAAACAACCAAACTAGTGCCCGTCGGCGACGGGGTGGGAGCCCGTCGGCGACGCCCTCTCGAAAACACATTTTTCTGCAGATCCATTTCGTCGTCCGTACGCACTAAAACGCGCGTAACTTTCGAACCGTTTACCCGTTTAACCTCCCGTTTCTTCCTACATGCTTGTAAATTCACAATCTATCATATGAACTTGAAATCCCATATCCGGATTAAGGAAATTCTTAACTTACACTCTATCGGCTTATTTCCCTCTTACCCAAACTTCGACCCGTTCATGCATTCGTCAACATAACTTGTTTGTTTTAACATGAACTCTTAAAAACCTACTAATGTCAGTGACGACTATCATAAAAGATTAATTTCTCGGATGCCTTGCATCCTCTTAACCCATCTTCGCTCAAAAGCTTATTTTGACCCGTTATGGGTATTTGCGCATTAAAACATTTATGACTTACAAACCATACTTCTCACTTTCATACTTAACCAAAACATTACACTAATCGAGTGACTTGCCTCTAAACTACTTTTTAAGATCGTTTGCCCAAAATACCCATCGAGGGCATTTTGGTCAACTTTAATCCCATACTTTATGACGAAAGACTACGACACATACTTGCCTTCAACCATCGTGTTTAGTTAATTAAAACACCATATTACTTAATCGAACTAAGAAGTGATTACAGAAATCACTTACCTTATGCGTCCGTGCTCGTATCCGATTCCTTGCCTCTTCTTGACCCGTTAACACCTCAAGCTTGAGTCCGTCTCGACGTGTTTCCTATACTCTCATTTCATCGAAACCACGCCCTTATTAGCATACTCATTTGTACATGTAACAATCATATCATTCGCATAAATCACACTTAACTTTCCTTAGTCATTTCTAACAAGCATTAAAACATATAATCGACTTCATATCCTTTCCATCATACGTAATTCATCATGTAATTAAAATAATACGTATTAACATAACATGTACCAAACGACTTCCTATAATCCTACCTTTACGACAATGAGTCAAATCATGTTTCTTAATCTTGTTGACTTTCAAAAGTCAACTATTAACCATATGTAACCATCGACTTATCAACATATACCCGTAGCATCATAATCGACTATACGGACGACACTATATACATTGCATCATACACTTGACGTGAGTACTACCTTTTAAACATAACGTACAACTATTTCATGCACAAGTCTTCTAAACTCATATATAACCCATCAAATCCTACTACTAATCATCATATATCATTCCAAATGAACATTATACATAACATCATCACATTCCTCCTAATTCATCTAACAAGAATTCATCATACCCACATAATACATGATTCTTTCAACAAGAATCGAACATAGGTGATGAGTCTAGTCCTCTTCATCACCATAACTAATGGGTTTATCATCTAAACATCAAATTAGCACAAACCATTCATAATTCATGTTCTAAATGATGATTATAACACATACTCATGCTCAATTCCACTTAAACTCATGGATTAGAACATAACCCACTTCACCCATGATCACCAATCTTAGATTTAAGACATACCTTATGATCCCCTCGTGTTGGTGATCATTAATCCATACTCGGTTATGGATTTGAGCTTCATCTTGCCTTCCGATTTGAGCATAAAGATGGAGCTAGGGTTTGAGGCTCCATGGGAGCCTCCTGCCTCTTTCTCGAACACACGTATGTGTGTGTTTGTGTGTGTTTAGATATTTAATAACTTAACTTCCATTTGTTCCACTTTAGCCCCTCGGGTTTTGCCTTTAAAACATAACTGACACTACCTTCATCATTTAATACTTTTGACCATATAAATAACTAGGTTAAATAGCCTAGTTATTTATTTCATGACGTGTCACATGAGAACATACGGCAATTATTAACATTCAGATTTTTGGGGCGTTACATGACAGCACTTATTCTTGATTATCATAAGAGACATCATGTTCGATTTATCCTTATCATCATGCTCTACTTTTCTTTTGTAGTGCTTTATCAGAAGAGAGCAATAGGATTATCGTGTCTTAAGAGATAATCAAGGATTTAATTTAAGAGCTAATTCTTATAGAAACTTTAAGCAAAACATATTAGATTTAGGAATTAGAGTGGATGAGATATAGACTTATAGAAGAAAATTATAGTGAGTAAAATTATGGGTACTAAGAATAAGGCAGACGAAATGATCATAAAAATTAATTAAGGATCATCAATATAAGGATCATTATGTGAAGAGGTTGTGATATGTCTATTACTAACATCAAAATAATAGACTTATTTAAAGTTCTACTTAAACGAAGACAAATCAGCTTTGGCCAGAAGTGTAATCATTTAAGCATGTGTGCAAAGTGGTTGTAACAAATCAGCTTTGGCCAGAAATTGAGACAATCACTTTAGTTATGCACTTGTTAAGTATGCCATCTATGAATGAATTAAATCAGCTTTGGCCAGATATTAAGACATTCATGTTTATGATGCACACTTAACATAGCTTTCGTAATACTTGGATGATAAGTAGATGTATCAAATCAGCTTTGGCCAGAAATGATACATCAGAAGCTCATTCAAGTAAAGCCATTTTGGTTTTGTAAAACATTATTTGATCCTTATTAATTAACTAAGTAATTACAAAACCAATTATCTAATAGCAAACCGCGGTGAGTTCGCTGGGGGGTGCAGGGGGACAGCGAGCCCCTTGCACGGGGTTCGGGGCGGAGCCCCGAGCTAAATTTAGTTCTTATTAACTGCTTAATAAAGTAATCGGATTTCGAATAAGCCTTGAAATTTTATGAACACTCATGATTTCGGATGGTTTATGTCTTGTATTCATACGAAATGAATGATTTCGAATGATCTCGGATTGTCCGAGATGAGTGATTTCAAATGATTTCGGATTTGTTCAAGACGCGTAAGCCGGATCATTTCGGATGATAATGCTTAGTCCGAAATGATTAGTCCGAAATGATCTGTGATGGTTCGTAATGATCAGGCAGATGATAATCCGTAATGTTCATCCGAAATGATCAGACAATTATTGATCCGTGATGGACGAACATATGTTCATCCGGAATGGTCATCGGGAATGATCATCCGAAATGTGTTCCTCAAGCCACAAATCCTTAATTTAGGCAGTTAATTTACTGATAAGATTTAAATCCGAAATCTTAGGGATTATGGGATTAAGTTTCCTGTTTAAATATTAATTATATTTATCTGTTTATTTCGAAAATTATATCCATTAATAATAATAACAGATTTCGAAAATTCTAATTAGATAAAAATAAATCAAACAGGAACAAACACTCAAAATCCTAAATTCATTCCAAAACTAAGGGAATTTTCGAATTTTCTGATGAACAAGCGATGAACCCTAAAAAAATAAACATTCAAACATTTATCCGAAATATGGAAATTTTATAACACATTTTAAGCATATCGATTTCGGAACAGTAAAATTTAATGAACTTTCATCCGTAATGCATTCGTAATGATGAAATCTTAGATCCGTAATGATCCGAAATGATTCGTAATGATCCGAGATGCATTCGTGATGACAAAACCCAGATCCGTAATCATCCGTAATGATCCGTATTGACGATTTCGGATGGTAAAACCGGATTTTTATTAAGGTTTTCAAAACTGTTTTCCAGTTTTATTCCAGATTTATGGATACAAAACAGAACCGACTAATCAACATATGCTCTGATACCACATGTTGATCGGTTCTGTTTTAAACATAATGGAAAACATGAAAACATACCTGATTGCAGCAGTACAGGCTAGCAGAGAATGCAGATGGAGACGCAGCAACAATGTTTGACATGATTGTCAGCTTTGTCTGGTTCCTCCTTAGGGTGCAATCTAATGATGGTGATGATAAGAAACCGACAAGGGAATCGGTTATGGAGAGGAGGTCGATTGATGTTATGAGAGTAATTAGGTTATGTGTCTAACCTTGAAACCTCCACATTAGTCTCCTTATAAAAGCACCTAGGAGGAAACCCTAATTAGTTAATAAGGTTAATTGGGTCCATCAACAATTACCAACTAATTATTTAATAGGATTGTTATATATTTTGATCCATATAATGTAAATGATTATAATGGCACTAGATTAAATATAAAATAATTATATTTAATCTTACACCCCCCCAACACACACACACACAAAACTCCGTCACTAAACAACCATCGATGCACCAACCTCCATCACCGGTGTAACCGCAGTAAAGATCAAAGATCTGGGCATGAATAATGGTGATGGTAGGAGAGGTTAAAGAGAGGAAGGAGACCGGAAGTGGGTAAGAGGGTTTTATAAATAATTTTATTATTATTATTTTCTTTAAATGTAAAAAGAGAATATAGAATAATAATAAAAAAACCAAAAATAAATAGGTAAAATGTAAAAAAAAGCTGTCCTGAATTATCCTATATATTAAATAGTTCAACGTTTTGAACAGTAACCTAACATTGAAAAAAATAGCATTATCCGTATACAACCCAACCCACATGTGGCAGGTTATCCTATATATTAATAGTTCAACGTTTTGAACAGTAACCTAACATTGAAAAAAATAGCATTATCCGTATACAAACCACATATGACAGGGAATAGTATCACCCTACAATTGGTTCAAATGGGCGGCCGCCCCTCCCCTTTTGAGCCAACCAATTTATTATTTTATTCATACTTTAAAATTACGTTTTTGCCCTGGAATAGTATTTCTCTACCATTGGTTCAAATGGGCGGCGATCAATACCTATTGGACCAACCAGTTTATTATTTTATATCCACTTTAAAATTATTTTTTTACCCCACAGTTAAAAAATACGATTTTACCTCAACTTCAAAATACATTTACTCTTTTGCCTCGAGCTAAAAAATACGATTTCGCACTCAGTAAAAAAATACGCTTTTACCCTCAGCCAAAATTACGTTTTCGTCCCAGTTCAAAATAAAATTCTGTTTTCCCCGGCTCAAAGTTACGATTTTACACTAGTTTATTATTTTATACCAACTTTAAAATTACGGTTTTGCCCACAGTTTAAAATTACATATTTGCCCCCAGCTAAAATTTACGAATTTCCCCTCGGTTCAAAATTACGATATCACCCACAATTGAAAATTACGTTTTTGCCCTCAGTGCAAAATAAAAATATGGTTTTCCCCTAGCTAACAATTAGGATTTTACCCTCGGGAAAAAAAATTGATTTTTCCCCCAAGTAAAAATAAAAATATGACTTTGCCCCCAGTTAAAAATCGTGTTAAAGAGCTGCCTAACACTCTTTTTACTTTTTCTTTCTAGCAAAACTATAATACTGTTTTTTTAATTGGTTGAGAATTATTCGGTCATCGCCCCGCAACGCGGATGGGGCATCACCTAGTTTAGAACAATTTTGAGTCTTGCTATGCCTCTATAAAAAGGCAGGTAGGCAAGAGCTTAACATTACATAAGTGAAAACTAAAATTTTCGATGACTAATTCGATCCATACTTTCATAGATTATTTTATAACTGATAAATAGGTTATCGTTATAAAACTTAACGCAACCCATTTAAAAACTTTGGTTAAAAGTCAAAAATAAAAATCAAATTGTTTGTAGCCTAGCAGTATCAATATGTCTGAAAATACGTTACTCCTAAGTGGTTGAGGGTTATAGTTGCAAACCAAACAGATGTGTAAATTTAAGAGTATGTCCAAAGGATGTGTGAGATAGCCGGTTTAAAAACAAGTTAAAACTAATCCAGGTCATTAACCCTAGTTCCTAAAACCACCGCATAATTTGAAAATAAACTTAGTATTTTCCTCTTATTTCTCATTTTTTTTATCAAACTTAATTCTTTTTTATCTCACAACATATATATATATATATATATATATATATATAGGGGAAGGTTCAAATGAAAACCACTAGTTATTGTAAAAACTCGAAAACTAATTAAAAAAAGCCAAAAAAAACATACCAAATTTTTTTTTTTTTTTGCAACCCAATTTTCGCAGCTTTTTCTATATATAAAAAAAAAATTTCAAAAAAAAAAAAAAATTTCTGTAGTGCACGTGTGTAATACTACATATGTGTATGTGTACTACACATGTGTATTATTACACATGTGTACTACAACAATTTTTTTTTTTTTTTTTTGAAATTTTTTTTATATATAAAAACCAGCGATTTTTATAAAAAAATTGAAAAAAAAAAATTTTGTGTGTTTTTTAGGCTTTTTTTAATTAGTTTTCGAGTTTTCACAATAAAAGTAGTTTTCATTTGAACCATCCCCTATATATATATATATATATATATTATCATATTTAAAGACTTTTTCATAATGCGTTTTATAAATTTAAACCACTACAAACATAAGTTGGTGACGTCAGCCGGTAATAGTTCAGCCCTTCAATTGGGCAAAAAGGGCTGCAGGGGTAATAGTGCCAGGCAGCTCCCCTATTGGCCCAACAAAATTACGATTTTATCCTGATTTAAAATTACGATTATGTTTTCGCCCCCGCTTAAAAATAAATTTACGCTTTTGCTCCCAGCTAAATATTTCAATTTTACCCCCGGTTAAAAAATTTCGATTTTGCCCCGTTTCAATTTACAGTTTTGCCATTAGTTTTTTTCCTTAAAAATACGATTTTTCCATCAGTTCAAAATTATGTTTTTACCCCCACTTAAAAATAAATTTACGCTTTTGCTCCTGGCTAAAAATTTCAATTTTGCCCTCGGTTCAAAATTAAGATTTTGCCCCGTATAAATTTATAGTTTTGCCATTAGTTTTTTTTCTCACAGCCAAGTTACGATCTTACCCTCAACTTAACTTTAGATTTTCCCCATCGTTTTTGTTTGTTTTCCTGGTGACATTACAATTGCCCCCAGTGTAAAATTACAGTCGTACCAGCAACTTCCTGGCACTCCCCCGTTGGTCCATTTAGTTTACAATTTATTCCCGAATTAAAATTATGATTTGGCCCTCAGTTAAAAATTACGTTTTTCCCATCGTTTTAGTTTTTTTTATTAAAACCATAAAGGTTTTTTATTTTAATTGGTTTACTCGATTTAATTTTTTTTCGTCTCAAAGAGTTGCTTAACACTAGCTCATTAGTCCTGAAAAATTACAGTTTTGCCCTGAGCCCAAAATTACGGTCTTATCATCGTTTTTGTTTTTTTTTTCCTTAGCAAAATTATAGTAGTCTTTTTTTAATTGGTTGAGAATTATTCGGCCATCGCCTCGCAACGCGGGCGGGACATCTACTAGTTAACATTAATTCTAAAGAGAGTCATCGAATTGGATGGAACAACAAAACGCAGACCTAAAAAGGTGCGGTATCAAAACAAATAAATAAACTCTTTTTATGCATGTGTCAAATTTGTCTAAGACCATGTGTAGGGGTAATGTCTTTACCCTTAGGCGTTTTGCGCCATGTGACACCCCAGTCAGTAATGGGACATTATGGGACGTTTTTTTCTAAAATGGGTGTAGTGGAAATGTGAACATTGTAGGGCATTATGTTAAAAATGGGGTAAATAAAATTAAATAAAAAAAAACATAAAAAATACTTTATCGGGCATTATGTTTAAACGTGCATGTGATTGACCAATTCAAAGTTCTCTCCGGCGTGGAATAAAAAATGCTCCAACCCAATTTTGGTAAAAAAAACTCCCACAGGGGCGGAGATAAGGGCATGGAGGGGCGTTCTCAAACCAAAAAAAGACCCAGAAACTTTACCATTACGGGTGATCTAAATCTTTGGGACAATTTTAACACTTTACTCTAAAGTGCCTAAACTTTAAGAACAATTTTGACACTTTACTTAAAAAAATACATAAGAAGGATTTAACTAACCAAGAAGTACATGTTAAAAAAAAGAATATCATCACGTTTTGTATTAATGCTATTTTATTTAGAATTATTTTCTAGAACATGCTAAAAGAAAAGATAGCTCCATATCATCACGTTTTTTTTTTATTAATGCTATTTTATTAAGAATTATTTTCTAGAAGATATTTCTGATAAACTGCAGACAATTATAAAGAATTTTCCAATTTAATTGTTTCTTGGACGACTACTATAATTATTTTGTTTGGTCTATAAAAAGAAACTAGTAATATGACCCGCGGGCGATGCACCGCGGGCCCATTGCAAACATCAAAGGGATTAGTTCAAGCGTTATATCATGCATTAACTATATGAAAATGTATGTTTTGACATACTCGGTTTAACTCAATGTAACTTATATAAGCATTACGGTTGAATCAAAACGTAAAGTAAATCGAATTTATACCGCAGTTATAACGTAATGTACCGAAAAAACATAAAGCGTGTATAGAGAACTAACTAACATGTGTAAGATTATAGCTTTAGAAAATAGAAGCCACACGGGGAAAAAAGAAAACACATTCACATCAAGGGGTAATCATGAGTGTTTTGCAAAGTGAAAGACCAAAGTCGGGAGTGTAAACATCAATGATAATGTTTTTTAGTATAGATATATAATAACAATAATATAATTGTAATTTTACCTGTCTTGCCTTGCTAGGGGTCGAAATGTAAAGTAACTCGAATTTATACCGTCGAATGAAAATGTAATACATTTAACCACGTCTTGCGTTCGAAAGTTAGTTTTTAAAAAAAGTTCACGTCTAAACGTAAACCAACTCGAATTTATAATAAAAATACAGACGCAAAAGGTTAGTTTTTTAAAGTAAAGGAAAGAAATGGGTAAACTTAAAACTTTAGAAATCAAGGGGGTCAACACCAATAGGTTAAAAACGTACATGATACATGGTATAAGGATAAAGTGAAAACATTAGAAACTTAAGGGTTTAATTTGTAAATCAAAGTAGTAGTCTAAGGACTAATTTTGACATTTCATGAAAAAATCAAGGTAGCAAAAGCAAGGGACATAGGTTGTAATATGGTGAAAGCTTGAGGTTGCTATGAAAAAACGATTGCAATACACCAATATGATAAAGCTTGGGGTGTGCATATGAAAAATTCAATTAACCTTTGTAACAAATGCCAATATAATGAAAGCATTGGGGGTGTATATGAAAAAAACAACCTGACTTTATAATTTAAGTAAGTATAGAATGCTCGTTGAATCTTTATTTAACTAAATAATATCGTTATATAGAATTACTATAAAATAAATTTATACTACGACTACAAAACTATCCTTCCCTTCTCCTTCTAAAGGTGGACATGTGTATACGCATAGTGTGTATCCGGGAGGAGTCACACGCCGCCAATGCTTCGGGTAGGGAAAACGGGAAGTAGTCACCGATGAAGGTTCCGGTTGGTCCCTGCAAAAATGCAAACGCGGCACCAAGTTGTGGTGTTCGTCCCCCCTTATAACAAAAGGTGATTGGTTAAGGTTTTGCAGATAATGCATTTGTTGAAACATCATGGTACACATTATTTCATTGTATAAAATTAATACATTGTTGTGTAAATTGAAAGAGTAAAATGTATTATTATAAAGGGTTAAATGCACACAATAGCAACCTAAATTTGACCATTCTCTCCTTAAACATTGTAATATTTATGAGGATGAGGTTTTAATGATCATGCAATTTTTTGGGCTAATGTGAAAGGAATTCTAGTCTCATCACCTCTACCAAAACAAGAAACATTTACAAATTTAAAAGAGGTGGAAAGCTTTAAGAGCGCCTCAACTTCATACACGAATTGTCTCTCTCTCTTCCCTCTCATAGCCACAAACGGCTTTAAAAACGCCACCACTCTGTCCTCCCCTCTCACATAATCCGTTTTTAGACATTTTTGCATAAAAACATCTTTATTCATTTCTCCTCCACATCAGCCTCATTTCCTTCCACTCTCCTCCAAGTGGGCTTGAATTATGTATTCGGGTGCTCTAAGTGCAATTAAGACTCTGGGATCAATAGACTTAAAGAAATTAGTAGTTATTATGAAAGAGCATCTGCAACAGAAGGCTCTGAGAACGCCTTCACAATTGGAAGCTCCAAAAACGCCTTCACCTCACCCCTGCTTGGGCTTCGCCCCTGTCACAACCAAAAACACCCCCTCACACCTTCCCATTTCACATTATCCGTTTTTTCTTTAACATATTAAAAAAAAAAAAAAAAACCCTCTTTCCTCTCGCTACACGAGCTAGAAAAAGTCCCAAAAATATGTTCACCAAGTGCAATTATAATTTGGGACAAAATAGATAACCACCGAAAAGATATCTATTATGAAATATGATTATGATGTAACAAGCATTCAAGTAAGTTAGTTAGGCAGCCAACATCAATCAATGTTCAACACATGGACACACTAAACAACCATTTATTTTGAAACACCAAGATGATAAAGTTGGTTGGGTATATTCTCATCACTATAATTCACCATAATCCAACCCTTTAAAAAAGGGATTCCCATCTTAACATAATCTAATCAAGTTTAACCTTAACCAATTTACAACAACGAAACCAGAGAGGGTCAAGAGGGCCCGTCAATCCTACTCAATAATTTTTTTTTTGTTGAATATCATATATAAACTTTTAAAACAAACAAGAGTTTTGACTTTTGACCGTCTAATTGTAACGGCCCTACGACTAAAAAGTAATGGTTCCACCACTGGTGATTCGATTCACATAAACCGACGCATATAATTACCGTGCAAAGACGTCAACAACAAAATAAGCTCCTCATCGCTACCGCCGTAGAACTCACGGCGGCGGCGATGCGGCTCAACCTGCCGCCGCTGACTGTACCTAACCACAACTGCCTCCGGCAACACCAACCTCCGGCAAATCGGACACGTGGCCCTATCCTGTTCCAGCCACTTGTCCACACACCCCTTGTGAAACACGTGGCGGCATTTTAACCTCCTAATCTCATCACCATCTTCCAACACCGACAAACAAACCGAACACTCTTTGCTCTCTCCTCCAACAACTTTGTACCTGCCACATGGGTTTTTGTCTTCGATCAGTTTAAGGTACTGTGCGGTGGTGATGGGGTGGTCTTCGGCGGAGTAACCGATGGTTCCGGCGACTGATCGGAATAATATTATGAGCTCGAGTACGAGGACGGTGAAGAATATTAGGAGGAGAGTGTACACGTGGGCAATGAATCTGGAGAGTGCCCCCATGTTTGTATGTTTGGATTTGCAGAGGATTAAAGGGGATGTTGGGGGGATGAATGGTTTGTGTGTTTTGTAAGTAGATATTTTATGGTTTTATTTTTGTTGTTGTCACAATGTGGTCCAATTTGTTGTACCAACAAAGTAATTAACGTGTTATGGTCCCAAATGAGGGCCTATAGGGTTAAATTGTAACTAAAGGAATTGTGATTTATTACTACAATATCCAAGGTTAGAGGGTGGTAGGTAGGTTACGTGACAGCCTTTTGGTTGGTTTCGGTTTGATTCATTACGTTATCGTTGTAATACGATCACTTGGTATACTGATTGACACGTGTGTTTTACATCGCTCGAAATTTATAAAAATAAATATCGGTATTAGTGTTGTTCGGACAACATCGGTTTGGTTTGTCACGGTACTGGTACGGAACCGACACTCATTATAGCTTACAATGCCAAAAAATACTCTTTTATGGATGTAACTTTGTTTTTAACGAAATTTATATCGGAGAGTCAAGGAAACTATAAAAACAAAAACCGGTATTGCCACTAACGTTGATCAAACGATATAGGTTTGGTTCCTCATATGTAAAAGTACACAGATACATAGCCCAGTTAATTACAATGATATTCTAAAATCAAGAGGTCTCGGGTTTGATCTCCACAGACAACAAATTTTTGTTTTGCCCAAAAATAAAAGAATCAAACAGGTAAAAAAAGCAAGTGCTGGGAATCGAACGCAAACTAACCAACTTAGCTAGTCTAGATTTGCTTTCATTCCTTTTATATGTTAATGAACCACATATACAAAAACGAACTGAAAACGGAAGAGAGATACTTAGCATCCATCCTATGTGTAAAATAGCAACAAAACACCGTCAAACATTCTTTTCTTTAATATAGTATATACAAGACTAACCGGAAGATAGCCATAAAACACCGTCAAACATTCTTTTCTTTAATATAGTTGTAACACCTCGTAAAATCACGACCAATATAATGAAGACACGTGTCATGAGCTTTAAATGTGTAATGGATTGAATATGAGGGACTAAAGTTGACAAACAAAGAAAGTATATGTGTAAAAGGATTCAAAGTGTCAACATTGAATAATTATACCTTTCGACAACCCTACACGATGTTTATACCCTTAAACGAATGAGTTATGAAGCATATGAAGCCGTTTGTGAAAGAAAGTGAGAGTTTACAAACCGCAAGGGTTAAATGTGTCAACATGTTTAATTTATACCTCTGAGTGACCTTTTAGCGAACCCGAAGCTTTGTAACGATTAATTATGCTCACTAGGATAAACGATAAAAATTTCACAAGGTTTCGATTTCGTATGAGAAAGTTATGCTAACATTCGTAAGTAAAGGGTTAAAAGCGTCAACGTTGAAATTCAAGACTTATTCGGTGATCGTATAACTAGCGGAGGACTTAACAAAGTTTGTTTATGTCTTGGGGTCCTTAAAAGTCAAGTTGGAGGGTTGAAAGTAATAAAGTTAAAACAACTATAAAAAGGACCAGGGACCAAACATGCAATTTCTGAAACTTGTTTTAACCTGATCCGGGAGCCATACCGGCCGCGTAGACCTTGTGTGGGTCTTACGCAGGCCGCCTAAAACCTGCCAGCATCCAAAATGCATGGCAGATGTCTGTCCAGCCCGTTTAACCGACCTTTTTGCATGGTTTTCGAATTCCAGAAGCGTGGCCAACAGTTTTGCATGCCTAGGGACACCTGGGAACATTATACAACACTTGTAGACTTGTTTGGCACCATCTTAATCAATTAAACTCACTATATAAAAGATCCCTTGTTGCAACTTTTGGGCACTTCACTTGAAAACTTTCATAACACTTGTTCTGAAGATTCCTGGAGCTCAAGACCACTTCCTAAGGGTCATTAGTCGTGCATAGGACTTCAGTAAGTGTCCTTAACCTCTCTTAATTCAGTTTTATTAGTTTAATGGCCTAAAGTCAAACCCGTCGTAATTAAGGTTTGACTTAGTGATTAATCACTAATGGTCCAGTCAATTCTCGAATTGAAAGTAGCTTTGAGTTGGTAATTATGTGGGTAATAAACCCTTAAAAGAGCACCCTCTGATTTCCACTCTAACTAGGTCAATTGTCGGGTCAAAGTTAATTATAAAAAGTCAACAGAAAGCAAATTTTCGCATAAACACATAATTAACAATGTAGAAGCTATGGAACCTGTTTTATCACTCATATAACTTGGTAATTAATGTAAGAACATGTCTAAACATGTTCAACCCGACAACTTTCAGTTTAAGCTCGGTTCGGAACCGAAAGTCGCAAAAGTAGACTTTTGCTTTGACTTTCAGTTCTGACCCAAGTAGCATATTTTAGAAATGCCTTAGAGCTCTATTAGGACCAGGTTATAGATTAGTGTAACCCTCTGAGGTTATACAACTTGGTTCATTAGTTATTTGATTCATGTACATGTTTCCGTTATATGCCTAAATGTTGACCATAATGCCTTTTTGACCTTAAAACGAGATTTTTGAAAATATGAGAAGACAAAAACCTTTGTTACTGATTTATAAACTTTTCCTAAAAATTTGACATCAGTTTGAGGTCTAGATTAGGAGTTATGCTCAATATCGTAATTAAGAAGCTTTTTATTAATTAAACGACGTAATTAGCATAAAGTCTATCTAAACCCAAATTTTGACACCAAACTTTTTACCCACTGATGTAATATAATATTTTAGGATTTTTGAAGATTTTTATTTATTTTTAAGCTGAGCATAACATAGGGTTCTTGCTTTAATTCGGTAATTGTCGGTTATGCCCTTTTCTTGAATAAAATGAGTTTTACATAATATTTTGACACCAAATTTTTTGCTACTGATTTTATATAATAAATAAAACATTTTGAACTTTATAAACTGATCAATAACTCAGATTTCCTATTTAAACCCGAAAATCGCTTAAAACCGACTTTTACGCGTTTTAAGCGCATAGTATGAGTTAAAACTATTTTGGCATATGAAACTTAATACCTACTGATATTTTAAGTAAATTTTTATAATTAAACATTAAGCTAAAGTTTTAAACTCAGAATTCCAGATTTGACTTTTAAAGCTTATGTGAAATTACCAAAATGCCCCTATGGTGCATAGTTTGGTTATAATAGATAAATTTCACATATATGCAATACCCTACTAATATGACTTATAAAAATAAATATTTTTACTGATTATATCAGACCTGAAACTCAGATTAGTATTTAAACTCTTTTATAACCTTTAAAATGACCAAAATACCCCTACGGGGCATAATTTGAGTTTAAATCCATTTTGGCCATAATGGAAGGTATCTTACTGATATCACAACATAATTAAGGCATACTAACTTAGGAAACCTGTTCATGACTCATTTGGTTACCCGTTACGCATTATTCGCGTTCGGTGCGGTTTATGTAACTAGTTTGCATAAATTAGCCGAAACGGGTCAAACCTTATCGTTTTTATCTCAAATTCCAGAATGTGTTTAGTTTACCCATATTATATAAGTCTTCAAACTTGTCGGGTCTAAACCACATTCTAATCCGGTATTCGCTTAATCGTGCGTTTGAACCGTATATCTTCCTTTAAAACTAACCGGTCTAAGTTTAGGCTTAATTAAGACCCGTTAGGAATCTAATAGGTTATTAAAACCTTCGTTCCAGATTAGGGGACCAGTAAAAGATACTTGCACTCGCTGATTGTGATATATACTTGCTCAGGTAAATACTTTTAACTTATTTTCCCTTATACGGGCTTGGGGTACGGTATATAAAATACCGCTTGGTCGGGCATTGAATTTTTAATCATATAAAGGTTAATTTATTGAGATGACCCATTTAAACTGTTATGTTTGCTTAAAGCCTATGGGGGTTAATGACCATGTCCCGGATATCATTGGCATCATTCATTGAATTGGCCACGACCTAAGCACGGGGTGTAGGCATACACCTGCCAGTGCATATATATATATATATATATATATAAAGGTATAACCGACGGTTCGAGAGTAACTCGCCGCGGGATTATATCATGTGGTGTGTCTATTAATCTTTAACCCGGTATTCAGCCCGGGCTACTGAACGTATAACGAACTTGTAATTCTTTTACAAGTTTATATATAAATAATTATCCCAAGTTATAAAAGATATTTTGTGCCTTGTGCATTCAACTCAATTTTCTTAAACATTTTCAAAATGAGTCGGTTAATTGTATTTACCAGTGTAAACTGACGTATTTTCAAAAAAGGCTAAGTGCAGGTACTAAACGGAATAGGCTGGCTACTCCTAGCATCAATAAAGAGTCTTGCAAGCTTAGATGTTATCAAATCTGTTGAACAATGATCTTTTGAACTTTGATCCGCTTGTGGATCCTTACAACCGTTTTGTAATACACTTGATATTACTTTTATTCAGTTTGTAATGATTTTATCTTTCGACTTCTGGTGTGTATTAAACTGTGATAATATAAATTGTCTATGATATCAACTACGTTACAATACTCCCCACCGGGCCCACCAGTAATACGTGGAAATATCGGGGTGTGACAATAGTATACAAGACTAACCGGTGTGGAGTGTCGCTTCATCCCCGCATCAGCCAATAGCGTTTTGACCATCGAGGGTACCAAAGGAGGTATTGTGTATGCACTCACGAGTGCTAAATGGTTATAGTTGTGGACCCAATTTTTTGCCTTGTTAAACCAATCAAATTCATCCAAATCGAGGGGGGCGCCAAGGGGGTTGGCTCCACACCATATTGCCTAACAATAAATACTAGGTTTGTTGCCTATGTATCAACATGGGTTGAATATCATAATATATAAAACTAATATCTTTGTTAATATAGGTTTTAAATGAAATTACATACAATATTAAATAAAAAAAGTTACAATACTAATTAGAATTAAAATTTATAAATCTAAAAATATAAAACATAAATCTCTAAATATTTCTTTTTATACAATGTTTGTTGTTTAGCTTGATAAAAAGAACCAAAAACTTCAATATTGTTAAGAAAGAACCGTGTGTATATACAATAAAATGAGCCTAATTCAACTTTTTGTCACAATAAGGTTGCATTAAACTGAATGCAATCTTTTTGTTACCTATTGCAACACTTTTTTCAAATGCAACTCTTTACAAAAAAAAAATGTATTATGTAATAAAAAAGTTTCATTAGATCTAATGCAACTTCACCTAATACAACTTTAATATAATATAAAAGAGTTAATAGCCAAAATGGTCCCTGAGGTTTGCTCACTTTTGCCACTTTAGTCCAAAACCCAATTTTTTTAAATCTGGGTCCCTGAGGTTTGCATTTTTTTGCCATTTTAGTCCAAATTTCAAAAAAGTCAAATTTTGTCAGGATTTCTTACTGATTTTTGTTCTTTTCCTCATTTCTCCTAGGGGCAAAATTGTCATTTTGGATTATTATAAAGTAATTTATATTAAAAAAATCAATTATATATAATATATATATATATATACACCCACACAAATAAATACACAGACATATCTCTCTCTCTCTCAACATGTCACTGCTCTCTCTCTCTCTCTCTAAACTACCACCACCGCCACCGCCACCGTCGCCGCCCCCGTCAAGACCATCATCATCATCAACATCGCCAACACCACCGTCTCTCTCTTTTCTCAATCTCACCACCGTCAAGATCATCATCATCATCATCAACATCGCCGTCGGCACCACCGTCAAGATCATCATCATCGTCAACACCACCGTCTCTCTCTCTTCTCTCAATCTCACCACCGCACATGTCTCTCTCTCTTGAAATCCGACTTTAAATCAGCATCAAAATTTGAAATCGATGAATTGTGGTTTGTTATCTTGACAATCTCAATTGGGTTTGCTTCAGATCCACCACCGCCATCGTCTCCACCATCTGCCGTTGTCGGCACCACCGTCAAGACATCAGGTTTTGTGTTGGTTGCTGATTTGTGGCAAGGCTGAATTGCAGAGCAGGTGGTTGGTGATTAGGGTTGTTTGCAGGTTGTTTGGGATTAGGGTTTCAGTGAGGGTGGTGATGGTGGAGACGGTGGGGGGATTGTGATGGTGGATCGGGTGGTGGGTTTAATAGCGGTGGTTTGCAGGTTCTTGGGATTAGGGTTTTCAGTAGGGGTGGTGGGTTGAATCGGTTTGCAGGTGGTGGTGATGGGTTGAATCGGTTTGCAGGTGGTGGTGATGAAATTAGAGAGAGATAGAGAAAGAGAGGGGGATACGGAGGAATGTTAGTGTCGCCGGCGTGAGGAGGTGGCGGTGGTGGCGGCCGAGAGGAGTAGAGGGAGAGAGAGAGAGGTGGTGGTAGGTTTATTATTTTTAATTAATAATTAGTTATAATAAAATGAAAATGACCATTTTACCTCTGTGCAAAAGGACAAAACTTGAGGTTTTTTTGAGAAATCTGACCAGATTTCATTTTTGGACTAAAATGGCAAAAAAATGCAAACCTCGGGGACCCGGATTTAAAAAATTTGGGTTTTGGACTAAAGTGGCAAAATTGAGCAAACCTCAGGGACCATTTTGGCTATTAACTCAATATAAAATGTTGTATTAGTCTATTGTTAGCATTCGGAATGAATCAAGTTACTATTTATAATGTGTTGAAAAACTTGATTAGAAGGAAGGAGATGATAATATAAATAAAGATTAAAATATAGAAGTTAATTAGTTTAAATACTTTTTTAACAGTCAATAGAATCAATTCCGAGCACTCTCGGGGTATCCACTGAACCAAACGTAGTATTCCGAGAGTAACCCGAGTCCACCACCAATTCCGGGGAAAACCCGATAACCCATCCGCCTGTAGGCACGACGGTGAAATTGCCGGTAAAATCTGTTTGGCTCAAAGATCGAACCCATGTTTCCCTGGGTCTCCTATCATTGCCCACCAATGTCTACTCTGCACCAAGCGGGAGTTGAACTTTCATCTCTCAAGAGAAATGCAAGGCTTCCACCACTTGATCTACAGATCATTGGCTTAGGGGACCCGGGGCGGTCCGTTATATCACCACCATCACGAGTTATAGCAAGTGATACACCACCGCCACTCCTTCTCATCACTCGTTAACTTTTCAACGTGTTATCTTTTTCACGCGTGATAACTTTTTCAATGCAATTCGGGTTTTTTTTTTTGAATGATTTTGATATTGTGTGGTGAGTGATGGACATTTCCATTAAAAACCATCACTAGTGATGGAAGAAAGCTCGACGACATGGCGAAAATTGATCGAATGTTCTGAGTGATGAGTGAATGGTGAGTGATGGGCGCCCCTACCCCCTTAGTTTAAATACTATTATGCCAAGTTATATGAGTTGAAAACGTGGTTTCCCCAAAGTCAAAAGATTTATTTTAAGTTCTTTAAATGTTTTAAATAGGTAATAACTAATTCATATTAATTAACTTTCAATTTTGTTGACTATAGAAATGATGGTATAAAAAAATATTACAGTAAGTTTAATATGAGAGTAAAGTACACGAATAATTTCTTTGGTTTACCAAAATTTTGAATTTAGTCCCTAATTTCTCAAACGTCGACGGATGGTTCATGTGGTCCGTACTTTGTAACACACTTAGTCCACAACGAACAAATCTAAAGGTTCTAGCACATCCAAATTAGGGACTAAATGCGTTACAAATTGCAAACTACAGGGATCAGCTATGTACTTTTGGAAAAAGCTGGGGACTAAACGCATTAAAATACAAACCACTGAGACCATTTGTATACTTTTGAAAAACCAGGGACTAAATCCAAAGATTTGATAAACCACATGGACCATCCGTGTACTTAACTCTTAATATGAGGATAACTGAGTCAAGTCAAGAGATAGCCATGCGTGTAAACTTCAATCGTTTTATAGACAACCACCATATTGTCATGGGTGGTGGCTGAACACCAGACATATTGTCATGTATGAGTAAAGTATATGGATGGTCCCTATGATTAATCAAAAATCTGAATTTAGTTCCTAGTTTCTCAAAAGTACACGAAATGTGTTACAAAGTGCATACCACATGGACCATCCATGTACTTAAAAAAGTTGTGTATTAAATGTGTTATAAGGTGTAAACTACAGGGACCATATATAATCTTTAAAAAAACTAAGGACCAAATCTAAAATTTTATTGCTCTTATTTTTATTTATTAGATAAGAGATTAAATGAAAGTTTATTTAGATAGGATAAAGCTATGCTACATTGCTATGATATATAATAGACTTTGATGAAAGTTTATTTAGCTAGAATAACGCTATGCTACATTGCTTTTGTAGCAATATAAGTGTTTTCCTATCTATGGACCATGTTTTCTGCCAAATATTGTTGAATAAAACTAATTAGTGGACGTCATTATACAAAATAAATATAGAATTATAAACATTAGGAACTTTGAAAGAGCTAGTTATTTTATCAAGCATTTGGTGGTAGGGGTGTTCACCGAATCGAATAATGAATTATTCGAATCGAATTTTTTGAATTTATAATTTTTTTACATGAATTCGTATTTGATCGGATTAGTATTTGAATCTCGAATTCGATTTAATTCAAATTCACCATAACAATAAATTATTTTACTTTCATTTTTTTAATATTTCAACAAATAATTATATTCAACATAAAAAATAATAATCAGTAAAATTAATTAACTATCAATATGTCAAAACACCAACATTTAGAAGATAGCCTGGTTACTGGTAGCGATTTAAGTTAGGTAAAAATTGGAAATAAGTAGTATGTGCTATTTGTCAGAAGGTCTGGTAATGTTATGAATAATAAACTATCACTTGTGGAGGTAGTTGATACTTTGGCCAAGTTTAGATGTTTTATGTGTATGTATATATATGCTTGTGTGTGTATATATATGCTTGTGTGTGTATACATATATTAAAATACATATATAAATTGAATTCGAATTTCGAATCGAATCAAATTGAAAATCGTAAATCCGTATTCGATTCTAATTCTATTACAAGACTCGAATACGAATCAACTCGAATTCAAACATTTTAGTCGAATTCAAATCGAATCGAAGTTCGAATTCTGAACACCCCTATTTGGTAGGCAAAATCTATGAGCTTTGTTTACACAAAATCAAAGCAAAAAATCATACCAATTTGGATCATTCTCCAACAAACCCTTCAAATTACATCCAAAACCGCTTTTTATACAAACATCGTCAATTTACCCAAAATCATAAACTAGGAAAAAAATTATCCTGATATGAAATGCTACATCAAATTGAATGTCAAAATCAGCAATTGATTACCTAGAAATTAAATTGAGGGGCGAGCGGTTGTGTGACGGCCGACGGTGGGTTGGTGGCTGGAGAGTGGAGACAGTGCATGAGTGGTAGCGACGTAGGTCATGTAGCGTAGCATGTGTTGTGTTTTTCTGTGTGTTTGGGTTTGAAAGTTAACTGGAAAGGGCGACAACTAATGAACTAAACCATAATTTATTTTTCACATAAAAATATAAAAACACAAAAAACAAATTTAACCGGACTCGAACACGCGACCTCATGATAATGAGCACGCATATTAACTAGTGGACCACTCTTAATATTTGTTTATAAGTTTCCCGCACGAAATATTAAAGGGTCCTTTCTGAATATTTTATATAAGTTAATACTATAAATTACGGACTGAACAGGTTCCTAGGAACCCTTAAATGGCTGTAGATCTGCTCTGAAGTCTGAAGTGAAACGTAATATATATAAAAAAATAAAAGCTATTGTAGCTAAGGTTATCTTTTAATACGTAGAAATAATCGGTAACCAACCTCACCTTATAGCTTCAAATTCAATGTGTTAAATGCGGGGCAAAATATATTTTATTTGTAAAAACATACAAAATATATATTATATAAAGTCGTGACTATATGTGGTGATAATTATAAGATTATATATGAATTATTTTATCGAGAATGGATTCTTTACATGACAGAAGTTTCTTACGAAGCATACGCGAGTTTGACAGTAGGAAAAGTGTCTTTGGCTTAAAGGGTATTTAGTAATTTCTCACTTAAACAACTCTCTCTTGATTTTCAAACGGAAATAACTTTTTCATACATTAATGTTTTTTTTTTATTAAAATACACCGTATTGACGAGCATTTCATTTTCTTTAATTCGAGCAGTATATTGCTAGAGTTTTCTTAAATAAATTTTACAGGATTTTAATTCCCATTAGTTCATTATGTGATTTTGAATACACAATACATGACTACGTGATTTTGAATACCCATCACGTGATTACACATTCAATATAAATCTATTACTTGATAACACATTCAATATGATTTGTTATAAGTGATGTTATTATGATTATGCTATTACGTGATTACACATTCAATAATAAGAACTTGATTGTTTTATGCTTTATTACCTGACTAGAATACCCTTAAATAAAATGGTAAATCATTTAACCATTTTAGTAACATTGAACTAACGGTCAGTTACAAGAAGGATGTTCTTGATTGTAATTTACAACCATAGGGACTGGTATGGTCGAAATTGACAAATAGGGTCTGTATTTGAATGTAAACTATAAGGACAGAAATTATACTGTACTCAAAATTAAATAATGGTGTCGCCACTCGCCACTACACAAAGAACCAATAATGTGAGCCAATCAGAATCTAATAAGGAATTGAGCTTTATGTAACATATATACTAAACTCTAGGTTATGTGTGCTTGATTGTAAACCCTAGAGCTCAGATAAGATCCCATGTGACTACTCTTGTTCTTCAATTTTTTTTTTTTTTTTTTTTTTTTTTTTTTTTTTTTTTTTTTTGTAATCAATGGAATTAATAATTGATGAATCATTGTTCTTATTTCTCTATGTTTATGTTTTCGATGTTTATCAAATTAATCAAGGGTTAATGGATTTGAACACCCCCAACTATTGCCATTTGGCCGCTGGCACTCTCAACTTTGACTTTGGCTCACACCACTCTCAACTTAACACATTGTTTGTCATGGCACTCCCTCGTTAAATAAACACTAACCTGGTTAGGAAAATTAGCCTACGTATCATTTTAATCTGATGTGGCATGTATGACGTGGCCACTTTTTGATGAAGTGGCTTGTTTCAGATTAGGTGTCATGCTGACGTGGCCCCTATCTCTCTACATCTCTCCCCCACCTCCCTCTCTCCACCAACTTCCACCAAAAACCATCACCGCCCACCACCGAACCCCCTGCCACCATTAATCACCATCATCATTTACCCCGGCCGCCATTTACCTTCACCATTTACCACCACCCACCAACGCCCTACCTGCCACAATCCTCCCACCACCGCCCCACCTGCAAGTCTGCAACAAGTTGCAACAACCCACCACCCACCATTGCATTTGAAAAACCCTATCTCAAACAACACGCACACCATACATTACATGCCATCACTTTCTATTTCCTAATTATAAACTTATACACACATACAAGACACAAATTTGAGTTTCTTGGAGAACCTTATCAAGATGTACAACAATCATAGCCTACAACTATTTGCATAATCTGCACAATCTCACAATCAGGCAAAACAATCAAAACAAGCACCCCTCTCTCGTGTTTGGTAGTCGGCGACTGGAGCCGATTACCGGCCGGCTGCCATCCTCCGACCGCACCCCTCTCTCGTGTCTGGTAGTCGGCGACTTAGCGTCTCGGAACATCGGCAGAAAGAAAGACGAGGCAGATACATACATGACGGCGGCGACGTAGTGGGGAGGATGGCTGATTAAAGACGACCGTCGGTTGATGTGTGACCGGAGCCGGCGACAGTGGTGACTGGCGAGAGACGGAGGTTGGCTGGAGAAGGGGGTGTGCGACAAAGTGGGTGATCGGCGACGATGACGTGTGGAGGGCCGGCGGTTGTGGAGGTTGAGGGCGGAGAAGTAGGGCTGTGGTGTCAATGTTAGGAATCGGCGATGATGACGGCTGAAGACGAAGACCGGCGTCGATGGGGGTGGGGTTCGGAGCGCGTGGCGGTCGAAGATGGAGGTTGATTCAGAGTGTGAAAAGGGTGGATGACGGGTGGTCGATGGCCTGTGGGTGTCGATGAGGGAATTGTGGGGATGGGGCTAACAAGGTGCGTCTAACAAATTGTTAGGTTGTTGTGCTTAAAGATGATGAATCAGTTTAAATGACACGTAGGACATACCACATCAGCTTAAATTGACACGTAGGCTAATTTTACTAACCAGGTTAGTGATTATTTAACGAGGGGGTGCCATGACAAACAATGTGCCAAGTTGGGAGTGGTGTGAGCCAAAGTCAAAGTTGAGAGTGCCAGCGTCCAAATGACAATAGTTGGGGGTGTTTAAATCCGTTAACCCATTAATCAAACACCCATCTCTTTATGCAAAATACTAAGTTATAATCAAACAAGATACCACGGTACAGTGGCGAAGCTTGAGATTTTCAACCGGAAAGGAGGGGGTCAAAAACGTATATATCCAAAAATTTCTATAGAACCGGGGGTCGAAAACATATATATCAAAAAATTTCTATACAGAAGCTACATATATCACTAGAGTTTTAATATGCGTAGTAAAAATCTCAAATTTGATCTCTCAAATGTAAGAATGGAAGATGGAGTGTAGAGATAGGCAAAATACTACATGGATATATTACCCAAATAAGCCAATCAAAGGGGCCAAAACACATGCAAAACGAAAGAGCCTCAAGTGGCCGTCTAATACTATACCATTTTGTATAAACCTTTTGTACATAGTACAAATATTTTTGGAAATTGTATGTATTTGTTACATTTATTATTTCAAAAGCAATATAGATAAATTAAACTGCGACAAAATTAAGGGAGCATACTGGGCCTCAGACACGATGACCAGTCCAAGGTCGATCTCCCATCAATCATGGGCCTATTCGAGCCCAAATATCTCTCAGTTGTTAATTTATTGAATGCATTTCATTTAGATTGATCATGTTACAACTTAGGTTTTGATTAAACATGTTACTAGAGTCAATTGTGTGTCATGTCGTCATGATGTGTTGCCTCTTGGGAATATAGAACTAGGCGTCGCCCCGCTCACCATGAAAAAAATATTAGTATATATAAGATAAAAACTTGACTGACCTCATGAAATTTCGTTACGACCCCATGAAAAAAAAATTTAGTATATATAAGATAAAAAAATTGTCTGACCTCATGAAATTTTGTCATAACCCCCATAAAATTTTGGCATCGACTCCTAAAGAGAGGGGAAGCAGAGGCGGAACTAACATAGTGAAAAACAACAAGAATGGAAATAAATCCCCTATTCCAGCGGCTGCAATGGCGGTCGTCTCGTATGTTGTCTACAGTGAACAAGAAGAGATATGGGTTGCAAATATTTGATGGAATGAAGAGAGATGAAGATTGAAGAAGGAATATGTTGGTGGATGGTGGGAAATTGACTTAGTCAATATGGGCTTTTGAATGAAGTCCAAATAAAAATTAAGTTTTAATGAAAAGTTGATATTTGATACAGTAAGAGCCTAGAGGATATGACATGATATGAAATTATGAAGAGTGATGCTTGCCAAGTGAACACCCCCCCCCCCCCCCCCCCCCCCCCACACACACACACCAAGTACACCTATTTAACTATTAATGGATTGTTTAATTAACTTTAAATATTTATAAATAAATTCTTAACTTTTTATGTAGCACTCTATATTTGTTTGTGGAAACTAAATTTTGGTATAACCATATAATTTTACCAATGAGGGTTTATTATTTTCTTTACCATTTCTGATCATTTTAAAAAAAAATTAATTGTGCTACATGATTTGACGTGGTCTGGTGATTTGATGTACCTTTGTTATTTATTTGAAATTTAATTTGATATTTTATTTTTATTGTGTTACCTACCTGACCCAAAGCAGACCAAGAAAAAACTAAGATACAGTTCAGACCCTTATTAAAAAAAAAATTCTCTGAGTCCGACGGTGCTTGCAAGATTCAACACATGACAATATAGTAGATCCATTAGGTTTATTTGGTGAAAATGAAGGTTTTGACTTTGCAAGCAAAAGAGCGTAGCCGCGTAGGCTATCGTAACACTCCAAATATCTACTCAAATGTTTTCACTTCATATGGGATATAATTGTTACATCAAACGTTAGGATAAGTGTGTTGATGCCAGTAAATGAGTATATCTATTCATGAAGTTGTTTTCACAAACGAAACGAAACATGAGAGTCAAATTTAGCTTGGTCTTCAATAGAAAGTATATATGTTAGCTTGGTCTTCAATAGAAAGTATATATGTTAGGGGTCAATGAAATGAAATCTTTGATAGTTTTGTTATATCTATTGAAAACTATTATTATTCCTTAATAAAGGGGTTAATGAAATGAAATATTCAATAGTTTTGTTATATGTATTGAAAACTATTATTATTCCTTGATAATAATTATAAAAGTTAACGCCCCGCTTGCGGTATGCACATATAATGTATATATGTGTGGGCGTTCGGAGGGCAAAAGTGAAAGTGCATTAATTTTAACGTTATTTTACTAATTTTGTGAAAATAACGTTAAAAAGGGGAAATGGTTAATCATGCATCATGTGGTGGCATTGATAGCCGAAAGATAAGGGGGTACATGCACTAATCAGCCTTTGTCTCAATTGCTGAGTGTTACGTGTCTTTTGTCCAAAGCTTGATGCAAAACTACTATTGAGTCGGAGGTCTCTGTAAGCAGACTCTATATTCCTACAGGGTAGAGGTAAGGTTATCTACATCTTACCCTTCTTAGACCCAACCTTAGCTTTGATATTGGCAAGATTTAGTAAGTATAAAAGAATAATTATAAAAGTTCCTATGTAACATAATTTTCGTAGGCCTTAGTGGCTCACTGCTTCACAATTAACTTGGAGGAAATATGAGGATAAGGTGGAAGGGAAGATTTGGGTATCAGAATTGGACCCACATTCTATGTCAAATTGAGTATCAGGGATATTATTTGTTTGATGGTTATTAGTTTCACAAAATTATAACATGGACCACAAGATTCATTGACTTGGATGGATTCTCTCTTATTCTTCACCTCTTTCTTTTATTTTAAATAATTTACTTTTTCAACATAAACTAAAATGTAGTGTGTTTATTTATGAAGCTAACCCTAAAATTCACAATATATCATACTTAGCTTGGCTTGAGCACTAGCTCGAAGTTAAACGAGCCTAAGCCATGAGCTGAGTTCGGCTACAAAATGAGCCCGCTCGGCTTAGGTTGTTTCAAATCAAGTTTTTCAAACTAGTTTTTTTCGAGCGAGCTACGAGCCTAGGTGCGAGCCGCGACCTTTTTGAACAACCTAAAATTCATATTTACTCATTTAAAAAGTTGATATCGAATATATAACTGTTAGAAAATTTATTCACTCATTTCTCTAAAGTACAATTTACAATATGATCAATATAACCTTTTGTTTTTTCTTATAAACCAAGCTTTTACATACAAATCCCCCCTTTAAGAAAATTATACAAATTTTATTAATTTAAATAGATATACTACCACCCATATTTTGATAAATAAACATTATTTTATTGAAGGATAATAAATAAAATTACGCGCTTTTATAATAATCAAGCGTCTGTCTATCCATGTATTGGTTGACTCCACTTATCAAATACCCTACCACAAAGAAAAAAGAAACTTTATAAACTTGTAATGGCCAAAAGGGAATATTAGTGGAATTTGCTTTTTCTCCTATAGAATAGAATACAGTTGACTGAAATCATTAATATTCATAAATAGAAGGGTGAAGTTAAATAAAATAACTTATCTATTAATGATTTTTATTATATATTAATAAATATATTATTTTTGGGATAATTAGTGATTAATACAACATACTTTTTTGGATAATAATAATACTTATGTCATTTTAACCCAAATCTTTTTAACGATCATTTCATCCTCAAATCTTTTCTTTTTCACTTTCAGAAATTTACTAGTTTAGTAATCAATCTTTTGTATAGGTTTGATTCTGAGAATGGTTAGGCTGATTGATTTAAGTGAGTGAAAGCAAATAAATCGACGTAACAATGTATAGTGATTGAGACGGATACTAATCAACGTAACAATGTATAGATTTATATTTCTATCAATACCTCGAGAATATGAGGCAAAAGTGAATAGTACCTTTCAAGTATCGGACCACACATTTCTGAGCTTGCTAATGCTTTTGAGTTAGGGAATGCATTACATATAAAGAAAGTCCATTAACCACAAAAGATACATCCGGAAGCCATAAAACTTTCAACGTGGCATATTTGCTAAGATGTTTAGCCGATGAAAATGTGTTCATATCATATTACCATTGGATGGTATATCGTGGTGGATGAATAACTGAATTACGTGAAATAACACATAATTCTTTGATTGAAAATCAAACAACTATGTAACAAGATGATTTGTTGAGTAAAATAGCTTAAAATCATTTACAATAGATGATTTAAAGATTATAGACGAGAAGAAGGATTTTAGTAGCCGCTATGTGCTGGAATGGTGTCCTTGGGTTCCGATAAAATGCAATGTTTTTATTTGGCGGGCGGAGTTAGATCGCATCCCCACTGTGGAGGCTCTTGTTAGAAGAGGGGTTATGGTGGAGAATTCCGAGTGCTGTTTTTGTATTTCGGGATCGGACTCAGTCTCTCATTTATTCACTTCGTGTCCGTTTGCGTTAAACCTTTGGGAGAAGATCAGTCTGTGGTGCCGGGTGAATAGATTTTTTGTGTTTTCCTTTAGAGATTTGGTTGAAGTTCACAACTCCGATTCTAGAATGGAGTCGGAGAAAAAGGCGTTTCAAGGGGTTATCTACACGGCTTGTTGGTTGTTGTGGAAGGCCAGGAACGATTTTCGGTTTAATAACAAGAGGTGTAGTGTGGAAGAGATTTTTTGCGAGGTTAGGAGTTAGGGCTGTTAGTTTCCTTTGGTATAAACATAGATGCAAGAAAGGGTTGTTAGCTTGGGCTGATTGGTGTAAATTTGTGAATATGTAGTTTTCTTGTTTTTGTTGGCCAGCCCGGTTTTCGGGTTGGTGTATTTCTAATGAAGTTCTCCTTTAAAATATATATATATATATATATATATATATATATATATATATATGTTATATAATCAAGAAATTGGTGATATTGGTTTTGCTATGTTTGGATAACTATGATATATAGATTTAGAAACATCATGAACCATCAATCATGAACACACAGTTAAATCAAAAAACACTTTATCAAAAACACTTTAATTTATTCTTATCGATTTATATATGAAATAAAGAAGAAAAGTTATCTATACATGTAATAAAATAAACCAATTTGAGGACACTTGTCATCATATTAGGCCATATCTTATGGATAATTATAATTATAATTTAATCTCTTCTAATTAATTATAGATAATCCTCCTACTAAATATTATTTAGTTTAATTATTACTTTTATATTTATCTATTTGCTTCAAATTCAAACTTAGTTATCTAATTTGATATTAGAGTAAATTACGATTTTGACCCATATGGTTATATCACTTTTACCCTTTTAGCCCAAAAAGAAATTTTTTAACATCTGAGCCCTAAACGTCTTTTTTCCTAACCCTTTTGGACCCCAACGTCTTTTTTCCTAACCCTTTTGGTAGGGGCCAAAAGGGTGAGAAAAAAAGACGTTGTGGGCTCAAATGTTAAAAGATTCGTTTTTTTGCCTAAAAGGGTAAAAATGATATCACCACAGGGGCCAAAATTGTAATTTACTCTTGATATTAACTATAGAGTTAATTGCCATTTTAGTCCCTATGGTTTGAGCCATTTTGCCAGTTTAGTCCAAAGGTTTCATTTTTAACATCTGGATCCAAAAATGTTTCATCGTTGCCATTTTGGTCCAACTGACTTAACTCCATCCATATCTATTAAGTCTTCCAAGGGCATTTTTGTCATTTCATTTTTCTTTTTATTAACCTTTTGTAATTTCAGTGGTATGACATGACAAAAATGCCCTTGGAAGACTTAACAGATATGGATGAAGTTAAGTCAGTTGGACCAAAATGGCAACGATGAAACCTTTTTGGATCCAGATGTTAAAAATGAAACATTTGGACTAAACTGGCAAAATGGCTCAAACCATAGGGACTAAAATGGCAATTAACTCTTAACTATATATTTGAACGTTTTGTTTAGTTTGGTATCAAATAGATTTTACGAAACATAAAATAAAATTAACTAATATTATTTATCATTTCTGCATTTACAAGTTTTAAATAAATGGTTAAATTTATTGAGACTTCGTTACATTTACAAGTTTTAAATAAAGGGTTAAATTTATTGAGACTTTGTTACAAATTTTACTACAATATAATAATCTATTTATATAAATATAAATATATATTTATACTCTACTTTATAATAAAACAATAATGTGTAACACCTATCATTCATTGTAAGCATTTATTTTATGATTTTCTCGCCTCACTTCCAAACTTATCTTATATTAATTAAATAAATAAATGAATAATGTGCTAATATTAATTTTCATCCTACTTTAAATTTTGAATACCATTCTTCTATTTTTCTAATAAAATATGATTCTAAAATTTAAATTGTTAATTTAAGATATTTTTAAATAAAACAAATTATTTATCACGAAAACCAAACTTTGTATTAATATATGAAATATTTTTATTTTCATTACTAAAAAAATTATTATATCAATTTTATTACATAATTTATAAATCAATTTGTTGGAATTGGTACCAACATTTTATCACTCAAATAGAGGTTGATTTGCTTCTTGAATAACATATCTTCTTTTCTAGAACCATCTTCACAATCACCATATCCATCGCGTATCAAGTATTATCCATTAGTATATTGAAAGATATGACTTTTTATTATTGGTATATAAAATTAGATTTATTATACCCGTGTAATACACGTGGTTTTTTTATAGATATACTTTTTTATTATTTACTATACAAAAGGCAAATTGGCCTGTAATAATCTCACCTACACCTTTTTGGCCAATAATAATCCCACCTCAGAATATTCCCCACACCAGTCCCACCTTTCAGATATTTTTCCCACACTGGTCCCCCGTTAAAAATCCCTAACTCAGTTAGTAAAATGGCTGATGTGGCAGCTGACTAATGGATGATGTGTCAGAAAAGATTATGTGGCAGCTATTAGTATTCCCCTTTTTTGACACATCATCCATTAGGCAGCTGCCACATAATCTTTTTTGACACATCATCCATTAGTCAGCTGCCACATCAGCCATTTTACTAATTGAGTTAGGGATTTTTAACGGGGGACCAGTGTGGGAAAAATATCTGAAAGGTGGGACTGGTGTGGGGAATATTCTGAGGTGGGATTATTATTATTGGCCAAAAAGGTGTAGGTGAGATTATTACAGGCCAATTCGCCCTATACAAAATTACATTTATTCGACCCGTGTAATAGATGAGGTTTTTTAAGATATAACTTTTTATTATTTGATATATAAAATTAGATTTATTCAATTCGTACAATACACAGAGTTTTTTAAGGATATATATTTTTTATTATTTAAAAACGGAAATTACATTTATTTAACCCGTGTAATACACATATTTTTAAAGATGTAACTTTTTTATTATTTGGTATATAAAATTACATTTATTCAACTCGTGTAATAAATGATGTTTCATAAAGATGTATTATTTTATTATTTGGTAAACAAAATTACATTTATTCAACTCGTGTAAAACATGCGGTTTTAAAGATATAACTTTTTTATTTGGTATATAAAATTATATTTATTCAACCCGTACAATATGGTTCTTATAGATATAACTTTTTATTATTTAATATATAAAATTATATTTATTTAACTCGTGCAATAAAAGAGGTTTTTAAAGATATATTGTTTTATTATTTAGTATATAAAATTCATTCATTCGACCCGTGTAATACACGGGGCTATAACCTAGTATACATATATTAAAAACCAACTCCTCCTCTCTAAGTATTCATTCTACCCATTAACATGTATCCACGCAGCGGCCTCTTTTTTTAAAGACCATTTTGTTTATTAGTTTATGCTTTAACTTTGTTAATATACATGTTTAGTCCCTCTATTTTTATAAAAAAAATTCTTATTAGTTAACTTCGCTTAATATACATGTTTAGTCTATCTACTTTTATTCCTTTTAGTATTTCGTATTTCAGTGTTTCTTTTTCTTGCTAACGTGGCAAACCAATCCGACTCCTAACGCAACGCGTTGGGTAAAATACTAGTATTAACTTAACAGTCAACTTAATTTTGTTTACTAAACTTAAGAAAACTTTTATAAGGAACTCAATTTCGAAACTTACATTGGCTCTCCACCGCTTTCTACATCTAAACCATATCATATTTGCATTTTCATGGATATTGAATGAATGAATGAATTGTTATTTGTTGAAATATTCCGTATCGGGTTAAACGACTCTTCAACATTTGGGGTGTCGTGTCGTGGTACTTATCTATGCACCCCACCATTATTACGTGTATACAAATAAAAATCAAAGCACATGCTACCTTCAAACTCGCATTGCAAATTACATTTAAGCCCTTAAAAAAATAATTCTCCTCTCTCATGTGACGTACAATCTTAATTTAAATTATCAACTCTAACGAGACTCTTATTGGTTTAGACCTTTTACTGGTTCAGCATTTAATGGTTCAGACTGTTTGTTTCGTGAGCAGATGTCTGAACGGTTCAGACATTTGCCTCTGAATGGTTAAAAATTATACTGAGTCTGAATGGTTAAGACCTCTAATTTAAATTGGTCAAACATTTGTCTCTGAACGGTTAAGCATTATACTGGCTCTTAATGGTTACCTCTTACTAGTTCAGCACTTAATAAATAGTTCAGACATCTTATTGATTTAACACTTAACCATTCAGAAGTTGTCAAACAACCCGTAAAAGTTTATCCGTCGTGTACGTCAAAATCAGTAAATTTTAATAATTTAATTGCCCTTAGATTTCACTTAGACAACGATTTCCTATCAATTGGTCATTAGGTATCCTTGTCCCATTTTTATATATTTCTTTGAGGAACCAATTTTTCTCATGTAGTTTTCCTAGCATACGTTAAACTTATTAATTTTTATAAGTGGGTTTATGTTTGCGCGTTTCTACCGTGTCTAGCATACGTTAAACTTATTATTATTTTTTTATTAGTGGGTCATGTTTGTCTGTTTCTTATATTGATAAATAGAAAAAAAAAAAAAAAAGCAAGTTAATATTATTGTTTCAAATATGAATATAATAAGAGACTATTAAAAAAGAGTTTAAGGACATTTTTTCAAGTCAAACGTGATACTCAAAATTTTAGAAAACATTATGTTGTTGTGAAATAAGCATTAAAGAGTATACAAATTGTAGAAAAGACTGAACACTTGGCAAAAAATGAGAGCGAGAATTTGTATACTACGAAATAAAAATATACAATAGTATTAGTTTTTATAAAGTTTTAAATATATAAAAACTATATACAAATATATATAAAGATTGATTAATAAACAATAATCAAGATGAGACACATAACACTTAATAATCAGGACAAATGATGATTAGTGTATGTACGTACCCCTTGTCTTTCGCAGGGGCGGACATGCCTTATAATAATGGGTAGACCCCGCTACCCCTTGACGATCCGGTGGTAGTGTAAATTTTGAAAAAGTTTGACTTTTTTCGATTTCGTTACCCATTTTTTCTTAAATGTTACCCCTATAAGAATTTTTAGATCCGCCACGGGTCTTTCGGCTGTCAACACCACCACATGATGCATGATTAACCGTCCACCGCTTTAAACGTTATTCTCACGAAATTAGTAAAATAACGTTAAAATTAGTGCACATTCACTTTTGTTCTCAGGATCCACACATATATACATTACATGCACACACCGCAAACGAAACGTATTTGTTTTAAAAGTGGATCATAATTAATTATCATACGACCTTGTTTAAATATAACGTAGAGTAAATTACTTTTTGAGTCCCTATGTTTTAGTGGTTTTAACCACTTAAACCCAAAATCAAAAAGTTTAACGTTTTGAGTCTCTACCCGTTCATTTTATAAAGCTTTGAGTCCAATTTTCTAAAACTTGTGCTTTGATTTTGGACTTAAGTGCTTAAAGCTATTAAAACACAGAGACTCAAAAAGTAATTTACTCAATAATGTAACTATGTAAGATAAAGACAAAATTCTTAAAAAAAATCTCGAAAAAAATCGGTATAAACAAATAAATAAAAGAAAGAAATGTGTCATTTTGTTTTGATACGGATATTTTGATATAATTTATTTATGTGTAATTATTTAATTATTTAAATAATAAAGAATAACTATTGTCGGCCCATGGATTTCCTCAGTAGACAGATTAAAGGGGCGTCCATATTTCACTATAAAATGACCCCTCGACAACCTTCGATGGATAACACAACACGCCTATTTTTCCTCAAAAAACAAAACATTATTAAAAAACATGTCGTCGGTTGGTTTCAGTTATGCTCAGGTGAACCTGCAGCAACAACGCCTCAAGAAAAAAATGATGAACTCATCACACAAATTGCCCGCGAGTCAGGTCGCGGGCAATTCCAAAGAGAAAAAAAAGGGGCAGGAGAAAAAAGTTCATCCCGCCGGCAACGTTTCTTCGGCCAAGGTTTCGGATTCGTCGATTTGGTGACGCTATCGTCGGCAGAAGTTGCCGGCGGGAGTTTCTCTCTTATTTTTTTTTTTTTGTTTGGTAAGATTTCGGCAGTTATGCTATGTGGTCTTGTTGAATATGTAAATTGTTGAATATGTGAAAATATAATAGTGTTTTTTTTTTGGTTGGATTTGAGGTTTGGCAATCTTAACCCGAACGAGAGGTATATAATTTTTTTTTTTTTTTTTTGTTTTTTGTATTTGGGTCAATGAAACGGGTTGGCAAAAAAGTAGTTTGAACTAAGGAAGGGTCAGAATGGGCCATACATTAATTTTCATATGATAACGACATCATAACTATATTGTTTTCGACCACCAAACATCTCTAAGGCCATGTGCAGTGGTAACAACACATAACATGAAGAAAGTGGGGACAAGGAATGTGCAAGTTTAATAACATTTGAGTGTAGTGGTAATAACGCCACAAAACACATTCCCCAACACACCTTCACCACATAACCCTGTTATCACCATGGCGGGAATCAAATTCACCAACCCGTAGCGGTGACGGGGGCAGTGTTCCCCGGCGCCATGGTGACCATCACGGATGGATGGCGCTCGACTATGCATGGTCTAGGATGAAAGCAAAATAAGGTGTGTGTTTCTTGAGTAGATCTAGGCTTGAAGAGGAAGAAGTTGTGGTGTGTAGTAGGTTAAAAAGTGGGTGCTGGGTACCTACTACTATATTCATTTTACATCCTATTGGGCCTGGCCCGCCCTACGTTTCCAAAATCTATATTTTTGAGCCCATTTTTTTAGAAAGTTTTGAACAACCCATTCCAAAATATATATGAGTGACAAAATGGCAAAACTCAATTTTGGTGATTACAATAACAAATATATCGAATTATTCGAATTATGTTATATTGTTAATAGTTTTTGAAGGGTCTACAACTTTGTTCAATAATGTTTTGTTTAAATAAAATTTAGCAAAAAAATCAACCAGTTATATATTGTGTGGTACAATAAAAGTCACTATGGATTTCAAGAAAATTTATAAGTAATACATATTTCGATCTTATGTACTATAAATGTTAGTTCAAACATAAATAATTAGATTTGAGAAGAGACTTTGTGTGAACATCAACCTGTAACAAAATTAATTTTTATATAATGATCATGAATATTTATAGAACTTTTAACACCCTGGGGGGGATATTGCACGGTCCTCCCAACCGCTGGAGTGATCCCACTCCACAAGCTAGCTCTTAGCCCCATAGCTGGCTGGCGGTTAATACCCAACCCGACGCGAGATCCAGGAGGGTGTACTTGCCAGGATTCGAACCGGGGTCCTCTGGGAAGAGGTGGGTGAGGCTGGCCACCGGGACACCCCAAGTGGTTAACTTTTAACACCCTAAAACTAGTTGTTACACAATTTATGGCTGAGAGAGGACTGTCATGAAAATCGGATTCAAGAAAGCATACAAGCCCTTGTTAAGAGAGTTGTTTGCGTTTGATCTTCTGTATTGTGTGATAAAACAACATAAGTCATTTCGTTAATATATGGTTGAAGTGAATGAGATGTTGATGTTTAAATTGATAGGATTAATATGAGACTTCAAAGGAGAAAGTGGGTTTAAACTTTTCTCAAACAAGTGAGTAGCAAACCTTGAAAGGGGTTATAAGTAAGGAGTCATGATGCTTAGTAGGATTCTTAGATGTGTTTTACTCTTAGTACTCCTATGCATACGCAAAAGTGGGGGATGCAAAATTCCGTTTGAATGTTTGGAATCGAAACTTGTGCATCCCTTACCAAAACTTTTGCTTTTGTGTGGTTTGATATTGATTCAGTTCAAGATATTTTATGAGTCAGTTTAGTTTTCTTGACGAAACTTAGTAGGGCAATTTTCAAGTTGGGTTTGTAATTTTTAAAACAACAAGAGTATTGTAGGGGGGAAGGTCCAGAATTCACTCCGGCAGATAGCTTTTTGATCGGAATCTCACATTTGGACTCCGACGTGAGAATCAGTAAAGAGATCTCTAAGAGTTAAGCATAAGTGAGAGAGAATAATTTGAGAGAGAGAGAGAGAGAGAGTGAAGTGATCATACCATTGGAGTTGGAGGAGACTCCCTTTTATAGGTAGAGGTCTCTTCCCTAGGAAGCCTCCTCGACAAATCATACCTTCTGCATGTGGTAAACCTTATCCTTTGGCAATGTTGCTTGGACGAGTGACCTTGCCTCTTTGGTAAATGTCAAATTGTGTGTCTCGATGTTACTTTATTCACTTTTGGGCAAAGTCCCATCACTTTGACCTTGCGGGTTCGGGACCTGATATGTGTACAGTAACATGAGCTTCTAGCTGCTGGTCATCAGTGTGACTGCTTCCAGCTTCTGGTCACTAATGTAATTGTGTCTAGCTTGTTGCTTCCACCTTTGCTGAGTGAGAGCTTCTGAGCACCCACGTCATCATTATATGATAGTTTGCAGTTTTGTAACAAAAATAAGTTACAGTTCTTTTATTGTTATTAAGCCGCTTCATTGGCTATTAAAAGGGGTAGTTTTATACATCTTCCTCTAAACTAGTAAACTTACAAATTTCCTCAAATCCGAATTGTGAGACAACTTTGATGCTTTTATGACATGTAAACTCGTGCTTTGGTCACTTGTGTATTAGTATTTATAATCCGGTTAGTAAAATTTATATCGACACGTACATAAGAATAAACACGCAACATAATAAAAATATTATAAAACACAATCCGGATTTCAACAAAATTTATGATGGAACGTTCAGAAAAAAAAAATCAAGCACACCGGAGAATTTTTTTTAAATAAAAGCCAACGAACAAGTGTAATAGAAGTAAAACAAATTAGTAAAAAATAAAACGAACTACAAGTGTATATTATATATAATATAGGAAATAAACATGAGAATTAAAAATAAATAATAAAATCACTGTTTATCAAAGTTTCTTTTTAATTTGTACTAGGTTTGTTGATGTCGCACGTTGTAGCGAAACATAGCAAATGATAACGTAAAACAAACGTTATTTAAAAATGAAGCATTTTGTTTAGAAAGTCGAACGGTCAGAATCGGTTTAGTTTATAATCACACTTTTTTACCACACCAAATAAATACTCTATTTTGAATACAACTTCATTTTTAACAAAAGTTATATAAGTATGTTGACGGGAAAAAAAATAAACACAACTATGTACTTAAGTTTTTAGAAAAAAGTTAACGAATGTAAGTTATTAGAGAAATTTCAAATTATGTGATAAAAGAAATATGATTTAAAAATATTTATTTAAAACCAAAAAATAAATGATAAAAGAAATATAGTTTAAAAAAAAGTAAAATAACAATAAAAATATGTTATAACTTATAGTAAAATATAAGGGAAAATGTCACATAATAGTAACCAAGTTTTAAAAGTGTTCTAATTAGGTTACTTGTATCGTTTTTGTGCCAATTAGATAACTTAACTTTCCTGGTTCCAGTGTTTTCCAGGATCAAGGATCATCAGGGAGACAACCACTGAGAAGCTCGGAAATCCAAGACGAGGATTTCATCCCCATGCAGACTATTGCTTCCTCAGGCCCTACTATAACTGCAGACATGTCTTATCCTAGATACTCTTCTAGGATACCACCCTTAAGTCAACCAAGAGGTTTGGATACTAATTATGGCTATATGCAGGATGTGGCACAACTTTGCTATCAAAATAGGTTGAGGACGCAACTTTGTTGCTCGTTTGTCTTTTGTTTCGATGTAAATTTTCTTTTGGATTGAGCCCATATGATTTTACATTGTATACTTATCCAAAGATGATCTTTGACTATTTTTTTATTTAACTTATTTGTTTTTTTTTAATAATTGAGGGTAGATTAGTCATTTTACATATACTTTAACGTCCATCCATCATAAAGATTGTCATAGTTACAAAAATTGTAACAATAAGAATTGTGTAATTTGAGGGTATTGGTACAATTTAGGCAAACCACATGGATTATTAGATTAATTAACTTAGAGTAACCATAATACGCCATTTTTACCCGTTTTTGAGGGTGATGTGGACCTCCATTTTGCTTTTAGTTATTGAGGCAGTCATTTTTACCTGTCAGTTTTTGAGATTCATTTTTGTGGACAAACTACCGAAAATGCGTACGTGATGGGGAGGAGTATAAATGAGCCGAGCCGAGCTCTCGGTTAACTTATGAGAGCTCGAGCTCGGCTCGTTTATTGTCTATTAACTAATATATTTAATAAAAATAATATAAATGATAGATTCGTTTAGGCTTGTGAGCTTGGTACATGAAGCTTAGGCTTGTTTACTAAACAAGCTTATTTTTAGTTTCGGGCTCGACCAACTCGTTTCCTAGACAATTCTAAATAACGGGTAAATGTTACTAATATTACACTAATGCTTGATAAGGCTCGACGGGCTTCACATGCCAGGCTCAAGCTCTGGCTCGATAAATAAACGAGCTTTATTTTAGGCTCAAGCTTGATTTGGGCTTGATAAAGCTAGGCTCGTTTCGAGCTTTTTGTCGAGCCGCTTGGCTTGTTTGCATCCCTAATGTGGATGGTGTTAGTGGGTGAGTGGGTTAGGTAGTAATATTAATTTATTATTATTTTTTTTATAAGGAGTGTTTACAATGTGACAATGTTTCTATGTGTTTTTAGATTCTTTTACTGGGTGACTTTTATTGTGTTTTTGATGAATGAGTAGTCTTCTTTATTGTATTTTTAGTTTTTTTTTTATTTGGTGACTTTTATTGTGTTTTTGATGAATGAGTGGTTTTCTTCAGTCAGACCAATGTTTTAAAAACCAGTTTTTAAATCGTAACAGGTTAGGCTAAAAAATGATTCAATCAATTGAACAGGGTTGTACCGGGCGGTTCAACCGGGTCGACTTATTAACCTTATAAATCCATAAAATACAATTTCAATTCAAAATAATCCACAATTACATCATTCCATGTTACATCATTCCAGAAGTTAATCCATAATAAAAAAAATAACGCAATGATCAATGTGGATTGTGGATGAAGTTTGATAAATGTGGATTGTGGACGCTACGTTTTACTAAGAAGGTAAACTGTCACTTTTTTTTGGCTCATACCAAGGGTATGTTATTAGTCTAGATCTAACCAATTTAATGAATTACTCCTAAAGGTTCACATCAAACTAGTGCTAGTTGATTGAGTTACTTCGGAAACAAACGGACTAAAGTCAAATTCATTTGGGGTATTCTCTCAATTCCAAAAAAAGCAATAGGATCAAGTATGAGTTGTCGATCAGAACATATATGGATAGAACCTATAAAGAGGGCTCGAAAAACAAGTAACTTCTGGTGTGCTATTATCCTTTTTCTAGGTTCATTAGGATTCTTGTTCGAGTTATCTTGATAGAAATTTGATATCTTTATTTCCGTCTCAAGAAATCGTTTTTAAACACTTAAAAGTCCAAATTTTAACCTTAGATCAGTACCAGTACCGGTATAACTCAATTATTATTATTTTTTTTGCTTCCAAGTAGAAACAAGCTCAATACGATTATAAACTAATGGCAGATAGGCGAGCAACAAGCTGCGCCGCTACCCCATTCTGAATAGCAAATTTACAAGCTAGATTTGTGTGCATTAAAAATGAAAGATAGTTAGAAGGGTTGTGCCAATGATCCCCAGCCCAAGTGGTTGGGAGGAGGTCAGGAGTTTTCCCCCTTGGGGGTTTCTTCTGGAGGGGTGCAGGTTCGAGTCCACTCTGGTACCAATATTGGGTAATTCCAGTGCGGCTGGACCTTAGGGGGGGCCTGGGATTCGAACCCGCAGTGCGGGCGAATTTCTTAAGGGGAGTGAACCGTTAACCGTTCAAAAAAAAAAAAAAAAAAAAAAAAAAAAAAAGTTAGAAGGGTTGTACTGTACCTGAATAGGTGTGTACTTAGCTGGAAGAGGCCCACATCATCACATCACATGGGGGTAAACAAACCAGATGATTCAGAAGCTCAACACCACCATCACCACCACCGTAGCAGCAGCAGCAGCAGCTTATTAGCATACGGCGTTTCTTCCATTGGGCGGACACAATGATTGACCAGTTCATCAATTTTGTCATTCGACCACCCAGGTATCTTCTTTACCAGATCTGCTGTTTCTTGTTCATAACTTGCCCTGTACGAAGAAATACTTGTAAATCGGATGTTTCCCCCTTGCTCAAATGTTGCACTTAAATTAGGGCCAATTAAAGAGGTTTGAGTGTTTTGGAACTAATAGTCAAATGAATATTCCTAAATGGAAATTCTCAAATTCCCATTTTGGAACTTCAAATCTAAGTACATACCCAAGAACCCAACATGTTTTAAAGTAGCTATTATAAAGTATAATTAGTGTTTCAAACTTGTTATAAATAACTTCAATTCAAGCACCTTGCTTTCCACTTATTAGTTAGGGTACTTACTCGGGGCTTTTATCGGGTATTGCATTTGGTTTGTGCGGGTAGTTCGGCAACACTGCCACAAGGGTTTCGTTTAGTGGAATCGAAAAGGGGATCGGGTAGTGTATGCCGGTTTGAGTATGTGGGGAAACCGATTGAACGTGGGGGGTGGCAATGAGGTGGCCGTCTCTCATTGGTTGGTGCCATTTGGGTAGGTTGGGTACTTTGGTTAGTGCCTCTAGTACCGTAACTTACTGCTGTTAGAAATATACAAGAAACATAGTCTGATAGTCATATAACCTTAAATCCTATGTAGTCAATAGCGGTGGGATAGCATTAGCGAGTAGCAGCCCTCGTGTAAAATAATGGTCAGAATAGCGGAACCGATATTATCGGTGATATTGGCTGCTATTTGACCGCTATTTTGATTCCCAGATAGTGGTCATAGTACTGATTTTCACGGTGTTATATTTTCGGGCCAAAACTAAGGAAAAGCTCATAAAATTCATTTTTTTGGAATAACTCAACACTAAAAGCCCAAACTTCAAAGTTCAAACCAAGGGAGATTATTTCCCTTCAATGTGGCAAAATGGGTTGGTCAGATCAGATTCCGAAAAGAACTGAAATGTTTATGATTAGATTTCATAGCTTATAATTAGATCATGTTTCAAATATTGACACTTTTGTGTTTTGACTTTCTATATTACTATTACTATTATATATGTTTTATGTTTTATATAAAAATATATAAATTCTGCATAATATTAAAGTTACCGATATCCCACCACGATAGCCTATATTTCAAATAGCGGCCCTTGACTGCTATTTGATTTTGGACCGCTATAACTGCATAGCTTAAATCCCAGTTTCACTACTTGCTGCTGGTAGATATATGCAAGGATCATACATAAAGCTGTTTGCTTTTCTGCTCAGAAATAAAGTTTCTGATTTCTGGAATTTGTATCTGATTTAGGGATTAGTATATAACAGAAATCGGGGTATTGATCCATTTCTGATGTCGTATTGGATGCGCATTGTTAGCATACCTTGAACTTTTTTTAAATGATTACACAGGGCCGAATACAATCCTGACCAGTACTTATGGGAAAAGAACTTCACTCTTGCCGGTAGGAAATTCACAAGACAAGATCTGGAGGCGAGTACGGACATGCGTATCCACAACTTGCATATCTTTCATACCGCATCCCGATACGGGACGGGCATATATCTGACACGCATTATTTGTGTTTTGCAGCTCAGGAATAGTAGAGGGCATACGTTGAGGTGCAGCCATTATTTGCCGTCACCGTTCCCAGCCGACACTTCTCTCCCTTGTGTCGTATACTGCCATGGAAACAGGTTCTCGTTTGTCAATCTCGATGATATATAATTGTATATGCGTTAAATGAATGAGAAACTTATTTATTATCTATGGGACATGTGTAGTGGATGTAGGGCAGATGCAAATGAGGCTGCTGTTATTCTTCTACCATCAAACATTACGGTGTTCACTCTTGATTTTTCGGGTTCGGGGTTATCTGACGGCAATTATGTCAGCCTCGGTTGGCATGAGGTACACGTTCTCTTCCGTTCTTCAAATTCTTTCTCTAGTTGTTTCATGTTTCTAATATCTTGTTTTCGTTTTCACTTCAGAGAGATGACCTCAAGGTTGTTGTCTCGTATTTGAGAAAAAATGAACAGATATCACGCATTGGTCTATGGGGACGTTCTATGGGTGCAGTCACCAGGTACTTTCTTTGATATTTAATGTGCATTAGTAGTATATGTGAAAACTGTGAACCGGCGGTCGGACCGGGAAACCGGCTGGTTGAATCGGGTTTCTAAGGGGTTGGACTGGATTTTTTTTATAATTTTTAAATTTTACCCTATAAATTTTACGACACCATCCGCTTCTTACACCCGGTCAGACCGGTAAGGAGACCGGTTCAACGTCCGGTCCGGTTCTGAAAACATTGGTTACAAGATCCAAGTGCTAGAGCGCTCCTTGGTTTGATTCTACCTAACTTTATTTCTTTGATATGACACAGCTTACTCTATGGTGCGGAAGACCCTTCTATAGCTGGAATGGTGTTGGATAGTGCTTTCTCTAACTTATTTAATCTAATGATGGAACTGGTTGATGTGTATAAAATCCGGCTTCCCAAGTTTACGGTAATGCTTTTTTGATTCTTATTACAGAAAAAGCTTAAAATACAAGACCACCTTATCGTGCGATGCATACACGAGCATCTCAGCCGCACATCTGATCTAATCTAGGCCTTCAATTGAACGCGGCGGCACAATAGTAATTAACTTTGCATAATTACGCACGTTATTGCATAATTACGCACGGTATAATACATAGTTACCCACGTTATTTGCATAATTACGCATGGGTTGGGTCAACCCTAATTACACACGTTATTTGCATAATTCATCATCATAAGGTAGGGTCTGAGGAGGGTAAGATGTAGACAGCCTTACCTCTACCCCGTAGGAATAGAGAGGCTGCTTCCTGTGAGACCCCCGGCTCGGTAGTAGTTTTGCATCAAGCCTTGGACATAAGGCACATAACACTCAACAATTGGGACAAAAGCCGATTAGCGCATGTACCCCCTTGTCTTTCGGCTATCAACGCCACCACATGATGCATGATTAACCGTCCCTCGCTTTTTAACGTTATTTTCACGAAATTAGTAAAATAATGTTAAAATTAGTGCACTTTTACTTTTGCCCCCCAAGGACCCACACATATATACATTAAATGCGCATACCGCAAGCGGGCCACGTTATTTGCATAATTACGCACGTTATATTGGTGGCCGCGTACGCAACGCACGATAAGGAGGTGTTGTACGTTAACCGGCCTCTACATATACATACAAGTTTACGGTTGAGATGTTAAAATGTAATTCTCTCTTTTTCCTAACATATAATGACGGGTTCAAGTAAAAATGCATGAAAATGAGAAAAAAAAACATGCTTTTATATGTATTCATAGTACATGTTAATATCATAAACACGTTGACAGTTTGATTTTTATGTAAAGCTTCTCTTCCATGCCATAAAGTTAAACACTCTTTATTGCAATCGTGAACGTTCCTAAAAAGTATCGAAATTCTTTCCATTTAATCAGGTGAAGGTGGCTCTGCAGTACATGCGTCGAGTGATTCAAAAGAAAGCAAAATTCGATATCATGGATATTAACGCCTTGAAGGTTGCACCGAAAACATTCATTCCCGCTTTATTTGGCCACGCCAAAGGCGACAAGTTTATACAACCGCACCACTCAGTCCTCATCTCTCTTTCCTACGCGGTATAAAACATTTCCCGATACTTTGCGGTTCCGTTACACGTATTAAGTTTGGTAATAGTTTAACTGTTAAAGAACAATCTGATTAATTCTGAATATCTACAGGGAGATAAAAACATGATAAAGTTTGACGGTGATCACAACTCAACTCGGCCGCAAGTTTTTTATGACTTGGTATCCGTATTCTTCCACAACGTTCTTCACCCTCCGCAAGTATCACCGGAATGTTCGAGCAGATACGAGAAATACTATGACCTCGGAGATCTTCATGTCGATGCTGGTATAGAAGAGGTAATTACTAATTTCTGTTTCATCAAACGTATTATAGTTATAGTTACCTTCATGTTGCTTGAAAATTGTTTCGAATAATTCTGTTTTTGCTGAGTGCAGAACTCCGTGTTGAATGTTGCAAGAATGGGTAGTCTTCACAAACCGTCACAATTGCAGGTGAGTGAAACTGTAGATATTGGTATTCTCTTTTCGGTAAACGAATTTTGTTTAGATGTATGCTCTACAAAATGTACTCAAATTTAATGTATGTTGCGGTTTTGTATTTTGGATACCTTAAGTTTTTTTGAACTTGATTTTTGTGTACGGATCTTATCAGGACAATCCAAGTGGTCAAATTGAGGAGTGTTGTTCTTATACAAGCTCAAATAGAGAGAGCTGGGGAAGATGCTCATCATTGGGTAGTGTTGGTGAACCTTTTCCAGACTGCAACGTGTCTAATGACAATGAGGTGCTCTCTCTCTCTCTCTCTCTGTCTATATAGGGATCCTAAGAGAAACACATGTTAATTGAGAAACGCAAGAAGCATTCTGGACAACACGTTTTCTCTAAGCCAATTTTTTTTTTTTTTTACTGGTAATCGCACATGTGTATATTGTCAATTTTTAGTACACATGTATGTGTACGTTATCAAACATGTATTTACGATGCTTATTTTTCTATTTTAAGCACGCAATTACACATATGTACACTAGAAAAAACATGTTCAGAACCACAATCTTCCTTTGTATACATATATGTACAATCATTTATATACATTTGTACATATATGTACCTTGGGGAAGGTTCATTGGGGAACACTAAAAAAGTGGGGAACAGCGGGGAACCGACTCAAACGAATTCCGATTGGACTCATTCCAGCGGCGTTGGAACCGGCTCCTCGAACCCTAACTAAGATCTCTTAACCCTAAATCCTAAACTCTAAACCCTAAAGCTAAAAAATAAGGCTAAAACCTAAGCTAAACAGTAAAATCTAAACTATAAACCCTAAAAGCTAAACCCTAAAAGCTAAAACCTAAGCTAAACAGTAAAATCTAAACTATAAACCCTAAAACCTAAGCTAAACAGTAAAATCTAAACTATAAACCCTAAAAACGATAAATCCTAGTTAGGGTTCGACGAGACGGTTCCAATGCCGCTGAAATGAGTCCAATCGGAGTTCGTTTGAGTCGGTTCCCCACTGTTCCCCACTTTTTTAGTGTTCCCCAATGAACCTCACACTATGTACCTTATCAAACATATATGTACGATACTTATTTTTCAATTTTAAACACCTATATACGCAATTATACACATATGTATAATAAAAAAAACACCCCTGACAGGGAAAAGGGCGATTTAGGGATTTTAAGTTTTTTTCATTAGAAAAAAATGTGTGGTCCAGAATGCTTTTAACATTTCTCAGTTACCCTAGTGTTTCTCGCATGATCCTGTATATAATACACACTTCATTGAAAGAAAAATGTATTTTGCATTTCTGGTGTGTTGTTATTGTGCCATATTACTCAAGTGATTGTTGAATTTTAGGTGACGTTGAAGGTGCTTGCAACACCTCTTCGAACCAGTAAACATGCACCGGCAGCAGCAGATGTAAAGAAAGATAAAAAGAAAGTTTCAACGCCTTCAAAGAAAAGTGGACGTGACAAGTTTGAAAAACTAGAGGCCCTTAGTCAGCGGCTGCGCCTCTGCATCCTGAAACGTGTCAAGCATAGGAGAAACCATTCATCCTAAATATGTAACATACTTAGGTTCTAGGTTTTAGGATGATTTTTCGATTTGATTTTCTTTAACATCTGCTTGGTAACAACTAACATGTAAGCCTAAGTCATTCTTTTTCTAACCAGAAGTGAAAACTGACAAGCAGGTTATGCGAGGCCCGCTCGCTGTTGTGTTTTGTTCATGTGAAGCTTAATTAGAGTAAAATACTGATTTCTACCCCATTGCCGGTTTCCACCTTTATCTTTACTAGCTACATTAGACACTATATAATTCGCTAGTTGCAAATTAGGACCTTTATACTAACGACTGTTTAGGTCGTTAAATACAAGCATGTGAAAGTCATGTGAGGGTATTTATGTAATCCTCCCCCCCCCCCCCCCCCCCCCCCCCCCCTAAATTCAATTGGCATGTATGGTAATCCTTTAATGAAGGTTTAGCTCCCTTTTACAGGGGACTATAAATTATAAGCGTAATGAAATAAGTTTCTCAATGCCGAATTCATGGTACTCTTTGCTTTCGCCGATATGTAATATTAAATAATCAATGGTTTTATGCAAACAATTAACTCTGCTACCTCTATCTGTCTTTAATATTATGACCATGTTCTGATCTACTTGCTTGTGTCCCTGTATTCCTAGAATCCTTTAAGATTTCTCTTCCATTCTCCACAACTTTTTGCCTCCTTGACTTGTGCTTTGACTCTGATTGGAGCTTTTGTCTTGTGTTGTTAGCACCACTAGACTCTTCACCTGATCCCATTTGTAGGTTTGATCTGTGTCTGTTGGATGGTTGTGTTTGCCTTTCAGACTCATGGGTTGCCGTTGCCTTGCCGTCTTGTTCGAAGAAAAGCGCCTGCACGACCATTCTTACTGGAAGCCTCGAGTTTTTCACAACATGAGCACAAACTCCTGGCGACAACTTCTGGCAGTCGATAACATTGCACAACTGCTTCTTCTCTTCCTTGGTTGTCTTAGGATGCTCCTGTTCACCATCCAAATTCATGAATATAACAAAACAAAACAAAACACAACACGATCGTTGTTTAAAACAATAACATTATTAGTTAATTACCTTTAGATAGATGTTGATTGCTTTGTAAAGATTGTCATGTTGGGGATGGGGTAAAGCTTTTGCAAGCGACACTAGTTTGTGTAGCGGCATATTCGCATCCCTTGCAACTATTTGAAGATAAGAGTCCACAACTTGCCCAACCTTTGTAACCGAATCATTTGGTCCCGTCCATCGTATCATAAAACTGTCCACCACAGCCTTAACCAAGTCGATAGACGAAAGTTTCAACAAATCATTTGGCGTTGCGTCCTCTAACTGCAAGCTGCATTTCTTAATAAGTTGTGCCTCCATCACCGTAGACACCCTTAAGAGTTTGGCTAAGCTAAGGAGTCTCAACAGGAATCCAGTCGATACAGATCCTTTATCTTCAGGAATCATGCTAATGATGGTCTCCAGTTGTCGTTTCTTTTTGTTTACAGTTGCAGTTGAGGAGGTTTCAGGGTCGAGTTTACTCGACCTTGGTAGCCAAAGACATGCGTAAACATGCAAAGCTTCACCGATAAGTTGAGGAGACAGCATGTTACTTAACTTCACACTATTAATTATGCATCTGAATAGGTCTATATCCAGGTTTGCTATATCCTCAGTCCACCAATCTTTAGGGGAAGCAGCCTTCTTTCGCGCATATCCTTTTCGGGTATAAGTGTAGGACCATTTAACCTGCATCCAAAGCCTCTTCTGCTTTTAGTTCAATTATTCTCCCGACCCTTCAAGAATGTATCACATCGGAAATTCCAACAATTTGTTTAACCGATACAAATTTTGAGCACATTGAACTATCCATGTGGCTCAGAGCCCTCACAGCCCAAGCACAACAACGTAGATCGTTATTATCAGTAGCCATTCTAGTCATTACATTTAGAAATATTTTTTTTAGTTCTAAAAGTGATAATTTATATTAAAATTAAATGAGTCGTTTTCATTTGGTGAAATCTAATACAAGAATGAAAGAAACAATATTTTTCAAAAACTTTTTTTTTCTGATAAGAATTATTACAAGGCCCAAAACTCATACACTAATTCATATAATCTTGTCTTAAAGGATTACTGATTACCTTGCTAGGTGGTGTGACTATTTTGTCAACAATAGAATCAATGCACTTTCTAATAATCCCAAGATTTTCAGACCATTCAGGCAATGTTCCAGTCGTGTGCAGCGTGACAATCGAATCTTTCCACCCTTGAAGGATGCATGAGTTAAAGAAAGCCTCTAGCTTCGAGACGAAGTTTCCCTTGTCAACAGATTCCGTCATTTGAAGGAACTTAGCAGCCGAAATTGCTTGTACAAAGTTATGAGCACTGAGATCAATCGTGACCCCATAGCAAAACTTCGCACATAGTTCAAAAGCATCTTCACCACCAGGGATATCATGAAGCTCCACACAACATCTACTGCTATCCGAGCAAAGTCTTTGTAAGAGACCGCACTTTGGAAGAAGCGGAAACTGCAACTTGGGATTTCCATGTGATGAGTCTCTCCATGTGTATTAATTAATGTATGTGTTTAAACTAATTAAAGATAGTACCTTATGGAGAAGATAGGTGACGTTGTTAACGCATATGGTTAGGTCGCTTGGTAAGTCAGAAAGCGTCGTCCTACATGTTATCAAACAAGCATATATATCAAGTAGTTGCAGCATATGTATTGTTTTCATATTGAAACTAATGAACCTGATGGCTTGTTGTGTGTAAAAGTTATCTGGCCTTGTCCCAATTCGCATAAACTTCATCTTTTACTTGATGAAATGAATATTATTATGCTTTGCTTATGTACAACTAAAATTAAGAAAAAAGAATCACATAGAGGAAACTGAGTGAGATGTCAACTGATGCAAAGCAGAAAATCATATACGCGTAATTCCGTTTGTAATTTGTTATATTCTTGTCTTTAGCAGTATAATATATACAACAACAACCATACCCTGTAAATCCCACAAATAGCAAAGCTAAAAGCAGTATAATACATGTGTTACAAATATTCAAATTGATGATGAAAAAATAAACATATGTTTAATAAACAAGTATTGGTTAGGAAAAAAAGACAAACGATCAAATACAAATAACTTTAATGTACAAAACGTACGAACTGAAGGTTTTGCTGAAAAAACGCGGTGGCATTTTCGTGATTATTTACTCGTAGAGTAATTATCAAAATTACTCTACAAATGATCTTGTAGAGTAATTTTGTAAAATGATCTTGTAGAGTAATTTTGATCTTATAGCGTAATTATGAGAATTACTCTACAAGTGTATCTTGTAGAGTAATTTTGATCTTGTATGGTAATTATCAAAATTACTCTACAAGTGTATCAAAATTACTCCACATCAAAATTACTCTACATGTGTAACAATTTACTCTGCAAGTTTATCAAACAGCATACAATTCAAAATTACTCTATAAAATTATTTGTAGAGTAATTATAATACTCTACAAAATTACCATAGAAGATATGTAGAGTAATTATGATACTCTACAAAATTACTCTACAAGATTAAAATTACCCTACAAGAACATTTTACAAAATTACTCTACAAGATCAAAATTACCCTACAAGATAACTTGTAGAGTTTTTTTGATAATTACTCTACGAGTAAATAATTACGAAAATGCCACCGTGTTTTTTTGGCTTCTTCATGTCGTTCGTACGTTTTGTACGATAAGACACTTTGTACGTGAACTTTACTCAGGAAAATAAATGAAGGATGTTCACCTGGAAAAAGAAAATGAAGTATGCTGATTGAAGCTATGAGGAACCAAACTAATACAATGAAGGATATTTAATAGGGAAACAAAGTCTTGCCCATACATATATGCATGCAATGATGAGCAAGTACATAAACTAATAACATGGGAAAAATGAATGTGTTTAGTGAACCAAATCAAATCAAATCAAATCAAATCAAATCATGTAAGGCTATGAGAAAAAGCATAGTATTGATCAGGCATGAAATTTAGTGGGGAAAAGGTTGGGCCAAGAAGCAAGAAAAGATATTCCCCATTATGGTTTCCTCCACTTGACATGGAAATATCAAATATGTAGAGTTAATTACGGTTTCGTCCTTGTGGTTGGTAAAATTCCCGGTTTCGGTTCTCGTGCTTCTGTTTGACTATGAGCAGTGGCGAAGCTTGACTCAAATGATAAATGGGGGGGGGGGGGGGTCGAAAACGTATATACTAAAAAATTTCTATAGAACCGGGGGGTCGAAAACGTATATACCCAAAAATTTCTATACGAAAACTACATATATAACACTACTGAGCGAAAAGTTCGGGGGGTCGGGCACCCCTCCCCGCCCCTTCTATACTTCGCCACGCCAATGACTATGAGGGTTTGTGGTTTCTGTTTCTTGCCATTGACTAACTACACGTTTACTTCGGTTGCTATTAAATGGAAAAGTAAAATGTCATTTCACCTTACGTATAAGGTCTTACTGCAAATAATACAATCTTTTAAATAAATAAAAAAAGAAAAAGAAATTATATAATTTTTTTAATTTAAACAACCACCAGGGGTAACTTTTATTTGTTTTATTGTATTTAATTTAAATATACAATACATAATTATTATAATTTTTCTATAAAAATGTACCTTTGTGCATAAAGAGCTTAAATCCAAGTTAAAATGACATTTATACCCTTTCATTTAACAACAGAAAAAACGAATATGGTCTCAAGGACTGAAATGCCTATTAGCAAGATTGGCAAATTGGTTTTAAAACCAAGTAAAAACCGTAATTAACTCAAATATGTATGTGTGGCCAATAATTGGATTATTTTGCATGGCAAACATTTCCATTTCCACACCCACTCATTTGAATTCTGTCTGGTAATTTAATGAAATCGTACAAATAAAGCAAATAATACTCTCTTCTTACTTTCTTTTTTCAATTAAAGTAGTAAGATGGAATTGAAGATGATGGCTAATGAATAATGATGTTGAAGCAGTCAACTCATACTTTGTTGTATTATTACAGCCTGCCTAGCTACATATTTGAAATGATGATGTCTATACAATCTTTATCAACATTATTTTTTTCTATATATGTCAACATAGATATCACAACATGACATCACAAGGCAAGAGGTAACGTTCAGAAAAAAACTACAATGCCCTAAAGTAGGATGAAGAAGTTTAATTTCATTTTTTTTCCATCCAGTTGGTAGGCCTGTTATGTTAAGTAAATGTGTAATTGTTAACGCTCATGCCATATGGAATGGGTTGGGGTGTGACTGGGCTCAACGGCGGTTCTTACCATGGGCCAGGCGGGTCTCCTCCCTCCTGTTTTTTTCTTTTTTGTTTCATAGTGTAAATTTTACCGAAAATTTCTGAATGTTTTTTATGTAGTGTAAAATATTGGATTTTGAGTGTCTGCCCCTCCTGATTTTACAAAAAACTAAGTTCAAGATCCGTTAATGATTGGGCGTGAAATGGGAGTGATGGGCAAGCCCGTGAAAGGAGTCACGACGTGAAGGAAGAAGTGGAGTGTGTGGGGCCAAGTTTAGACCAATCATACTTCACCATTTCTTGTTTGTTTATTTTAAATTAAAATTCTATGTGAAACCGTGCGAAAAAAACCCCGATGAGAACCATGTCTACGTGACAGTAATGCGGCAGTCATTTTTTGAAGTGACAGTGAAACAAAAATGAAACCATTACAAATAGCATAGCCTAAAGGGCTTGTGGTTGGTGTCATCCTGTAGAACAAAACCAGCTTAAAGCATATAGCCACTGATAAACCAACCTCAAAGACCATATGAGGACCCATGAGATGCATATATTAATAATACCAACCTTTGCCTTTAATGATTAACCCACATCCAGAAAAGGTAGGGCAATAGGTTTCCAACATGTAAAAGTTATAACAAATTATTTCCAAAAATTCAAAAACAAGAAGTAACAAATAAAATTCAAGAAGTAATAAACTAAAATGCCTCCAAATTGGGGCCAATTTTCCCATGGATTTTTTTTTAATGCTCTCAAGCAGTGTTCCAACCTCTTGATGTTAAGTTTTCCATATTGAATTCATACTAGGTGAGAATTGGATATCTTAGCATAATAGATTTCAGGTATACTTTAACACCATCCACACAACCGACTTACGCACAAGATCTCTAGCCAACCCTTTTGTTATATGACCGACTAAATTATACTAAATTTTCACAAACTCCACTGATATCACTCCTTGCATGATGGGCTCATGGATCATGTTATGTGTAACACCTAAGTGTCTAGACTCTCCATTATGCATTTGATTATAAGCCTTATCCAAGTAGTAGCAATATCACATCTGATATAAAGCGTATGATAGAGATATAAATAACTTATATTATACATATCATGGAGAGGTGAAACAAAATTGGACGGAGCCCTTTAGAACCTTCCATTCATTATACACGACTCGAGCTAGGGGTGCTGCCCCCAGACCCCTGTCAAGGGGGCTTTGCCCCTTGAATTCCATTGCTTAGGGGCTTCACCCCTAAGAACCAATGAGGTTCATAAAACTTGGAATCATAATTAACTTAAACAACTCCGTCCCACTCTCCTAACTTGTTTGATGTATATTTTAGAGCACTTTTGTCAACATGTCAATTGGTTTTGAAACCGATGAATTCTCAATCAAAGCCATCCGTCTCCTTCATCCCCGAAACCGTATAGCTAGTGTAGTTGATCTCTTGTTTAGTTCAAGGTTTTAATATAAGAATAACGGATTTTAATAATACTAACTATTAATAATTGGTCGGCAACAATCTCAACTATAGAAATATCTACTGATGATCCCACCTTTTAACCTATTTTTTCCCAACAAGTTTTTTTTTCTAACTGAGGTCTAACCCAGTTAGTTTATTGGTGATGTGGACGCTGATGTGGCACATACCTTTTTTATTTGATGAGGTGGTGATGGCTGATGGCGGTGAGTGGTGGTGGTGGAGGTGGTGATGAGAGTGCCACATAAGCAGCCACCTCATCAAATAACAAAGGTATGTGTCACGTCAGTGTCCACGTCACCAAAAAACTAATTGACCTTAGTTAAAAAAGGCTCGTTGAGAGAAAATAAGTTAAAAAAGTGGGACTATCAATAGATATTTCTGTAGTTGGGACTGTTGCCGACCAATTGCTAATAGTGGGGATTATTAAAATCCATTATTCCTTTAATATTTTGGATTTGTCACTCTAAGGGGACTGGGGGTGGAGGAACTTTCCTCCGTGATAAAATACAACGCGTGATGAACTCAAACTCCCGATCGCCACATGCAAGTTTAACGAGTGATGGTATAGATTCCGTGATAATTTCAACGCGTTATGGGGTGTGAGTGATCAATGGATGTGAGGGGGTGTGAGGGTTTATTGTTGGGTGTTGTGAGTGATGACCATTGCCACTAAAAAAGGTTGTGAGTGATGGAAAAATGGTTGATGACATGGCAGAACTTGATTGGATGTTTGTGAGTGATAGAATTTTTGCAAGTGATACCACCCCCACTCCCCTAATTTAAACTTGTTACATAAAAATGGAGGCAGGATATTGGCAAAGTGTCATGTGCATGGAGTGATATAATCACCAAGTGACTGGGAGATTATATTCAGAAAACATGGCTACTTATTACTAAACTTGAAATATCATTTAACTTGTACTAAAATTCTGAGCACCTATATATGTTAATGTTTAGAACACACAAAGAGGATCATTGTTTGGTTTCTTGTCTCCACTTGTTGAGTTCAGTTTCTACAGTCTGGCGTGCTGCATCCGCGGTTTGCTGAGCGTTGCTAATTTCTTCTTGTATTTCCTTGTTTTCTTGCATGCCTTTCTCCAGCTTGTCAAGGATTCCTTTCTCTTTTTCTTTGATCGAGTCAAGCTGAGCCTTTATCGTTGCAACTTTCGTATCCGCTGAACTCGTTGCTTCTTCAGCTTTTCTACTCAACGCTTCAAAGTCCTGTGTAGTCAACGTGATGGTATTTGAATCCATGTCGTTACAATCTTCCTTCTTTTTGGATGACTGTTTACGGATCTGATCATCCGCAAGCTCCTTCGCTGCTTTTGCTTCTTCAACCTGTCGTTGCGCAATCTCCAGCTTGGCCTCGGAGTCTTTGATCGCGAGCTCTGACCGTTGAGCTTCCCGCCAAAGTGTTTCCACTTGTCTCTTCATTTCCTCTTCTTGTCGCGTTGCCTTTTCAGCCTCCGACCACATCTCACGTATCTTGGATTCTAGTTCGTTTACATGAGTTGCTGCGATTGTTTCCTTCGTTATAGCCTCTTGGACTTGCAGTTTTATTTGCTCTAATTCACCTCGCAATTGTTCGCTTTTTAAGTCATCTTCCTTGGCCACACGTATATCCCTCCTTACATCCTCGAGTTCCCGCTTTAACGACTCGACCACACCTCTAAGCGCGCTCTCTTCCTCCTTCATTTCTCCAAGTCTCCTTTTAGCTTCATCCACCTCCGCATTCGCATTCCTTAACATCTCCATATCTGCCGCACGCACCTCTTTCAGTTGGTCCCGTAGTACGTTAACCGCTTCACTTGTTTCTTCTAACCGTTTTTCAAGATTTCCAGCCGAAGGGTCTTTCTTGGACAGACACTCCGTTTTCTCTGACTCCATATCTTCCTTCGCCTTCTTTTTGGATTCTAACAAAGCTTGTTTTTCTTCCATAAGCTTGTCATGCTCTTCTTGAGCTTTCGCAGACGCGAGTTTGATGCGCTCAAGGGTTTGACTCATGGCTTCAACATCCTTGGAGAGCTGACTTATTTTCTTGCGGTTGACTTTCGCAACATGTTGGGCTTCTGCAGCCCGCTGAAACGAGGCCTGCTTTGCTACCACGGCGATTTCGAAATCCCGTTTGAGGTTGTTAAGTTGTTGCTTGGTTGAAATAAGTTGGTTAGCGGCTGCTTTATACTGGTTGCTTTGGTTTTCAACGGCTTCTTGCCAAGAGGATTTTAGTTTTGTCCTAGCAGCCTCTGTTGCAGCTATCGACGACTGTTTTGATTCGCTTGCGACCTCTAACCTGTGGGTTAGCTCCTGCAATGTCTTGTTCGCCTTTTCAAGTTCTCCAAGTGCTTCCCCTTTTGTAGACTCTGCAGTTTTCACATGTTCTTTGTACTTGTCGATCTCCTTGAGCGTCCAGTGAAGTTGCGTCTCCTTCCCCAACACGCTCTTTCAAAAGACACATTTAGGATATTAGATAAAAATCTAAGCATGCATGCATGTATGGTTCGGCTGTTATACGTACGTAAACATACCTCTCCCAAAGTTCTGGTTTTCTTGAGGACAGGCCTGTCGGCTTTAGGTGCTTCGACAAATAAATTAACAGCGGCCTTGACAGATTCGAAAGGTGGTTTGGTATCAATTTCCCCAACCGATGGAGAAGCTGGCTCGATCGCGCGTGGAGAAGCGGCTGCATTTTGACGGTTTCTTACTTGAAACCCAAACATCATTCCGGCTTCATCGGAAATATCTTGTACCAGAAAAACAGAAACCAAATATAAATACATATATGTTTTTGACAGAAACAGAAATTAAGATGAGATGAGCGAATACTAACCGAAAACATATATAAGGTTGTCTCAAAATGTTGTAACCTTGGAATTGAAAGAGAGAAGAGAAATGAAATGAAGATCATTCCCCCTCTCCCTTTGTGTTTTCTTAATTGGATGTCAAAACCAAAAGCAAAAGGATGGTTAACCTGTTTTTATGGGACATCATATCCCTGCCAAGTAGAGGGGGTGACTATATATAGAAATTTTTACTTATTTTCTGTTTTATATAATCGACGGAAGGAATCGTGAGATTGATACATATATATATACACACGCGCGCGCACACAGGTTAAAAAACAAAACAATTTTCGCTAAACCGAGAAACAGGTGCATTTGCAATCACTTGCATGCATGGAAGAATCGCTATAGGTTCTTGTTTTTTGTTCCGTCGATTTCAGTTTCACCCTATGCAAGATATGTGTAATATAAGTGCTTAATTCCTATGATATACGATTATACGCTTTATATTTCTGTTACCACAGAAGAACATACTTGATCATCATAACCTCAAAGCAGGAGGTATGAGCTTTTGAAATAAGAATACACAACATCCAAACAGAGATTCAACTATTTCAGCTATTAGATGTTACATATTTATTTATTTTCTTCCACAATCCGCAACACAGAACGTCACGGTACATAACAAGTTCAAGATAAGATGAGCATGAAATATAAAGGCAGTGGTTTATTACAACTTGGATAGGGTCCCTGCACTTGGCCTGCAATAACCCAAATTCTCAGTCAAACTAATAAACATTCATTCTGAATCAAATTTATTTATTCCCCTGTTTTCACATTAAATCTTTCACCAACACTTATAATTTTAAACTTACATGAGCTCGAGAACCAATGCAGACGCTCCTCCACCCCCGTTGCAAATGCCAGCAACCCCGAACCTTGCATTATTTTGCCTCAATACCTGCATACGGACGACTTGTATTTTTATTTTCAACGAACGTTGGATCACATAACCATAATTTCACATAAAAAATCATATTGACCGGAATGAAAAGCCCGTATCATTTAGAGCATAAACATACCCCTAGCAATGTGACCAAGATCCGAGCTCCACTACAACCTAGCGGGTGTCCCAACGATACAGCCCCACCGTGAGCATTAAGTTGACTCTGTAACAAAATCGTGTATATCAAATGTTGACAATGATGATTGATTTCATCGTTCGAAAAAAAGTTGAAGACTCACATCACCAATTTTTAGCAGCTTCTGGTTTGCTAACGCCACAACCTGCAAACCCAAAGAGAGAATTCATTAACACTGCATAGGTAAGGCGCTGAAGAAAAGAACGGGTCTATACTTACCGAGAATGCTTCGTTTATTTCGTAGTAATCAATTTGAGAAGCCGTCAAGCCAGCATTTGAAATAGCTTTCGGGATAGCAAGGGATGGAGCGGTGGTAAATAACTCAGGGGCCTATCCACCGAATCGTCAGTATTTCACATACTTAACCAAATAAGCTGCAAGTTTCGATGATTACCTGAGCAGCATCAGCAAAACCTCTTATTTTAGCAATCACTTTTAATCCAAGTTTTAACGCCTTTTCTCCGCTCACTAGCACTAACGCAGCTGCACCGTCACTGTTGAGGGGATACCGTTAGTTATGTTCACACAACTCACAAGGTGCATTGACATGTCTTTAACCAAGATAATATAAAATTATAAATAGCGCGCAAAAGCATGACGAGACCACATACCTGATACTTGAAGCATTGCCTGCAGTAACGGAACCACCTTCCACCTTGAAACTCGGTCGCAGATTCCGCAATTTTGTAGCATCAAACTACAGAGTATACAATAGTAATCATGCCACTGTACAGATAACTACTAATATTAAAATTTTTAGAGTTAATTATGTTTTTCGTACCTGTGGTTTGTTGAAAATAACCTTTACAGTCCATTAGTTTAAAAATTGCCAAAACAGTACCAGTACTTTCACTTTTGTAACAATTACAGTCCACCTCCATTAACCCCATCCAGTTTATCGTTCAAGTTTTTGGTGAAAAGACTAAAATACCCCACCGACATTCTACTGCACAGCCTAGGGGTATATAGTCTTTTCACCAAGAACTCAACGATAAATTGGATGGAGTTAACGGAGGTGGACTGTAATTGTTACAAAAGTGAAAGTACTGGTACTGTTTTGGCAATTTTTAAACTAATGGACTGTAATGGTTATTTTCAACAAATCACAAGGACGAAAAACGTAACTAACTCAAAATTTTACCTTTGTCAATCCTTCATCTTTATCAACAACCGTAGGGACCTTCCCTCTTCCCCCCGAAACTTCCACCTAACACCATGATCATAAATCGTAATTAGACGATTTTTCCAGGCGCACCATCATAAACATTCGAATCTCACCGGAACGATTTCCCATTTGAAAGCACCGTTCTTTTGCGCAGCAATTCCACGGTTGAAACTTCTAACAGCATAATCATCCTGATCTTGTCTTGTTATCTTGTAGGTGTCAGCGCATAACTCGCCACACACTCCCATTCCGAAGTCGTTGTAAACATCCCATAAGCCATCTTTAATCATGCCGTCTATGATCGCATCATGTCCTAGGCGGGACCCACGTCTTGAGCCCGCTACGTATTTAGGTGTGTTAGACATACTTTCCATGCCACCGGCGACCACGATATCGTTGGCACCAACTTGGATGCTCTGTGCTGCAATCATGGTTGCTGCAAGAAAACAATATTAAGTTTTTAACTGATTAATAAGAATTAATAGGTAGTAATGAAGGTAGAAGCAACCTTTCATCCCGGACGAACAAACTTTATTGATAGTTGTGCAAATGACGGTATCTGGTATGCCAGCACCTAACGCAGCCTGTCTTGCAGGAGCTTGACCTAAGTTTGCACTGAGGACATTTCCAAAGAAAACTTCTTGCACTAGGCGTGCATCAATATTAGCTCTTTGCAGAGCAGCTGCAATATAACAGAAATAGATTAATTAATGCCATGGGAACTTGGGTTTTAAAAAGTGCGCCTAGGTGCAAGGAGCAGGCCCCATCGCTTCAGGCTACATAAGGCACGCTTTTTACACGAGGCGCACCTGAGGCGCGTTTTATTGGCACAAATCTGACCCTAAGGCGGGCACCTCATGCATAGTTGTCAATAGCGGTCGCTATAGCGAATAGCTTAGCATATAGTCGAAGGTCGCTACAAGGTATGTAGCCATAGATAGTGGGATTTCAGTTTATTTTTTTATTTTTTAAATATAAATAACGATTAAAATAGTTGGATTTTAGGTTTTTGTTAAACATACATGTAAAATAACGTATATACCAGGGTATTTTGATATAATATACATATAAATTTTTTTAAAGTTTTTTTTCTAGTGTATCGTTATTTATCGCTATTCGCTATGTAGCATGTTGATATAGGTACCTTATCGCTATTTGTCGCTATTTGCCATTAACAACTTTGGCCAATTTCAAAATTAAAAAATATACAAAGCTTGTTTGTGTCTAAACAGGGTAAATAATGCTAGAAACCAATAGAAAATTTGTAAAACTTATATAATTATTTGCGTATCTGGTGCGAAAAGCGGTGCGCCTAGGTTTTATAGCTTATTTGCGTCTAAATATCGAGTAAATGATGCTAGAAACCAACAGGACATGTAAAAATCATATAATTATTTGTGCACCTAGGTTTTAGACCTTGTGGCTTTTATGTGCTATTTAAAACCAAGGTGGGACATGTGAAAAGGGAAATAAGGGGTAACTGACACTGAATAGCTATGGATCCAAGCTTGGTTGCTGAGAAAGATGAAAGAGAACCAAGGAAGTCCCCCATAGGCGTACGTGCAACACCCACAATGCAAACATCTGTTATAAGTAAACCAATAACACATTCAGCAAACACATAGGGTTTAACTGGACTGGAGAGTGCAAATAAGTGAAATTGTAAGCATGAAATTGAAGAATTCAGGATATGAAGCGTACCTCGAGGGTTAATTTTATCCATGATCTGCAGAAAAGAAACGACAATACAATACAATAATAGCCGAGTCAAAGAAGAAAGTAGTTGGAACGAAGGGGATAGTTATTTTTTTATTTTATCTTTTTTTTTGAAAGGCGGGAGGGGATAGGTGTTACGTGTCATGGCCAATGCCTGTTTGACTTCTGTCTCCAAATTCCATTCCTTTTAGGGCAGGAGGGGGCGGTCCGTGATAGATCCCCGTCACTCGTTATTCTTCCACGAACACCGCCGCCGGTACCACCATCATGCGTGAAAAATTAAACGCGTTGAAAATGGAATGTTTTGCAGAGATTGTTTTGTCGTTTATGTATTTGAATTAATAGAACTTTGATGAAAAGTGCAAATTAGCCCCTCAACTTTCGTTAGCTATTTTTAAATAGCTATTTTCTATCACTAGTGACCACCCCCACTACATTTCTATCACTAGTGATAAAATATTGGGTGATGACATGGCATGAGTTGATTGGATATTGGGAGTGATAGAATTCTATCACTAGTGACCACCCTTCCTCCCCTTATAACTTCTGTTAACTATTTTTAAGATATATATATTTTTTTGAATAGCCAACGGAACTTGTATTAGACCATGCGTAGTGGTTTTATCAATAATGCCCCCACCATGGGGCGTTTTCTGCCACGTGTCAGTCCAGTCAGCATGGGGGCATTATTGGGCGTTATTGTAAAAGTGGCGTAGTGGGAATAATGCTCAATAACGCCCCTTCCAATTATTAAACAATTATTTTTTTTTATAGAGAGGAGGTTAAAAAAAAAAAAGAAACCACTAGTTGGACCACTCCCATTGGCCAGTCAACATGGTCTCATGCAATTTTGAGCGTTGTTTAAAAAACGCGGATGTAATTTTTTTCAAAAATAATGCTCAAAAACACCCGTATGTAATGGGCAAGGGGCGTTTTTTGGCGTTTATTTTGAATTTAAAAAAAAACGCCCCACTACGGGGGTCTTATAAACTCAAACCGAACATAGTATACAGCCAGAAGCTGGATCATACAAACAGAAAAAGAAGAAAAGAAAGACGAGCAGAAACAAATAAGTAATGAACCGAAAACGAAGCCTTTTACAAGTTTAAATTAAAATCCCACCATTCCTGACACGAGATCGTCCGATGTTTTGATCTATGCTTCACACCTTGAAAAGAGGCCTCTTTTATCTCTTCCACAATCGTTTGAACCGCACCTTGTCTTCCGGAAAAAACCTTTTCGTTCCTTGTTTTCCACAGTGACCACAGCGTCTGTATTGCCGCAGCATGTATAAGCTTCCGAATGTTCCGACATCTTTGAACTTCGAGTAATTCAGTAAGCATATCCTTTAGATTCAGTTCCGGGTTCACCACTGGAATTCTTAACCATTTTGAGATCATTTCCCAAACCCTTTTAGCAAAATTGCATTCAATTAGTATATGATGTGCCGATTCATCAGCCGCACCGCATGTTTTACACGTCACATTTGGAAGATTCATACCTCTGTTCCGCAATGCTAACAGCGACGGAATTTTCTCGTCTACCGCTCTCCATACAAAGGTAGTACACTTGCTTCGTACCCAATTATTCCAGCAGAACGTGTTGGATGTCGCATTAAGGTCCAAATTTTGGCCAAGAGTTTGTTTAACATTTTTTACGCTAAATTCTTGATTCTCAAAATTTTTCCAGTACCATACATCATCTGATTGTGACATAACCTGATTTTGCAATTGATTATTTAAACTCGCCATCTCTTGTTTCTCTTCAATACTAGCCGGTGCTCTTACCCAACTCCAATTCCATAGATTCCCTCCATTTACTAGACTATAACATTCCTTCACAGTAGCCATTTTCCTTGAAGAGATCTGGAATAAAAGAGGAAATTGGTCTTTCAACGGTACATCCCCTGCCCAGGTATCCATCCAGAATAGAGCTTTGTCTCCTTTCCCGACTTTGCACCTTAGATTAGTTGTAATGTTAATGTTGCTTTTCATAAAATCTTTGTCTATATCACCAATACTCTTCCATACTCCTGGCAATGACTTTTTGAACGGAAACGGTTGAGCTTTCCTGTTGTTTGTATGTAGTGATTTTACTATTCTTACCCATAAATTCTCTGGTTCCATCTTCAATCTCCACCACCATTTTAATAGGAGAGCCAAATTCGTGTCTTTGATGTTGCCAATTCCAAGGCCGCCGAAATCTTTTGCCGCAACAATCTTTTCCCATTTAACCCATCTAAGTTTATTATTTACGCTGCTGCCCCCCCTAAAAAATTTCTTCTAATACCTTCCAATATTCTAATAACTCCCTCCGGACACTTATAAAGGGATATATAATAATTCGGGACGCAACCAAGAACCGCTTTTATGAGGACAACTCTCCCTGCAAAAGATAAGGTTTTTGCCTTCCAACTTGTTAATCTCTTGTTGAACATATCTATAACTTCCTTCCAGTTTGCTACTCTATTCATGCTTACTCCCACTTTTAAACCAAGATATACAAAGGGAAACTTGCCGACCTTACAGTTAAAAATTGATGCCATATTTTGAACTTCGTCTTCGTTTATTCCCACCCCAAATATCTGACTTTTACGTGGATTAACTTTGAGACCTGATAGAAGATTAAAAATGCGGAGGATCCTTTTGAGATTCTTCACATTATTCCCTTCCCATTCGCCTATAAATATAGAATCGTCTGCATATAACATATGGGTTATATAGGGACCATTTCTGGGCAGTTTTATTCCCGAGAAAACATTACATATTTTGGCCCTCTCCATCAACACATGTAGGCCTTCCATAGCCACTATAAAGAGGAATGGTGATAAACGGTCACCTTGCCTTAAACCTCTCTTATAATGGAATTCACCCGTTGGTGAACCGTTCACCAGAATCGATCCCCTTCCTGCGAATAAAATTCCCATCACCCAATTTCTCCATTTAGCTGGGAAGCCTATGTATGTGAGTATTGAAATTAGAAACTTCCAATTTAGCGTATCGTATGCCTTTTCGATATCTGCCTTGAACACGAACAATTTCTTACCAGACCTCTTCGCCCAACCCACCACTTCGTTTATTATTAACGGTCCATCTATTATGTTTCTATCTTATATAAAAGCCGACTGTACATTTGAAACTACACTCTTCAAGACCCCTTTCATTCTATTAGCCAGGACTTTAGAGATTATCTTGTTCACTACCCCGACTAAAGAAATTGGTCTAAAATCAGAGAGGGTTATAGGGTCAATTGCCTTTGGAATGAGTGCGATGAACGAGGCGCTACATGATGGATGTATCGATCCATGTATGAAAAACTGTTGCATGACTTCCATAATTAAACCTTTCAGCTCCTCCCAGTAAGTTTTAATCAACTTAAAAGTAATTCCGTCCGGGCCTGGGGATTTATTTATACCGCAATTCCAAATCGCATTTCCAAATCGTATTCTTGACTTCTTCCAAAGAAAATGGACAAATTAGACCATCCGCTTCTCCCGAGCTCAACTTCTTGAATCCCTCGGAAGGAATTCTCGGTCTAGAACTCACAGGTTCCTCAAACTTGGTATGAAAGGCCGACAAAAATTGATTCTTTATTGTCACCGGATCCGTAACTCACTCCCCTTCTATCCAAAGCCTGCTTATCTTGTTCCTGGCAATGTGGTTGTTTACTATTGTGTGGAAGTATGATGTATTTTCGTCGCCCAGTTCTACCCATCTCGACCTCGCCTTTTGTTGCATATCAGCAGCTGCTTTATCATTCCATTCTTTGACCTTTCTCTTACTTTTGTGCCAAGTAGACAATTCGAATTCTGTTAGCTGTCTATTTTCTACCAGATCATCTAACAGTTTAAGTGAAATCCGAGCTTCATTTAGATCCCTTTCCTCTTCATCCTTTTTATTCTTGCGCCACATCTTAATCTCTTCTTTTATTGCCTTGAGTTTCTCTGCCAATATCTCATCTTTGAACCTCGAATCACAAATTTTACCCAATCCCCTTTTTATAACCTCATCAAAACCTTCAATGCTAAACCAACTATTGAAAAGTCTGAAAGGAGACGGCCCGAAGCTATTATTAACCGTTGTTAATACTAAGGGGCTGTGGTCTGAAATGTCTCTATTAAGGGCTATAAGAGATGCATTTGGCCATTTCCCCATAAAATCCCCGCAAACCAATACACGATCGATCTTACTAAGATTTTTACCATCACCCGACAAGAATGTATATTTCATCCCCCCATGTTATATTCCAAAAAACCCCCACTACAGATGTAACAACTCTCATTAAAATTACTATTTCTTATTTTATTTTGTCCAATAGGAAACCCTAATTGAGACCCCAAGTTATACTGCATGACCCCTAAAATTTTCAGAACAATCGGAACTAGGATCAGAGCCCCTAAAACTCAGGGGGGGGGGGGGTATTCCCTAATTGGTATTATCTTCGCAGTTTGTTGTAAAACGCGAATTTCTACAAACCGTCGACTCACCCAAGCTACTGAGACACGAGGCAACCCTATGCTAGAGGGGGTGCCGTCGCGCCACGCGCCAGGCCCTCGCACCACGTGAGGGAGCCGTTTTTCCAGTATAAATGCAGGGGTTTGGCACTTGAAGTTTGGCGTTGGTTCGGCGTTAAAATTCAATTCGTACACTGAGATATCGTCTGTTTACTCCAAAAACACACACAATCATGAAATTCTGCCGCGATAACAGGGTAATAACTCGATCACTGCTACGATTTAATGTCCGATCGATTGAGACCAATCCGATGGATGTTTAAGTGCTGCCCGTAATGGGGCTATACTTTGTCATTCGTCGTGAAGGTTTTGATCTCGTGATTTGTCGTAAAAGTTGTATTTAGTTACTGACCTAGTTTCCGTGTGCATTGTTATTTAATTAGGTTAACAGGCTTATCAGTAGGCTAAACTCTGCCCGACTAAACTTGCAATGTGAGTCATTCTCTTTTTATCAACATTGTTTACAATACTCCAATCATTTTCAAAAGTTATAATTACAGAGATTAAGACATGGTTATCTTGAATCACTCTGGCTAGTGGTGTCACACCCTGGCTTTTGCGGAAGCGTGGGTTTATTTGGTGTGACTTCTTAATACCATAGCAACAATCACAACAATGTTATATGATAAAAATACGAGATGTTCATCCATTATTTAAAGTGAGAAAATACCACAATATCATTGTTTAGAAACATCGACACTTGAAATAAGTTACAAACCATAAATTATTTAAAACGTGTTCATAAGACACATAAAAGACTTTGGATAAGACGAGGTTTAGAGACATGTAACTCTTCCAGGAATAGGTTACACCTCTTAAACTTCACAACTTTGGATGACATCTATTATCCAACGCAGCTAGACACATGCATACCCTGCCAGATCCTGCTAGTTCCCTGAAATACATGTAGTTTGAAAAATCAACAAAAAGGTTGAACGAGTTCATGTGTAAGTCTGTGTGTACAATCCTTTAAAATATGTCTTGTGTGTATAACTGTCCCTGGTATGTAGCAATTAAGGAAAAAGAAGTCACCAATGGGTTGCAAAGCCATTAGTATGTGTGAAAAGGTGCAGGAAAACTCAAACCTAGCAAATTTGTACCGGGCTTCCGGCTGGAAGACATAGTCACCTCTATGGGCCGCCCCGGCCTCATGGGTGTGGGCTCGCTAAACCCAAATAGATCTATCACTCATGTCCCTCGGTCCTACGACGAGGATTAATGGCCTTAAGTGTTGTGCCCACCTTTCACAGTCTAGTAGTAAAACCCTCCTTAAGCTAACCATACCATGTATAATAATGTCTGTAATAGTTGTAACATGTATTCCACCCCCGAAGTATAAAACTGAAAACAGTTAAGAGAAAAGGGGGAACATGAACTCACCTTATTTTGCAGGCGATTCCGAATACGCAAGTCAAGATTAACGTGTCTGATAATAAGGAAACTCACGTTGTCCTAATGAATCGTACATGAACAAGAATAATGTATCAATATTGAGGTCGTATAGTGTTGACGGGATTTGTTGAGCATTTATTGTATTTGATAGTGTTTAGATTAGCAGAAGGATCTTATGAATTATATGTTTAGAGGGCTCGGAAAAATGAACATGATATAAAGGAATTATTTATGAAAAATATTTATTTATCATAAATAATAGAATTGTAATAATGTACAATTGATTTAATATAAACATTTGTAATAATAAATCAAATATATTTAACTAGTATCATAATTAAATATAATGATTATTGGCAAAATATTGTACAAGTGATATAATTAATTTATATCATAATAATTAAAAATAACATTTTTAATTATTGAACTTGAATATTACTGATAAATATCGAAATTATATAAAATATCAGTAGCAACATTATTTTTGTAAAGATCAACACTTAAAATAATTAATCTGAAAATTTCAGAATTTAATTCCTAAAAATCGATTTATTATTATTTAATAATAAACTATTTTAATATTGTAAAAATTAGTTTTATAAATAAATTGACTAATTTCACATTTTTAATAAAAGCAACAATGGTTAATAATCTTATAAAAATTATTGGAATGTTGAAAATATTAAAAATGAAACGATTAAAAAGAAATGCAGACCCCTGGGTTCGAACCCGGGTCTGTATTGTAACCAAACAGAGTCTTAACCACTGGGCTAAGCTTCTGTTTGTGTTTGGTTTAGGACTGCTAAACTTATAACCAAACAGGAACTGGTCATCTTCTCCAGTTGGAGTCAAACAGAAAGTCAACTCTTTCAATTCTACGGGAAAACTGTGTTATATCAAGATTAACTTTGGAGAAACATTGTATAAGCATAAACGAACTAATTGAACGGAAAAAAACTAACCGGTATCGACAGAAACGGTGAACCGACTAAATTCCGGCGAAAAAGTGAGTATTCCGGCGAGTTTTCCGACAAACTCCGAAAGCTTATTAGAGAGGTTTTTAGAGAAATGTGAAGGGTGCAGGAGATTCGTAGGAGTCCAGGGAGTTTAAATAACACTCAAATTCGACACAAAAACGACAGAAATCAGTGGAATCGTTCCACTTTAAATTGTTTATAAAAACTTTCGGTTCATAGTGGAAAGGCACGATATTATGTCGATTGATTGATTGGGATTAGTTGGGTTAGGTTGGGATAGGTTGGGAATCATGTGGGTAACTTTACAGGTCAACAAAATTGGATTAAAGTCGAGTTTTCGTGTTTTCTCGTTTGATCCGCGAGCTACTGTTGCTGTTTATAAAAATCAGTTCGAATTTAATGTGTTTATATATATAATTAAAACCATAACTCAACACAACCAAGCTGGTAGCCCAGCTGGTTGTGCGTGTGTGCTGGTGTGTGGGTGTGCGCGGGTTCGATCCCTTGTGTGGCCGGTTCTTTGGGATTTAATCCCTTTTTAGATTTCTGAATTAATTTAATAATTATAAAATCCTAATAAGTATATATAATGAATTAAACTCTATAACTTTTAGCTCCTGTACAGGAGGATAAACTGGTTAAGGCGTTATGGTTACAACCGAGAGGTCGCAGGTTCGAAACTCACAAGGGCCGGTTCTCACCCAGGAGACCCCCTTTTAACCGGATTTTTGGATATTTACACTTTGGCCCCTCAAGTTTCATTTTGTACAAAAATAGTCCCTGAACTTTTGAAAAGTTACAATAACAACCCCTCAACTTTCATTAGAAGTACATAATTGGTCCCTGAAGTTTTGAGAATTGACATAAATGGTCCCTGTAATAGCCAGTTAGTTAAACTATCTGGGTTAAGTTTTAAAGAAGAATCCTTTATATAAGAGTTAACCAGGTTAGGATATTCAGTTAAAATGAGTTTCTAAAAATCAGTTTTAGTCCCTAGAGTTTAAGTTTCAGAAAATGACCAAATGAACCTTGGACTTTTATTTCAAAACTATATATTTATTTCTTTATAAAATAAGTTTCCAAAAATTACAAAAAGAACCCAAAACTTATAGTTTGAAATAATTGCACTTTAATCCTCGATTTTATATAGTTTCAGAAATGACAATTTAGTCCCTAAACTTTGTACTTTCAAATAATGACGGGTTTAGTCCTCGAAATTAAAAGGTAATAACTTCAAGCAAGTTTCAAAGAATGTCAAATAGGTCCCTCAACCTATTGTTTGTCTATGTGTTGGCATTGTCAGCATGTTTCTGAGTTATCCGTTCACTGTGCTAACTGTGTTTTGTGCATCAAGTTTATCACTAAAGCTTGTCTGCAATAAATGGAGTGACAGTATGAATGTGATGCATATGTATGTATAATGCAGAACTCATAAAGCAGTTTAATTCGTCAGTTGTAATTCTAGCACAGTCATTAAGCACAAAGTTAATATTAATTAATTGTACGGATACCTGTAATTGTGAGCGTTGTCACATTCTCCCCCTGTTAAGAAAATTTCGTCCCGAAATTTTAGTTCTGCTAATAGATGCAGGGGTCTTGGGGAATAAATGTGGGTATTTTTCTTTCATACGGTCCTCACGCTCCCACGTGAATTCCGGGCCGTGTCGTGCGTTCCATCGAACTTTAACGAGTTTGACACTACTCCTGCGCGTCTTGTTAATCTTCCAATCAGTAACCTCAACGGGTTCTTCAGTGAAGTGGAGTGTGTCGTCAATATGAACTTCATCGGCAGGAATGACTACTATCTTTTGAGTTGGACTCTTTTTTCAAATTAGATACATGAAATGTATCATGTACGCCATTTAGTTCGGCAGGTAAATCTAACTTGTATGCTACCAGACCAATCCTTTTCCGGATTTTAAATGGACCAATGTATCTGGGATTCAACTTCCCACGTTTCTCAAAGCGTGCTACACCCTTCCAGGGTGAAACCTTCAACAAAACCATATCTCCCACCTCAAATTCCAAAGGTTTCCTTTTTCGGTCCGCATAACACTTTTGTCGATCACGAGCTCTTTAATGCGCTCTCGGATCTGTATAATCTTGTCGGTCGTTTCCTGGACCAATTCCGGGCCAACAAGCTGTCTATCACCCGCGTTAGCCCAGCATAATGGTGATCGACACTTGCGTCCATAGAGAGCTTCGAACGGTACGACCTGAATGCTTGTATGATAACTGTTATTGTATGAGAATTCAACCAATGGTAGGTGAGTGTCCCAACTTCCACCTAAATCCATTACGCAAGCTCGCAACATGTCTTCTAATGTTTGAATCGTTCGTTCGCTTTGTCCGTCTGTCTGCGGATGAAAGGCAGTACTCAGATTCAACTGAGAACCAAAAGCTTCTTGGAAGGATTGCCAAATCCTTGATACGAATCTTCCATCTCTATCAGAGATAATTGAGAGAGGCACTCCATGTCGTGCAACAATCTCTCTCAAGTATATCTCAGCAAGATTACTCATTTTATCTTTCTCCTTGATTGGCAAAAAGTGTGCAGATTTCGTTAAACTGTCTCCTTGATTGGCAAAAAGTGTGCAGATTACTCATTTTATCTTTCTCCTTGATTACCCAAATCGTATCATGGCCCTTAGGCGTCCTTGGAAATTTCGTTATGAAGTCCATAGAAATCTGTTCCCATTTCCATTGAGGTATTTCAGGTTGTTGCAAGAGACCTGAAGGCCTCTGGTATTCGACCTTCACTTTGGCGCAAGTTAAACATCTACCAACATATACCGCAACATCGCCTTTCATTCTTGGCCACCAATAGAAATCCTTAAGATCTTGGTACATCTTATCCGCTCCTGGATAAATCGAGTACCGAGATTTATGAGCTTCGTCAAAAATAACATTTCTCAGACCACCAAACAAGGGAACCCAAATTCGTTTCATGAAGCACAAAGTCCCTTCCCCGTTTGGTACCAACTTTTTCTCCATCCCACGGAGATACTCATTCTCAATATTCTTTTCCTTGAGTGCTTCTCTCTGCGCGACACGAATGCGCAATGAGAGGTCCGTTTGTATGATCATTTCCAAAGCCCTAACCCTTATGGGCTTGATCATTTCCTTCTGACTTAGAGCATCAGCGACTACATTCGCTTTCCCTGGGTGATACTTGATTTCACAGTCATAATCATTTAACAGCTCTACCCAGCGTCTTTGCCTCTTGTTAAGCTCTTTCTGATCGAATATGTGTTGCATGCTCTTGTGATCAGTGTAGATGGTGCATCGAGTACCATATAAATAATGTCGCCAAATCTTCAAAGCAAACACCACCGCGCCTAATTCCAAATCATGCGTGGTGTAGTTTTTCTCGTGGATCTTCAATTGGCGAGAAGCATATGCTATAACCTTCTGACGCTGCATAAGCACACATCCCAAACCTTGACGCGAAGCATCGCAATATACCACGAAGTCGTCAGTGCCTTCGGGTAAGGATAAGATCGGTGCGTCACAAAGTTTGTTTTTCAATAGCTGAAAGGCCTCTTCTTGCTTGTCTCCCCAATCAAAGTTCTTGTCTTTCTGAGTGAGAGAGGTCAAAGGTTGAGCGATTTTCGAGAAATCCTCAATGAACCTACGATAATAACCAGCCAAACCTAGGAACTGTCGAATTTTGCTTGGCGTCTTCGGAGTCTCCCAATTCTTGATTGCTTCAATCTTTGTAGGATCCACATGGATTCCATTTCCATTGACTACATGGCCAAGAAACTGGACTTCCCGTAACCAAAACTCACACTTCGAGAACTTCGCATACAACTTCTCCCTTTTAAGCAGCTCTAGAATAGCTCTTAAATGTTTCTCATGCTTTCCTTTCGTCTTTGAGTAGATCAAAATGTCGTCAATGAACACGATCACAAACTTATCGAGGTACGATTTACAGAGTCTATTCATCAAATCCATGAATACTGCTGACGCGTTCGTCAAACCAAACGGCATAACCAGGAACTCGTAATGTCCATATCGAGTTCTAAAGGCCGTCTTTGGAATACTTTCCTCTTGTATCCTTAACTGGTAATAACCTGATCGTAGATTGATCTTTGAGTAAAAACTTGAACCTTGTAATTGATCGAACAGGTCATCGATCCTTGGTAAAGGATATCTGTTTTTGATTGTCAACTTATTCAGCTCCCGGTAGTCTATACACATGCGAAAACTATCATCCTTCTTTTTCACGAACAAAACTGGAGCTCCCCAAGGCGAGAAACTTGGTCTGATAAATCCCTTGTCTAACAACTCCTGGAGTTGCGTTGACAGCTCCTGCATCTCTGAAGGTGCAAGTCGATAAGGTGCCTTAGCTACAGGCGCGACGCCTGGAACTAAGTCAATATGAAACTTGACTTGCCTTTGTGGTGGCAATCCTGGCAAGTCTTCTGGAAAGACTTCATGATACTCCTTAACGACTTGGATGTCTTCAAGTTTTGGCTCAGCGGCTTCCTTATCCACGATGTGTGCCAGGAAGGCAACACATCCCTTCTTCAAACATTTTCGAGCCTTCAAGCAACTAATGATCCTTAAGGGCGTATCGCGCTTCTCTCCGTGTACTACGATCGTTTCTCCATTCGCCATTGGGATGCGAATGGTCTTCCCGTGACATACAATCTCGGCTCTGTTGCTTGACAACCAATCCATCCCTACTACCACATTGAAGCTTCCTAACTCGACTGGCAGTAGGTCTAATGTAAACTCGTGTTCTCCCAGCTCTATCACGCATCCTCTGATGACTTCATTCGTTTCTACTAGCTCCCCATTAGCCAGTTCAATTGAGTACGAGATGTCTAACTTACTAGCAGTTAATCTAAGCATTTTCTTAAATTCTAGCGATACAAAACTATAGTCGGCACCAATGTCAAATAGTACAGTTGCAAAGCGTTGATTTATAGGGAACGTACCAGTAACAACGTTAGGATCTTGGCGAGCTTCTCTCGCTCCAATATTGAAAACCCTTCCTTGTGCCTGGTTAAGCTTTGGGCATTCTCGCTTAAAGTGCCCAATGTCCCCACAGTTAAAACATTCTGGTCCTCGACCGTTTCCGTTCCCATTACCATTACCAGCTCGATTATTGCCTGCTCCCTGGTCACCAGCTTGATTCCCACGGTTTCCTCGATTTCCATTCCCGCCATTTCCTCCCTGTTGGCGGTTTCCATTCCCATTTCCATATCCTTGTTGACCACCACTACCAGCACCATTACCACCCTAGCAGGTTTCTTTTGTGTGGCCATTCTTCCCACATGACTCACAATTTCTGAATCGGCATGGCCCGAGGTGATGATATTGGCATACATCACACTTGGGAAAAATGCCCATGTATCCCTTCCCTCTTGCTTCAGCACCAGTTTTAGCTTCCTCTGGTGGGTTCCCGTTTTTCTTCCTTGCGCTGCTGGTACTCTTTTTAAAATTGGAGAATTTCCTTTTGTTTTCTCCTGAGGACTCCTCGTGAGTTTCTTTCTTCTTGGGGTCAGAGTTTAGAAACTTGTTTAGCCGGATAACTTCTTCAGTAAGTGACACGCTCAGGTTGATGGCTTCAGTAATGGTTGGAGGCTTGGACGTCGTCACCATGCTCATAATCTGAGGTGCTAATCCCCAAATGAAACGCTCAATACGTTTAAATTCAGGATCAACCATATATGGTACAACGCGTGACAAGTCGTGGAACCTTTGCACATACTCAGCAATTTTTGGGCCGTCCATTTTTAGGTTCCAAAATTCAGTTTCCAGCTTCTGCATTTCGGCACGTGAACAGTATTTCTTCCTCATGAGCTCCTTCAGTTCAGCCCATGTTAGTGCATACGCCGCCGTCTCTCCCAGTGTTTGAACTTGCAGGTTCCACCAGGATAAAGCACCATCAAGAAAGAGTCCTGAAACGTAAGTAACTTGGTTTTCAGGAGCACACTTGCTCATCCTTATTACCGAATCCGTCTTTTCTGTCCACCTGACGAAAGCAACAACACCCCCAGTGCCGTCGTAGTTTAAGGGCTTACAATCCAGAAATTGTTTGTAGGTACAGCCGTTGGAAGAGTTGTTGTTGTTGTTTGAATTATTCCTACTTGTTTCGGGGCGCGAGGCCTCATAATCTGCTATCTCTTTCGAAATACGTTCCTGTAATTCTGCCTCAGTGGTAGGCAAACGCGTGTCTCTTCTTGGAGGCATATTCTAAAAGAAAATCATATTGGTCCGGTCATAATAAGTATAGTAAGTAAGTAATATGCTTATGTGGTAACACAATAACTCCTAACATCCCATGTCATATCGCAAAATAAATAATCCAATAACGCATGTAAATCACAATCAATGTAAGCAAGTAATCATCCTAGTCTTCCCAAGATTATCCCACCCAGTCTCTAAGACTAACTCCCTGGTCTCTAAGACCAAAACCTCCCCATTCTCTAAGATTGAACCCCTCAGTCTCTAAGACTTGATGTGTAGGAAGTGGTATGTTAAAAACTTGTAAAAATGGTTAAATAAAGACCGATTCAAAAACTAAACTTTTTGACATGCTTTGGCCTAATAGGTATCGGTACTCTCATTGATAGTCCCCAGGTAGGCAACGAGTCCTTTTATTTGGATTTGTACGAATGCCAGCCTAGACAGGAGTTCTCAACTACCGATACTTAACCCTTCCAGTTACTACATGTCTGACACGAAAAACACATGTTTGTAAAGAAACGTTTGTACCCTGGATCTGAAAACTTGTATATGCAATGTAAAAATGTTTTCGTGAGAGCCCTGATGATCATAGTCTAGACTCGAGAAAGAATCCTAATTCGCTATGATCGAGGCTCTGATACCAAGCTGTCACACCCTGGCTTTTGCGGAAGCGTGGGTTTATTTGGTGTGACTTTTTAATACCATAGCAACAATCACAACAATGCTATATGATAAAAATACGAGATGTTCATCCATTATTTAAAGTGAGAAAATACCACAATATCATTGTTTAGAAACATCGACACTTGTAATAAGTTACAAACCATAAATTATTTAAAACGTGTTCATAAGACACATAAAAGACTTTGGATAAGACGAGGTTTAGAGACATGTAACTCTTACAGGAATAGGTTACACCTCTTAAACTTCACAACTTTGGATGACATCTATTATCCAACGCAGCTAGACGCATGCATACCCTGCCAGATCCTGCTAGTTCCCTGAAATACATGTAGTTTGAAAAATCAACAAAAAGGTTGAGCGAGTTCATGTGTAAGTCTGTGTGTACAATCCTTTAAAATATGTCTTGTGTGTATAACTGTCCCTGGTATGTAGCAATTAAGGAAAAAGAAGTCACCAATGGGTTGCGAAGCCATTAGTATGTGTGAAAAGGTGCAGGAAAACTCAAACCTAGCAAATTTGTACCGGGCTTCCGGCTGGAAGACATAGTCACCTCTATGGGCCGCCCCGGCCTCATGGGTGTAGGCTCGCTAAACCCAAATAGATCTATCACTCATGTCCCTCGGTCCTACAACGAGGATTAATGGCCTTAAGTGTTGTGCCCACCTTTCACAGTCTAGTAGTAAAACCCTCCTTAAGCTAACCATACCATGTATAATAATGTTTGTAATAGTTGTAACATGTATTCCACCCCCGAAGTATAAAACTGAAAACAGTTAAGAGAAAAGGGGGAACATGAACTCACCTTATTTTGCAGGCGATTCCGAATACGCAAGTCAAGATTAAGGTGTCAGATAATAAGAAAACTCAAGTTGTCCTAATGAATCGTACATGAACAAGAATAATGTATCAATATTGAGGTCGTATAGTGTTGACGGGATTTGTTGAGCATTTATTGTATTTGATAGTGTTTAGATTAACAGAAGGATCTTGTGAATTATATGTTTAGAGGGCTTGGAAAAATGAACATGATATAAAGGAATTATTTATGAAAAATATTTATTTATCATAAATAATAGAATTGTAATAATGTACAATTGATTTAATATAAACATTTGTAATAATAAATCAAATATATTTAACTAGTATCATAATTAAATATAATGATTATTGGCAAAATGTTGTACAAGTGATATAATTAATTTATATCATAATAATTAAAAATAACATTTTTAATTATTGAACTTGAATATTACTGATAAATATCGAAATTATATAAAATATCAGTAGCAACATTATTTTTGTAAAGATCAACACTTAAAATAATTAATCTGAAAATTTCAGAATTTAATTCCTAAAAATCGATTTATTATTATTTAATAATAAACAGTTTTAATATTGTAAAAATTAGTTTTATAAATAAATTGACTAATTTCACATTTTTAGTAAAAGCAACAGTGGTTAATAATCTTATAAAAATTATTGGAATGTTGAAAATATTAAAAATGAAACGATTAAAAAGAAATGCAGACCCCTGGGTTCGAACCCGGGTCTGTATTGTAACCAAACAGAGTCTTAACCACTGGGCTAAGCTTCTGTTTGTGTTTGGTTTAGGACTGCTAAACTTATAACTAAACAGGAACTGGTCATCTTCTCCAATTGGAGTCAAACAGAAAGTCAACTCTTTCAATTCTACGGGAAAACTGTGTTATATCAAGATTAACTTTGGAGAAACATTGTATAAGCATAAACGAACTAATTAAACGGATAAAAACTAACCGGTATCGACAGAAACGGTGAACCGACTAAATTCCGGCGAAAAAGTGAGTATTCCGGCGAGTTTTCCGACGAACTCCGAAAGCTTATTAGAGAGGTTTTTAGAGAAATGTGAAGGGTGCAGGAGATTCGTAGGAGTCCAGGGAGTTTAAATAACACTCAAATTCGACACAAAAACGACAGAAATCAGTGGAATCGTTCCACTTTAAATTGTTTATAAAAACTTTCGGTTCATAGTGGAAAGGCACGATATTATGTCGATTGATTGATTGGGATTAGTTGGGTTAGGTTGGGATAGGTTGGGAATCATGTGGGTAACTTTACAGGTCAACAAAATTGGATTAAAGTCGAGTTTTCGTGTTTTCTCGTTTGATCCGCGAGCTACTGTTGCTGTTTATAAAAATCAGTTCGAATTTAATGTGTTTATATATATAATTAAAACCATAACTCAACACAACCAACCTGGTAGCCCAGCTGGTTGTGCGTGTGTGCTGGTGTGTGGGTGTGCGCGGGTTCGATCCCTTGTGTTGCCGGTTCTTTGGGATTTGATCCCTTTTTAGATTTCTGAATTAATTTAATAATTATAAAATCCTAATAAGTATATATAATGAATTAAACTCTATAACTTTCAGCTCCTGTACAGGAGGATAAACTGGTTAAGGCGTTATGGTTACAACCGAGAGGTCGCAGGTTCGAAACTCACAAGGGCCGGTTCTCACCCAGGAGACCCCCTTTTAACCGGATTTTTGGATATTTACACTTTTGCCCTCAAGTTTCATTTTGTACAAAAATAGTCCCTGAACTTTCGAAAAGTTACAATAACAGCCCCTCAACTTTCATTAGAAGTGCATAATTGGCCCCTGAAGTTTTGAGAATTGACATAAATGGTCCCTGTAATAGCCAGTTAGTTAAACTAACTGGGTTAAGTTTTAAAGAAGAATCCTTTATATAAGAGTTAACCAGGTTAGGATATTCAGTTAAAATGAGTTTCTAAAAATCAGTTTTAGTCCCTAGAGTTTAAGTTTCAGAAAATGACCAAATGAACCTTGGACTTTTATTTCAAAACTATATATTTATTTCTTTATAAAATAAGTTTCCAAAAATTACAAAAAGAACCCAAAACTTATAGTTTGAAATAATTGCACTTTAATCCTCGATTTTATATAGTTTCAGAAATGACAATTTAGTCCCTAAACTTTGTACTTTCAAATAATGACGGTTTTAGTTCTCGAAATTAAAAGGTAATAACTTCAAGCAAGTTTCAAAGAATGTCAAATAGGTCCCTCAACCTATTGTTTGTCTATGTGTTGGCATTGTCAGCATGTTTCTGAGTTATCCGTTCACTGTGCTAACTGTGTTTTGTGCATCAAGTTTATCACTAAAGCTTGTGTGCATTAAATGGAGTGACAGTATGAATGTGATGCGTATGTATGTATGATGCAGAACTCATAAAGCAGTTTAATTCGTTAGTTGTAATTCTAGCACAGTCATTAAGCACAAAGTTAATATTAATTAATTGTACGGATACCTATAATTGTGAGCGTTGTCACAAGTGGGTTATTGTGCACATTACTAATTTCTCACGGTTAGGTTCATCAACCTAACAGTGATAATCATCACTACTTGGGTGAAAGAACCCAATAGTGGTATGACCATCGTCACCAGGGTGTGACACAGCGCCAGATAAAAATAAGATAGTAGGCATTGTAATCGCTCTTATGCTGTAAGTTATAATTATGTGTCGTTTTATATAACTTGGGTGACTCGCCAGTATTTCCCCGCTGATAAAATATTTTTAAAACATGTTTCAGGTGACCTACTGTGAATCAAGAAAAAGTGCTACGGAGCACTAACAAAGCTTGAATTGGTGGCTCAGTTAAATCAATAAACATGTTTTGTAAAACAGGGAATTTTCTCGTGAAATTCCTCTATTGTAAATTACGGGGTTTGTCCCAATTTATGAAATAAAATCATTGGGCATTTTCAAGTTTTAAAAGATCCTGTTGAAAATTCCGCTGCCAACGTAATAATTACCACATGTTTCTGTCCCGCGACTCCTGGACCGGGTAAAACCGGGCCGGGGGCCATGACAGAAAAAGGTGGTATCAGAGCCACTTATTTAAGCCAATTAAGTATTTAGCAATACTTAATTTTTCTGATTACCATTATGTGATTATGTGAAAATTCAATTTACAAAATTTTTAACTTAGAATTTTGTGTGTTTCTTCATATATGCTAACAGCATGAATGAACTATCCGAAGCACTTCAAAACTTTACTATCCATAGCACAGATATGGATATCACAGGAAATCCACCTGGCTACCAGGTTGATACTGAAGAGCCAATGGTATTCCAAGCCCAACCTCAGGAGAAACCAAAGCCGAAAAAGAGAAGAAGATTTGTAGGCTGGAGGCGTGTGCGTAGGAAGAAACCAGCAACACGGAAAGTTATAAAGACTGAGGATCCAAATGATAAAGGTAATGGAAAGGAGATCGGAGAAAGTTCCGGGCAAGTTCAGGAGATGCCATCGTGGGAGGAGCTAGATCGTAGATTGGGACTTAGTGACCTCATCGGACCTGTCGATGAAAACCTCTTCAATTACCCAGTTGAAGCACAACTTCCAGTTAATCTGGAACCTGCTATCCCAGATCCTATTATCCACCCCCGACCTCTACCAGAAGAACTAGAAGAATGGTGGACCACTGACTGGCAATTTCAGAATCTCTTGAATAACCCAAATACTTTTTTCCCTCAATTTGACCCTGAGCCTCCACTACACCCACCAATGGGTACCGAGAACTTGGCTGAACTTCGCCACTATGGCGAGGAGCTGGTGGACGCAGGAAATAGAATCCGAGATGTGGGGGAGAGGATATCATGGAAGTACGACGAGAGGGAACGTCGTTTCTGAAGTACCAGCTGACGGGATCGTATGTGGTTGTGGGAATGTGTGTTTAATAATAATATAATAATAAAAATATAATCATGTAAAATAACTAAAAATAAAAATTTGTCCTGGTAATGTACGGATGCATATTAAAATATATAAAACATGGAAGTCGAAAAATCGATAATTTTGGCTATATGTGTTGACGTGATTATGTGCGATTATTTATTATGTTTGGTTGTTATTTATTTTGTGCTAATAAGTAATATATATTAATTATCAGATGGAACACGCTGGTAATGAACCAATTAACGAAGTTAACCAATCTGAGCAAAATGACGAGGACCATTTTCTGAATAGGCAAGATACAGAAAACATCGTTGCCCAGGGAATAGCCAATGCTATTCCAGCAATCCTTGCTGCTGCTCGAAATCCAGTTGAACCTCAACCAATTATTCCTAGCAAACGTACTCATGAAGACAACTTCAGTAATAGCATAAATGGAGGTGGCAGCATTAATAATAATGATAATGATGGGATGCAAGCCCCATTCCTTAAAATAATGAAAGCTGCAACGCCTGGTTGCACTTACAAGGAATTTCTTGCCTGTAAACCTGTTGAATTTGCAGGCAACGAAGGGGCGACTGCTGCACTGCGTTGGTTGGAGAAAACCGAGGCGGTGATTAAAATAAGTAAATGTGCCGAGGAGGATAAAGTCATGTATGTTTCGCACCTTTTCAAGGAAGAAACATTAGAATTGTGGAATACGGTATTACAAGCTAAAGGAAGTGACATGACCTATGCCATGAGTTGGGAAGAATTTAAGCGTCCGGTGGAAAGAAAATTCTGCCCTGAATATGAAAAAGAACAAATGCAGAATAAATTCCTGAGCCACCGAATGGTGGAGGTGGACTGCAGAGGATATACTTCGAGGTTTTTCGAATATGCTCGAATTGTGCCTACTCTGGCTTCGCCAGAACCGGTACTTATTTCTCGCTATATTTGGGGTCTGGTTGGCGAAATCCATGATATCGTTAAAGCTGCGAGACCTCACACGATTGACGATGCAGTGGAATTAGCCAACACTTTGACGGACGGACTGGTACGTACGCGAGAAGAAAATAGAAAGAAAGAAGTGGCCCAAAAGATTACCCAAGGATTCCGTGTGGGTAATAATAGTAATTTCAAGAAAAAGGGAACCGAGAAATCTTCCACTCCTCCATTTTGCAGTACATGTAAAAGAAAACATTTTGGAAGATGCAAAGGGTATTGCAATTTCTTGAAAATTCCAGGGCATCAAGAAGAAGATTGCAGAAGAAAGAAATCCACAATTGCTTCAATTGTGGAGAAGCTGGACATTTTAGACCAGACTGCCCTAAACTGGTCAAACCAGCTGATAACAAAGCCAAACCTGCAGAAGGAACTACCAAGAAGAACGCAAGAGCCTTCCAATTGACCACGCAGGAAGCCGAACTGATTCCTGACGTAATAGCTAGTACGTTCTTAGTTCACAACGTTTATGCGAAAGTATTATTTGACTCTGGTGCAAACCAAAGTTTTATAAATACTTCATTCTGCCAAGCTCTTAACCTACCCTTAACAAAACTTAGGCAAGTTTTTACAGTAGAAACGGCAGACGGGAACTCTGTTAACATAGATACGGTTTTGCAAAAAGAAAATATAGAACCTTCAGGTCATAAATTTTCTGCAAACCCATTACCCATGAATTTAGCTAGATTCGATGTCGTATTAGGAATGGATTGGTTAGTAGCCAACCATGCTCAAATCCTTTGTGATAAGAATTCCATAGAAATTCGTGCACCCACAGGAGAAGTAATTATGATTACAGAGGATAAGCCGCGTAAACCAATGAAGTTCATTTCAGTCATGAAAGTTGCTAGTTATGAACGAAAGCAAGGAATAGTGTATATGATTTCGGTAATCATTAGCACTAAGGGTAAGGAACTTAAGGAAATTCCGGTAGTATCAGAATACTCGGATGTATTCCCAGAAGAATTACCAGGATTACCACCAGATAGGGAGGTAGAATTTAGAATTCATTTGATTCCTGGAACTACACCCGTAGCTAAGGCACCCTACCGATTAGCACCCACTGAAATGTTAGAACTGAAAAAGCAGTTAGATGAATTGCTTAGTAAAGGATTTATACAACCTAGTTCATCCCCTTGGGTAGCACCGGTGTTGTTTGTAAAGAAGAAAGATGGTTCGATGCGAATGTGTATCGGTTATAGGGAATTGAATAAGGTTACAATTAAGAATCGATACACTTTGCCTAGGATTGATGATCTTTTCGATCAACTTCAGGGAGGTAGATATTTTTCTAAGATAGACTTACGCTCCGGATATCATCAGTTGAAAGTACAAGAAGAAGACATACCTAAAACCGCTTTTCGAACTAGGTATGGTCACTACGAGTTTACAGTTATGCCCTTTGGATTAACAAATGCTCCTGCAGCATTTATGGACATGATGAATAGAATCTGTAAACCGTATTTGGATAAATTTGTAATTGTCTTTATCGACGATATACTTATTTATTCCAAAAGTCAGGATGAGCATTGTGAGCACCTGCATGCACTCTTAACTTTGTTAAGAAAGGAGAAGCTTTACGCCAAATTCTCAAAGTGTGAATTTTGGCTACAGGGGGTGCAATTTTTAGGACACATGGTGAATCACGAAGATATTCACGTAGATCCCTCCAAGATAGAAGCGATCACCAAATGGAAGGTTTCGCAATCAGCTACAGAAGTTAGAAGTTTTCTAGGCTTAGCTGGATACTATAGGCCCTTTATTAAGGATTTCTCTAAGATAACTGTGCCATTAACTAAGCTAACCTGTAAAACAGTTAAGTTTAAATGGGGACCTCAGCAAGAAGAGGCTTTTAGGATTTTAAAACAAAGGTTGACCAACACCCCAATTCTTGCCTTACAAGAAGGAACAGAAGATTTTGAAGTTTACTGTGATGCCTCTAAGGTAGGATTAGGATGTGTGCTAATGTAAGGCAAGAAGGTAATTGCGTATGCTTCAAGGCAATTGAAAAATCACGGAGAAAATTATACGACGCATGACTTAGAATTAGGAGCAATAATTTTTGCCCTTAAGAGTTGGAGACATTATCTGTATGGAAGTAAGTTTACTGTCTATATAGATCATAAGAGTTTAAAATACATATTTGGGCAAAAAGAATTAAACATGAGACAACGAAGATGGATGGAGATTCTAAGTGACTACGACTGTAATATTCAATATCATGAAGGAAAGGCAAATGTAGTTGCAGATGCCTTAAGTCGTAAGTATCACGAAAAGCAAAAGCGAGTTCGTGCTCTTAGATTAAGTTTACAATTAGACTTAATGGAACAACTGAAGAACATTCAAGAAACAACAATCAAGGATGATGCTGAAGGAATGAAAGGAAGAATAAAGGAATTAGAGCAAGGGAGTGATGGAATTTGGAGATTCCATAAGAAAAGAATTTGGGTACCTAAGCAAGGAGAATTAAGAAATAAGATTTTAGAGGAAGCCCATAAATCTAGGTATACCATGCACCCTGGAAATACTAAAATGTACCAAGATTTAAGAAATAATTTCTGGTGGATAGGAATGAAAAAGGATATAGCTAGATATGTATCTAAGTGTCTAACTTGTTCACAAGTTAAGGCAGAACACCAGAAACCTTCAGGGTTACTTCAACAATTAGAAATGCCTGTTTGGAAGTGGGAACTAATAACCATGGATTTTGTTACTAAGTTGCCCAAAACCAGAAAAGGTAATGATGCGATTTGGGTAATTGTGGATCGATTAACCAATGAGCTCATTTTCTACGCATGAAAGAAACCTTTAGCATGGAAAGGTTAGCAAAATTATACGTACACAAAGTAGTATCCTTACATGGAGTTCCACTCTCTATTGTATCAGATAGGGACAGTCGTTTCACTTCCCATTTCTGGACTAGTTTCCAGGAAGCCATGGGGATGCAATTAAATTTAAGTACAGCTTACCACCCTCAAACAGATGGACAAAGTGAAAGGACGATCCAAACCCTGGAAGACATGCTTAGAGCATGTGTGATAGATTTTGGTGGAAACTGGGATGCCCCATTCGAAGCATTGAAGCTGCCCCATTCGAAGCACTATATGGACGAAAGTGCAGAACTCCAGTTTGTTGGGCAGAAATAGGAGAAAGTCAATTATCAGGTCCTGAAATCGTGCAAGAAACCACCGACAAGATCACTCAAATCAAGGAAAGACTGAAAACGGCTCGAGATCGCCAGAAGAGTTATGCCGATAATCGACACAAGCCACTAGAATTTCAAGTTGGAGACAAGGTACTCTTGAAAGTTTCTCCTTGGAAAGGAGTAGTTTGGTTCGGTAAGAAAGGAAAGTTAAGTCCAAGGTACATAGGACCATTCCCAATAAACCAGCAAGTAGGACCAGTTTCCTATCGCCAACAACTACCAGAATAGCTAGCTGGAGTACATGATGTATTCCATGTATCCAATCTCAAGAAATGTCTATCTGACGAATCCCTGGTAGTACCACTTGAAGATGTAGAGGTAAATGAAAAGTTAAAATTTATTGAGAAGCCACTGCAGATAGAAGACAGAAAGGTCAAGTTTCTCAAACACAAAAGACTAGTACTGGTCAAAGTCAAGTGGGATTCAAAGAGACGACCTGAGTACACTTGGGAGCTGGAATCAGAGATGAAGCGAAAATATCCCTACCTGTTCCAGTAAATCTCGAGGACGAGATTTTTATAAGGTGGGGAGGATGTAACAACTCTCATTAAAATTACTATTTCTTATTTTATTTTGTCCAATAGAAAACCCTAATTGAGACCCCAAGTGATACTGCATGACCCCTAAAATTTTCAGAACAATCGGAACTAGGATCAGGACCCCTAAAACTCAGGGGGGGGGGGGGGTATTCCCTAATTGGTATTATCTTCGCAGTTTGTTGTAAAACGCGAATTTCTACAAACCGTCGACTCACCCAAGCTACTGAGACACGAGGCAACCCTATGCTAGAGGGGGTGCCATCGCGCCAGGCCCTCGCACCACGCGAGGGAGCCGTTTTTCCAGTATAAATGCAGGGGTTTGGCACTTGAAGTTTGGCGTTGGTTCGACGTTAAAATTCAATTCGTACACTGAGATATCGTCTGTTTACTCCAAAAACACACACAATCACGAAATTCTGCCGCGATAACAGGGTAATAACTCGATCACTGCTATGATTTAATGCCCGATCGATTGAGACCAATCCAATGGATGTTTAAGTGCTGCCCGTAATGGGGCTATACTTTGTCATTCGTCGTGAAGATTTTGATCTCGTGAGCTGTCGTAAAAGTTGTATTAAGTTACTGACCTAGTTTCCGTGTGCATTGTTATTTAATTAGGTTAACAGGCTTATCAGTAGACTAAACTCTGCCCGACTAAACTTGCAATGTGAGTCATTCTCTTTTTATCAACATTGTTTACAATACTCCAATCATTTTCAAAAATTATAATTACAGGGATTAAGCCATGGTTATCTTGAATCACTGGCTATTGGGGTATTGTGCATATTACTAATTTCTCACGATTAGGTTCATCAACCTAACAGTGATAATCATCACTACTTGGGTGAAAGGACCCAATAGTGGTATGACCATCGTCACCAGGGTGTGACACGGCGCCAGATAAAAATAAGATAGTAGCGATTGTAATCGCTCTTATGCTGTAAATTATAACTATGTGTCATTTTATATAACTTGAGTGACTCGCCAGTATTTCCCCGCTGATAAAATATTTTTAAAACATGTTTCAGGTGACCTACTGTGAATCAAGGAAAAGTACTACGGGGCACTAACAAAGCTTGAAGTGGTGGCTTAGTTAAATCAATAAACATGTTTTGTAAAACAGGGAATTTCCTCATGAAATTCCTCTATTGTAAATTACGGGGTTTGCCCCAATTTATGAAATAAAATCATTGGGCATTTTCAAGTTTTAAAAGATCCTGTTGAAAATTCCGCTGCCAACGTAATAATTACCACGGGTTTCTGTCCCGCGACTCCTGGACCGGGTAAAACCAGGCCGGGGGCCGTGACAACTGATGAAGCTGTTAAAACTCATTGCTCCACTTATATCAAAATGTGAGTTAAATCTTTCCTCTGGGAATCTTACCTCATTAAAGTCGCCAAACACGATCCATCTGCCATTAATCAAGTTCTTCACTGCTAACAGTTCATCCCACAACCTCCGGGCTATACTATACGATACATGTCAAATGTGTAGGAAAAGAAAGTTACGGAGAGTTATATAATTTGAGTGTGTAGTGGGGTTATAATACCCCTTCAATTATAAATATATGTATGTATATATGTGTGAGAGAGAAACCAATGGTGGCGCCGCTATACATATCACGGCCAATATGACGCATGTATAACCCCCCGGCCCCCACTATGCATGACCTAAGTATAAAGACGTAAACAAACCAAAAGTTTATGAATTGTTTGTTAGAGTTAAATGCCATTTTAGTCCCTGTGGTTTGGGCCATTTTGCCAGTTTAGTCCAAAGGTTTCATTTTTAACCTGTGGGTCCAAAAAGGTTTCACAGTTGCCATTTTAGTCCACTGGGTTAACTTCATCCATTTTTTCTGTTAACCAGAAGGCCATTTCGGTCATTTTATATGGCTGAAATGCCCTTTTAGTTAACAGAATTACATACAAAATGACCAAATTGGCTTTCTCGTTAACAGAAAAAATGGATGAAGTTAACCCAGTGGATTAAAATGGCAACTGTGAAACCTTTTTGGACCCACAGGTTAAAAATGAAACCTTTGGACTAAACTGGCAAAATGGCCCAAACCACAGGGACTAAAATGGCATTTAACTCTTGTTTGTTATCTTGGAAGGTTTGTTTATGTTTATAAACAAATTTTTTGTTCATTTATCTAATTTAATGAACTAACATGAATATATGTTTTGTTTGTTAATGTCTACTTATTTTTATTTATTTGCCTTCGTTCTTTTAGCTTGTTCATCTATGTTTGCTGAAATTTTAAGAAATACATGTAGTTGTATTTCTAATGAACATATATTAGTCATTATCCTTACGATAAACATTGACGTTTTAACTCATCAAAAAATGATTGGTGTCCTCGGTGCGAAAACCGACTCCAAGACCCATGTGTCCATTGCGAATACACACTCGAAGCATTGTATGTTTCTCGATGTTGTATTCAAATTGGTGTACAACTAATATTTTAAATAACTTAGTTTCAGAGACAACCCGATAGTGTATTAAACTAAAGCTAGGGCTTTGGGCTCTTCATCTTTTTGGGCCCCATTTCAAAAGCATTTTGTATAAGGGGAAATCACGAAAATAGCCAAATTAACGCCGTTTTTTCAATTTTGGCCAATGGACACCCCTCGCCGAGCCGTTTCAGCATGCTGAAACGGCACAAGATTTCCTTTAAACGGCCAGCCAACCATTGAGTGCCACGTGTCCGACAAAGCCTGTAACGGCTTGAGCTTGCTGCAGTCCACGCCACGTGTCCGACCAAGGTTGAAAGATCTTAGCCAAGCCGTTACAATCGGCTCCTGTTGAAAGATCTTAGCCGAGTTCCTTCAATGTGCCAAGCCGTGTGCTTAGGTTGTAGCCGAGCCGATACCGTACACACGTGGACCCCACTTCTGCAAGCCAAGCCGTTTCAGCTGGCTCCGAGCCGGTTCGCCCCAATGTTTGTGCCGTCTCAACTGCTCCGAGCCGTTTCAGCTGGCTCCGAGCTGGTACAGCTGCTCCGAGCTGTTACAATATATGGTTTGAGTCGGGTCAATGTATTGTTCGAGCCGTTTGACCGTCTGTTTCCCTATATATTTACCCACTTGTTTTTTTTTTTGTGTTCTTGTTAAACGAATCCCTCTACCACACTTAAATCTCATAGAAAATGTTATCTAGCTTTCTTTATTTGATTGTCATAGATGTTTTCGTGTATCAAAGGCAAGAAATATTTATGAAACCTCACGTATCTGTTAGTGTAAAACACGTGTTCTTGGGCTTTAATTGTCAAATTAGTTTTTGATATCGTTTCTCATATTGGAGTGTCATTCTCTTCAGAAATGCCACCTCTACTTACTCAGTGAGTGTGGATTGAACTTTCGAGTTCAAGACGCATCTTTATCATTGCTACAAGCGTTTTGACTCGAATTTCAGAAGAAGAGATTTGATTCACTCCTAACTTTCAATTTGCTCTCGGTTATCAACCGAGTCCTAAGCTGCGGTTTGGCGAAGTTATGTTGTTATCTGAAGACTGCTTGCTTGGAGACTGAGCTTTTTTCTCTACTAGCCGTTTCAGCGGTTTGGTGAAGTTATGTTTCTATTTTTACATGTTATATCTGTTATGTAATTTGTATTAAACAATAATAAAAGTTACTTGTTTTTCATTCGATATATAATATTGCAGTAAATTACCATGCAAATAATTTAAAATCTGTTTGGGCTGTTTATGTGTTTGGGCCGTTCATTTTAAATAATTTTAAATTTGTTTGGGTTGTTTATGTGTTTGGGCCGTTCATTTTAAATTATTTTAAATCTGTTTTGGCCGTTTGGGCTGTTTTTGTGTTTGGGCCGTTCATTTTAAATAATTTTAATTATGTTTTGGGCTGTTTATGTGTTTGGGCCGTTCACTACAAAAATAAACTTAACAAGTTAACGGGAAAAAAAAATAAAGAATCTCAACCGCCTTTTTTAGCCAAAAAAAAAAAACAAATTATATTCAAAAAACCTAAACCGCGTTTATTATTAAAAGCTAACCGTTGCCGTTCCAAGTTCCCACGTTTACCCACTTTATAAATACCATCACCACGTTCCAGTTCATCACGCCGTCTGAAAAAAAAAAAAAAAAACTCTCCGTTTTCAAAAGAATTCTTCTCCGACTCCGTCAACGACTAACCTGAAGAATGGCAAATTCCTGGACCGACGTCGAAGACATCGCATTGTGCGAAGCATGGGAGGAGGCCATGACCGATCCCCCAAGACGTGGACAGGGGGGCTCTGGGTTCGGGTTCAACAGATTTTTGGGCAGCTTCGTGGTCCGGACCATAACCGGACCGTCGACGCCTTATCGTCCCGGTTTCGTGTGCTGCGGTTGGAATGTGAGAGGTTTGACCGCTATTTCAAGAAGGTGGAGAGAGAAATGCCGGACCTGGTTGGGGACGATCAGAAGGAGGTGGCCCTGATCAACTACCGTCATGACGAGGGACATGAATTCAAGCATGTCTCAGAGTGGCTATTAGGATTTGGTTTTAGATTTTTTTTATTATGTTTTGTTTACTTTTTTATGTTATGTTTAATGTTTATGTTTGCTATATTAATATAAAAAAAATTTGTCTCCTTAAAAAAATAACTTAAAAAATAAAAAATATATCTACTGTTAACAATGTTTATGTTTGTTAATTATAAATTTTATTATATTTGAGTCCGTTAACAAACGGCTTGGGCCCAAGTATTAGAAATTAAAAGGGCCGTTAATTTAAAACGTGGTGGGCTGTTTGGGCCGTTCTTTTCAAACGTTGTTGTCTGTTTGTGCCCAAACATTAGAAATTTTTGTGTTTGGGCCGTCCATATTAAACAGGCCCACGTATTACAAAATAAAAGTGGCCCAAGTATTCGAAATAAAACGGGCCGTTCATTTTATAAAACAGACCCAAGTTTTAGAAAATATGTTTTATAAAAGTGGCCCAAATTTGTTAATATAAAAAAGTTTTTATGTTAATATAAAAAAGTTTAATGTTTAATATTTATGTTTTTATATTAATATAAAAAAGTTTTTGTCTCCTTTAAAAAATAACTTAAATTTTTTTTTTTGTCTCCTTAAAAAAATAACTTAAAAAATTAAAAATATATCTACTGTTAACAATGTTTGTGTTTTTTAATTAAAAATTTTATTATATTTGAGTCCGTTAACAAAACGGCTCCGGCCCAAGTATTAGAAAATTAAAAGGGCCGTTAATTTAAAACGTGGTGGGCTGTTTGGGCCGTTCATTTCAAACGTTGTTGCCCAAATATGTTTTATAATAGTGGCCCAAATTTGTTAAATATAAAATAGTTTTTATGTTAATATAAAAAAGTTTAATGTGTAATATTTATATTTTTATATTAATGTGTAATATTTATGTTTTTATATTAACGCAGTGGGCTGTTTGGGCCGTTAATTTAAAACGCAGTGGGCTGTTTGGGCCCGAATATGTTTTATAAAACGTTGTGGGCTCTTTGGGCCCAAACACTAGAAATTTTTGTTGTTTTGGGCTGTTTTGGCCCAAACACTAAAAAAACTAAAATCACGGTTCACATAGAGAAACGGTTAAAAGTCATACATTTAAGTTGCACGATACAACCTAAATATTACAAATTCATTTTGTGAATTACAGATAAATTTTTAAAGTTTCAAACACTGAAAGGTGTTCAAAGTCCTCGTCGTGGAGTATTGTGTAGTCGAGCAGGGCCTCTTCAACCACCTCTTTTTCTTCCATGTTCGGATTAGTTTTTTTAACATTTTTGCACCTTCCTAAATAACGGTTACATTTAAAGCGTAGAAAAGCAAGATGAGTCGTCAAGGCATCGACACTTCGTGACGTCTCTTGTAGGTGAATGCAAAAGTAGTTAAAAACCTGCCCCCAGAAAGCAGCATCGGAAACTGAATAAGTGCCCAGATCACGAGCGGCAGCGCACGAAACGATTGCAGCAATATCTTCCTCGTTGGTCCAAGAATCCATTTTTTTTTTGTTAGTGGGAACTTTGAGATGAGAATGGGGTTAAATGGGAGGAGTAATCTATGTATTTATAGCTTTGAAATGAGAATGTGGTTAAATGGGAGTATATAATATTAAACATTAAAACATATTAAAAAGAAGAGTTATTTTATTGAACAACATTTGGGCGTGGCAAACACCGCCAAAAATACAGTTTATCAGCCATGAATCGTCTATATGACAAACATATTTGTTTTACGTCTCCAGTAATGTTAATTGGTTTGTCCGTAACGAGATGCTCCATAAGCATACACAGATAGACAGCTTCATTGCCTACGATTGACCTGTTAGAAATCACGTAGTTATCGTTTAGCTCATGAGTTATGCAGCATTCTGGTTTGCCTGTCTTTTTCCAATACTGCAAATGCACCAGCATACCAGTTAAATACACCTTAAGCTTCGTCAACTGTGGAATAATAACTGCTCTAAATTTGTCTAGTCGTCTACAAAAGTCTTCAAAAGGGTACAAAACTAATTCCTGGGATGCCAACTCTAATCGTACCAACAGCCATTTGTTATTGTCAATCGGCAGTGGGATAAACACAAAATCCACGTCAAAAAAGGAAGGAAATGGGTTTTCTTTACCATTTCCATAACCAACCACGCTCTTAGGAACGGATTGTAGTAACGTGTCATAGAATTGAGGTGGAAGAATTGTCCACCGCAAATTTAACGTGGGATCCTTTTGTAGGTTTCTGCTTCTCCAAGCCATTAGTCTTCCAGTCCAACCCTCAATATGCTATTTAATGAATATTATATTAATACAAGTTACATGTAATAAACAGTAAAAATACAAATTTTGTTAATAAAAAAGTTCTAATGAAATTACCGTTGCTGTTAGGTAGCCATTACAACGATAGCCTAACAGAGTGCCCCAAAATTTTTTGTCCAACTCCACATAACGACTGAAAACAACTAAATAACATAATAGGGCGTCCCCATTACTGTAAAATGTTGCAACATCTTTTGACCAATTCTCAGATTCGTCGTCTGGAATTGCCCATCTTCCGCCTCTGTTCGGGTGTAAGCTTTGACGATTAGTTACAAAGTTGTTTTCTTCCGGCACCTGCGGCACAACCGTTTCAGACGATGAAGTTTCACCTGACTGTCTGGGTGCTCTCCATTTCTTAAGAATCCACGTTGATGATTTACTAACTAGTTGAGAGCAGTATACGTCACTCTTGTTTTTGTCAGCCATTATTTGTTTCAAAGGAGTTTCAAGGCTTCTCAATGGAGCTGTAAGAATATTTTGCGATCTTATTTAACATGATTTTTTTTTTGAAAAAAATAATTTTTTAAGCGGTTTCAACACACTCCTTTCAATAAAGCTATTGCCCGAGCCGTTTCAAGTAACTGCCTGAGCCGTTTCAAGGCATGTGCTCCAATAAAGTAAAAAGTCAAGCCTTTACCACACCATGCATGTGCCGTTTCAACGCACGTGCTCCAATAAAGTAAAAAGCAACTGCCCGAGCCATTTCATGTAACTGCCCGAGCCGTTTCAGTGCACGTGCTCCAACATAGTAAAAAGTCAAGCCTTTACCGTTTCATGCTTGTGCCGTTTCAACCGACATTCGAGCCGGGTCAACATGTTCATGTCATTTCCGCTGCAATGCCGAGCCGTTTCCGCTGCATGCCCGAGCCGTTGCAGTTCAATGGTTCCGCTGTCACGTCAGTCCTTATTCGAGTTGTTTCAGATAACTGTCCAAGCCGTTTCAGTTGCTTTTTATGCCGTTTCCAACAAATGGCCAAGCCCTTTGACTGCACGTGTTCCAATAAAGTACTGTTCCCTGTCAGACGACATTCAAGTCGGGTCAACAAGAACGAGTAGCCGTTTCCTCCCATGTGACAAACACCAAAACACTTTGAACCCACTTTGAAACTTTTCTCCACTTTGGAGCAAAGCAAAGCACTTGAAGACCCAACGTTGAAGATCCGAAAGATCGTTGACCCGTCTGGGACCACTAATCACACTTCTTCGACATTAGTTGTGGGCCCCCCACTATGGACTTCAACCGACACGTGAACATGCCAAATGATTTCGGGAACATGCCAAACGACCAAGAGATGGAAGAAGCTTTCATGGACCCCCCTTCATGCCCGGTAAAATGTTTGCGGATTATTGCATAAAAGATAAGATTTTTATTTGATTTCGTATACTATTTTTTTTCCTTCTTATATTGCAAATAACCATTAAAGTACGAGAAAAGTGGTTGGTTTTACAATCTTTGCGTGACGTGATGACTCCGGCGATTGAAACAACTATTAGGCAGACGTGTTTCGGTCCATATTTTGACAATAGATGCACAAATATGTGATAGCCTTCTTTTATATGGCGTTGCACAACTACAAATATCGACTCCTTTTCCCCGTCTTGGTATTTCGTATAGATTACGAGGGCAGCTATTTACATTCACCCCTAAACAATTTTGTTTAATAACGGGGCTACGTTTTGGGCACACTTCTTGGTCACCTATAGACCATCCGAACTCATTTAAGAACATATATTTTGAACCTGGATCAACTGTTAATTTTGGGAGAATAATGACTTTGTTCGAGAACATTAGGCAGATTAACGAAGCTAACGACACGAGGATATGTCTCCTCATGCTAATCGGTCAAGGTTTTTTGGGTTGGCAAAAAACCAATGTTGTTGATAATATGCTTTTAGACCTTGTGGATAATTTAGAAGAATTCAGACAATATCCATGGGGTAATTATTTTTGGGAAAGTAGTTATAATGCCATATACAATTTGCACAATCGGCAAAAAGAAGACGCTAATGGTTTTTCTTTGGCTGGATTTGTCTGGCCCTTCAAGGTACCCGTGAATGTCAATTAATATAGTTATTTCGAAAACCATATAAAATTTCAATAAACTCTCTTGTGTAGATGTGGGTGTTGGAGATTTTTTCTCAATTTAAGAATTCAAGGGAATGGTTTCAAGGTGAGACGATTCCAAGATTTTTGGGATGAAAAGAAGGCAAGAAGTTTATGAGGGTCAGGGTCGACGGATTGCTTCAACTAGCTTCAAAGGTAAAAATCTTTATCTTTAAATATAGATAATTCCGTATATTATATTTTAAAGTATGAAATTAAAACTGAACTATTTAGGGTGTTAAATTTATAAAAAAATAAAATTGAACTATTTAGGGTGCTAAACTTATAAAACTTAAAAGTTTACTGTTTTTAAAACTCATATTCCAAAGTAATAAAGTTTAAAAAATAAACATAAACATTTTTATTGTTTATATTAATAAGAGTAAACTGCCATTTTGCAAAACAATTGAGTTTTGGACTAAAGTTGCAAAATTGACCAAACCACAGGGACCAAAATGGTAGAGAGAGATATTAATATTTTATTAATGTTTTTTTTGTTTTAACACTGCAGAAACGTGAATTTAGGCCGTCTTTGGTTATATTGCCCACTGAAAATGAGTTGCAAAGCGCGTGGTATTTGTCTAGTTCAGATTATTTAGACGCTGAACGTCGGATGTATGCCAGTGCAATGCCGGGCGAGAATCCGGTTCAAATGGCCACGGAAATACCCATTCAAATGCCCACAGGGTTCACAGGTCAAATTCAACCCAAAATGCAGGCTGCCCCCAGTGTCGGCACACAAGAACAGATGGCGTCTGTAATGAACACTTTGTTTGGTGATGATGGCGCGAATGAAGGTTATAATCCTGCACCGGATCGACACGAGATTCCACAACAGAATTTTGTTCCCCCTACGTCCACGTTTCAATCAAATTACGAGAATGAGCTGATTTCACAATTTAAATCACTCATGGACGAGAGGCTGCACGAGAACAACCGGAGACTGACCGATATGTTCATGTCAGAGTTTTCGCAATCATATCGGTGTTCCCCAAAACAAAAAACTGTCAGGACTCCGGCGAGCGTACAAACGCCAAAAGAACAGGCACACACTCAGAGTGATAATGTAATGTGCTTTGTGAATAATTTTTTTTTATAATAACAATATCTACTAATAACAGTTAATTTAACCGTCATACTTTCTTGTAGGCTGTTGCTGGTTCATTTATCAACTACGATAATGCCGATAATGCCTACCACGTCTCTATGAGCCCGATGGTGAATGTAGATTTTGTAAGTTTTTCCATTTTATATATTTTAATTACTGGTCACATTTTATAAAGTTAATAAAATTATATTTTAGAAAGTGAAATTAATACATATATACAATATTTGTAGAATGAGGATCCTGAAATAATAAAATTGAGACGATCCGAAAGGCTTGTAAAGCCCGCAGCAGCTTTGCTATCCCCGTATGTGGCTTACAAAAGATTGAAAGATAAACAAGCCAAAAAGTTAAGGAATGAGGATAGACAAATTGCGTGCATCAAGTTGTGGTATCCAGATAGCGGCAGTAAACATCTTTCCCTAATAATGGGGAATTCTGTCGGTCCAAATTTTTGGGGGTCATTGCTGGGCGAGGACGGTCGCGGCTGGTTAAGCGATGATGTAAGTAATGGCGTCTGTATATAACAACCATAAATAAATAAATAAATATTTTTTGTATATTGTTTTCAAACTAACTTTAAAATGTTTAACATCATATATTTGGGTGGATAATCCACTTGTATCATTCAAGAAATCAAAGTGATCGCTGGAGTATTCTACCCCCATATTTTCAGAATTCTTTTCGATCGCCGACCATCGACCAGACCTTCAAAGGTTACTTCACTGGGCAGGTTGAACCTTTTCCACTAATACATACTGTTGACGAGGTAATGTGGAACGAACGTATTGATTACTGGATAAATGTATTTCGTATTGAATTAATTTAATATTTTGCGTAATAATTATATAGGTTTACGTACCGTTGTTTATACAAGGCCTCCACTGGTTTTTAGGCGTTTTCAACCTTGCCGATTACACGCTGACGATATACGACAGATATTAGCCCAATTTAACTGATTAGTACTCCAAAATACATGTTGCTAACTTTGTTAATTTGTTGCTGTTTTAGCCTTTTAAATGCTTTGGGAAGGGAAAGAACGAATGTGGTGTGTCATATAAATTTTGCGTTTGACAATTGGCTACGAATTCATGGTTATAATGCCCACAGACAATTACCGTTATATTATCCCTTCGAAGTTATTTATGCAACCGATGCTCCTCAGCAGTCCGGACCTTTGGGAGACTGTGGAGTTTGGGTTTGCATATTTCTTGACAGTTTGATAAATAAAAAACCGTTGAATGATGGTGAAGATACTCAGAAAACAGCGGAACGAATGAGACGTCAACTAGCTTTACTATTTTATGATTCTTTGTTACCCGATAGTACAAGTGACAACGTCTTTGATGATGATGATGAACCCGTAATTGTAAGATAATTGTATTGTTTTGGTTTAAAAAAATTAAATACAATTGTACTAGGGATCCCTTTGTACTACTCTCTTTGTGTATATATATTTGTGTTCCACCTTTATAGAAAGACATATGTGTTAAAACATTACCAATGACAAGCATTCCTCCTTCCGTACAAAACACAGTTTGGATCAATCAACAGGATCGGGATCGCCAGTGGTCTTCAAATGTTCTTGAATTTTACTACGATGGCGATAATCCTACTTTCTATTCTTCATATACGGGGATAACACCACTAGGAAAAGCTTGGTGGGGGGGGGGGGGGGTGCTTGGATTTACTGGAGCGGGTTTTATTCAAAAAACGGTAACTTAATAATAAATAATTAATTTCGTATTAAAAATCAGTTTCGTTATTTTTGTAACAAATAAATTACCGTTATTTTTTAGCACGTAAAAGCATGGTGTAACAAACTCATGTATCAACGAGAGATTGAAATAAATGCAAGGACGCTGTCGTCAAACGAATATCGTTGGACAGTTCTACCGCCGAATTTCTTCGACATGTTAAATGAACAAGATATTGATGCAACCAGATACGCAAATGGTTTTACAGCAACATATCCTCCATTCTGGGAAATTGATACGGTAGGCTTAATCAATTTTTTTATTTTATTATATCCGTTTTTTATTAAGATTTTATATTTATTGTTCTTTTACCTTGTAAATACTTATACCGTATATACCGAAGCACAAGTCTCATTCTTACTCCACACCTATTTAAACACATGTTGGTCCACTACTCAACTGGCATCCCCCCTTTTTATACCTCATGGCGAATCAAGAACACAACATTCATCTACACATTCATATCAACGTCAACATTTCCCAAACGGTTAACCACCCAAACCCACCCTCAGATAACCCCGAACCAAACAATTCCCAAACTCGTAACCCCCCAAACCCGGTGCAACAGCCAACACGTGAAGCACCAATTAGCGGTTCAGGTCAGTGTCAGGCGCTTGTGCCGTTACCTAACACCGATGAACGACAACGTCCTTTGGACCAGATTATTCCACAACAATGTTTGACGGTTACTGCTGACGAAGACTCAGACGAGGAAATGGATTTCGAAAGACTGTACGATGAAGTCCGTTTTGAAGCTTATCGTGCGGAAATGGAAGAAGGAGTAGAGTATGATTCTGAAGCCGAAGACCATTCCGGTTATTAGTTAAATGTCAGGGTTTTTTTTTTGGAATAAGAACTTAAACGTGTTTGATGTAATATTTTTTTTTGCTAAGAATTTTTGTTTTTTTATTTACAACATTGATTTAGAACGTAAGATTTGTCAATTTTCTCATACAATCTGATTCAAGATGAATCAGATTCTGGAACAGATTCTAAGTCCTCACTAGTGGAAGAGGAAAGAGAGTTGAAAGGAAAAGTATATTCCTTCCTGTTCGACCACAACAGCCCACGAACAGCCTATGCTTCCAGCCCACAAACAACCCACGAGTCCATGCTTCCAGTTTAGCCCATTTCCTCATTATTAAATAAAACAAACAAATATAAGATATAAAAGAAATAATAACTATAAAAGTGAAAAGATATGTTTATTTTTAACAAGATTATTCACTTTTTGCAGGTATACATTCCTATACCGGACAAGGAACAAAATTGGTTGTTTTTTAAAATAAATCTAAAGTCACTAGAATTAAGAATTTTTTTGCCAATAGTTGTGACACGATTAATTGCGGAGATTCATTTTGCATACAAATAAGAGTACATCAAATTCAATTTTTTTTGCCAATAGTTGTGACACGGTAAACCAGAAACCTGCCAAACTCGGCAACTACAACTTCCATTAACAAAGTCAACTAAACCCCCCTTTCCACTGTCTGCGAGAGAATATCTGTTTAACCCAATCCCAGCAACCGTCCAGGTTCTAGACCCTTCAATTTTTAAAAAAAATTTCTTCTGTGCTCATTGTGTAAGTAAATGTTTTTCATGAATACCTTGCAAATGGCGATCGTAAAACCATTTCTGTACAGATTGCCGGAAGAACTCTAAGAGTTGCGTTACCGGCATTTTACCCGAGTGTCTAGATAAAGCGTTAATAGACTCCGCGCTGTTAGATGTCATATAATGATATCGATTGCCTAGACAATGCGCCCTTGCCCATCTACCGAACCCAGTACTTGTTAGAGTGTGACGTAGTCTAGGAACGGCAAGACAAAGAGCATTGAATGACTCGTTAAAATCAGACAATCGGTACGATTTGCATGTCTTCCACCACAGCTTCTCATTTTCTTTTTCTTTTTTTATCAGAGGGTAAACGTAGGTTCATCATTAAATGACGACAGCATAACCCGTGATAAGCATGTGGAAAGACGTTTTTAACAGCTAAGTGTATAGAATTCGCTCTATCAGATATTATCGCCATGTCAGGTATTTCACCGATACATTCTTTAAGCTTTGACAGAAACCATGTCCAAGATTCACCATCCTCTGATTTTCCTATTCCACAGGAAATTGGTAAAATTTGGTTGTTTCCATCCATCCCAACTGCTATAAATAACGTCCCTTTAAATTCACCCTTTAGGTGTGCAGCATCAATAATCTCCACCGGTCTTAGATTACAGATAAAGGTACGAATCTGAAACAAAATTATTTAAGAAACGTCAACAAGATGTACTTTGACGAAAAAAACAGAGACTGCTGTAACTTACCGCAACACCAATCGCGACAAAGACCATTTCAAACCGACGCTCGTCATCAGTCTTGATATGAGTGACAGAACCTGGATTTGCCCGCTCTAGATTGTAACAGTAAAATGGTAGTTCTGCAAACGAATTTCTGCTTGTTCCTTGTAAAACCTCTAGTGCCAGACTTTTTCCACGCCAAGCTTGACTAGTGGTTATCTCAACTTCGAATCTTTGTCTAAAATCTTTCACTATTTCATTACAACGATATATTCTACCACTGTCTTTTAAAGGTTCTTTTAAATAGTGAGCAACAACCTTTGGGTTTGCCTGACGAAGATGTGGGTACGTTAGCGTCTTCGAGCACGTGTGTTTATCGTTAAAACTCTTAACAAAAAACACCCCACTATCCCCAAAACTGTATGCACGAAAATGCCAAACGCAACCGTCCACCAAACATGACACTTCGTACCGAGTTTTAGAAGATCTATCTACTTTAAACTCAAAGTGTTCTAACAAACATTCTTTGTTATTAAATACGTGCCATTGTTCAAAAGTAATTGATGAAGATGGCAAATAATTTTCAAATGAATTATCAGGATTTGGCTGGTAGTCGTTTAAAACATCATAATTTTCTTCATCAGTACAGAAATTCAAATCAGGAACTTTAATTTTTTTTGGAGGTGAAAAACTAGATGACCCAGCACAAAATCCTTCAACGACATATAATTTATAAATTTCAAAAATATTTTCCATAGCAAAATTATAAAACATTGCAAGATCTTCATCGTTTATTATATCGATTGGATCACTAAAGGAAGACAACCGATACGATAACTTCGTAATGTTTGTAGAACTACACATGTTTGACACTTTACTTAGAAGAGCAGTGTATGAAAGGTTGGGTTCAATTTCTAAACCACGTCTACTTGAATCAGCATCAGCAACATACTCCAACTTTCCGTTAACGATTTCCCACTTTCCGCTGCTGTATACAACCAAACGAATCTTCATAATTTTAAGTTGGTAAGTTACTTCTACAAAAGTTAAATGTTTTGATAACTTTAGATGAATCTGTTGCATAAACACACAGAAAAAAACATACAAATATAAATCTATAAACTAAAGCATTGAAACGGCTCGGAGCCAGCGGAAACGGCTCGAACCATATATTGAAACGGCTCGGAGCAGCTGTACCGGCTTGGAGCCAGCTGAAACGGCTCGGAGCAATTGAGACGGCACAAACATTGGGGCGAACCGGCTCGGAGCCAGCTGAAACGACTTGGCTTGCAGAAGTGGGGTCCACGTGTGTACGGTATCGGCTCGGCTACAACCTAATCACACGGCTTGGCTCATTGAAAGAACTCGGCTAAGATATTTCAACAGGAGCCGATTGTAACGGCTTGGCTAAGATCTTTCAACCTTGGTCGGACACGTGGCGTGGACTGCAGCAAGCTCAAGCCGTTACAGGCTTTGTCGGACACGTGGCACTCAACGGTTGGCTGGCCGTTTAAAGGAAATCTTGTGCCGTTTCAGCATGCTGAAACGGCTCGGCGAGGGGTGTCCATTTGCCAAAATTGAAAAAACGGCGTTGATTTGGCTATTTTCGTGATTTCCCCTTTGTATAATGATATGAAGTTTGATTAGCTTGACATATATGATTGCTATAGTCTAGTGGTAAGCATTTTGTGTTTTTCAAGGCGTGATTAGCTTGACATATATGATTTTGCTATAGTCTAGTGGTAAGCATTTTGTGTTTTCAAAGCATAGATCATGTGTCAAATCCCAGCACCAACATTTAACTTTTCCATGTTTTGTTTTTGTTACGCTCCGTCTGTGGTATGCGCATATAATGTATATATGTGTGGGTGTTCGGGGGGTAAAAGTGGAAGTACACTAATTTTAACATTAGTTTACTAATTTCGTGAAAATAACGTTAAAAGAGTGGATGGTTAATCATGCATCATGTGGTGGCGTTGATAGCCGAACGACAAGGGAGTACATACGCTAATTGGCATTTGTCTTAATTGCCGAGTATTATGTGCCTTATGTCCAAGGCTTGATACAAAACTACCATCGAGCCGGAAGTCTCACTGGAAGCAGCCTCTCTATTCCTACGGGGTAGAGGTAAGACTGTCTACATCTTACCTTTCTTAAACCCTATCCGAGCTTTGTTATTTTTTTTTTTGATAAATGATAATTTTTATTAGAAGGTTAGAGCAAATTACAAATCATGGGTTGGTAGACGGGCAACAAGCTGCGCCGCCACCCCCTTTTGAATTGCAAATCCTACTCGGCTAAACACATAACTATGGCCTACAGACACTGTCGCATGCGCAAGTGCTGCCTTTTGAACCCGCTTCAAGAAACCGGACGCCACAGGGGCCAGACAACCAAAGGTATCGAACGCGAAAGGAAGGAAGGCATGTTGATTATCTATGCAGGGCTGCTCGTGCTTGGATATTTTCCCCGCCCCAGCCTTCCGCGTCGCTTGCCCTGAAACAAAACCACTGCCCCTGAAACCGGCAAGAGGCGACACCCCCTGTGAGATCAATGCAAGCATGCTTACCCCCGGACCATCCAAAAACCAGCACATCGGCTGGTCGAAGGGAAGACCTCCCCTCCTTCGGGTCCGTTAGGAAATTAACCGGAGCCTCTTTTTTAGCAGCGATACCAGCTCGCTTGAGAACGTCAAACAACACATCTCTAACCAGATCGTGTCTGTACTTGAAGCCAGGAAGCTCTTTGCAGTGAAGGGCATGTTCCCCGAAGCTATCAAGACACACCTTCCGACAAACAGGGCACGGTTCATCCTCAGGGTACAATGGTATCATCAATCGATATTTGAGGACAGACCGATATTCTACTGCCGACATACATTGCCCCAAGCCCTCGATCGGGATAACAGTAAGGAAATCTTGAGCGTGGGGGGCTCGTAAACAATCAAAAACAGCTTTTTGCCGAGAGGATAACCCGAAAACACCATTGATTTCCTTCACGGTTTTACCATAAAAAGCACTCGCCAAAATAGTTTGAGGTTTGATCAACCCTCCTTAGATTCAATTGTTCTCGTTGGACATTTTTAACGAAAGATTAATGCAGTGTTGATGGAAATTGATGTCTAAAGGAATAACAAATGCACGATGTGAGCTGATTGAATGAACCTTTTGTTCAGAACGAAACTCACTTACTTATCACTACCCTGGATGCAGACGTGTGAGATCCTTTGACACAAAATCATCTATGGCTGGAACTAGTCTATATTCTTCTATAACCACCGCTTTTGGAAAGGCCGGGGGAACTGGATAAGAGAAACAAATGATAATTAGATGTCTCCTCCCCCCTTCTTCATCTTCCAAACCTTCCTTCCGCCCAAACCTAAACCTCCGTCCTCCATGTCTGTTTCTCCCTTTCTTTTCTACACTAATATTCTTCATTCATTCAATATTTATTACTATTATTATTCACTTTGCTGTTGTTGTTGTTGTTGGCTCATTTGGTTTCAGCTTTAGGAATATCATCAAGAAACAATCATCTGAAACTACGTTCATTGAGGGTTGATGATTATATTGTGTTGCCTGCTAAAGAGGATGATCATGGAGGTGTTACAGTGGAAATGTCTACCCACCCCCCCATACACCCAATTCACTTCACCTCTTTACTCAAGGCTTCACTCCTGCAATGGAAACAACAGGTGGTCAGCCTCCTTTCTTCTCTTCTAATCATTTCCACATAGCCTCTAACTTTCTTTATGTAGGGCAAGAAAGGTGTTTGGATCAAACTACCAATCGAGCTTGTCAATCTTATCGAACCTGCAGTTAAAGTAAGTTGTTTGGATCTTCTCTTTGTAATAAATATACAACTGAAACATGTGTTTGCATTGCAGGAAGGCTTCTATTATCATCATGCAGAGCCTGATTACTTGATGCTTGTACATTGGATTCCTGTAACCAATAACACTTTGCCACCAAATGCGTCTCATCGAGTCGGTGTTGGTGCCTTTGTAATGAAAGAAAACGGAGAGGTACTTTTCTTGCAACTCTTGCTTGTGCTTTTAACTTTCACTTGTCTGTCAGATCAGAAATTTTAAAATGCCTTGCCTAGAAAATGAATTCAGTTGGTGTAGTTTAATCTTGATGGGTACAGGTCAAAGTTGGATCATTAGATACGGGTCGGAACTGATTGCAATACGGGTCAATCAGTAGTAAGATAGAACGGGTCATAGGAGGAACATGTTTTATGTGTGTGATTAGATCATGGATTAGTTTTGTTTATGCAAGTAGTGGGTCAAACAAATGTGGGACGAGTAAATGCAGGTAATTTAGGAGATAGCGTGTTATAAGGTTAGTGTATTTTGGGTCTATTTAGTGTCATTTTGGAATGAATGAAAAGCGAGTTTTGAAGCGTAAAGTTTCCTGTTCGTGAGTGTTTCTTTTGCGTAGTTTGAAAGCTTGAAACCCCAACAGTTGACACAATGACTTGGTCTAAGTTACAGAGAACAGGAGACCACTGTGAGTTATGTAGTTAGTTAGAGCCTTAGAGGATATTGATAGAGAGGTTATGCTTGTTGCAGATAACTGCTGTGCCTATACCGTAGCTTTGCAGTAAATCCTTGTTGTGTAGTTACAGTTTCTGATACATCACTACCCAACGATTAGCCTCCGTGAGTCGTGACCTTAATTTCTTCTCCATCTTCCTTTTTAAGAATGTTCACTATATTGTTCAACTTATATTGTTCATGTTGTATAGTCTCTGGTCTAAGTTTCTTTCTACTGCTAATGTTCTTGTGAACCAGATGAGGCTTAAATCCAGTTTTCAATCGTTATACTTTATGATACATGTGGCTGTATTTGTTATCTTAATTACCAAACAGCATCATTCATCTATACGTGGAGCATAAATGCTATGTGGTTCTGTTATGAGAACTTTTAACTGCTACTAGGTTCTGGTGGTGCAAGAAAAAGGTGGAAAAATGCGAGGAAAAGGAGTATGGAAATTTCCTACAGGAGTTGTTGAAGAGGTATATATGTAGATTTCATCACCAAACGCGCACAGTATCCACAGCCACGGAATGTTCAATAATGGAAGTTGTTTTCTACAGGGTGAAGATATTTGCGATGCAGCTGTTAGAGAAGTAAAAGAAGAGACCGGAGTAAGTTGCATTTTGTTGCTCTCTATTCAACAATACATGAATTTTGAATAATAATACTCACTCTCTTCACTTGAGACAAAATAGCAACAATTTGACCTTGAAGGTCAAGTTTTGGGAATTTTGTACCTTTATTAAGCATACATATTATGATAGGTGCTAGATTTGAAACACAGCCTAATAAATTCTAAGTTGAAAAGTATGAGATACGGCCAAAAAGTATGCAAAATGCATTTCTGATGTGTATGTAAACGGAGTAAGATAATTTGAGGCTTATAGATAATCTTTCTTAACTAACTTGATGTTTCGTATGCTTCAGATTGACGCCAAATTTGTGGAAATATTAGCATTCAGGTGTGGAATTGTCGCTTAACTTTCAAAACCATTACTAGTTTTATCGAACTTGAATAGTCACAATGCTCGTTGACTGGTTTATTCGTCAATTACATTATTAATCCTCTGTTTCGCAGGCAAAGCCATAAGAAATTCTTCGAGAAATCGGATTTATTTTTTATGTGTATGTTGGAACCTGTGTCTTTTGACATTCAGAAGCAGGACCGAGAGTAGAGGCCGCCCAGGTACGTTTTTGTAAAACGTGCTTAAATAAATCTCTCCGCTTTGCTTGATGTTACAAGCTCATACATATAATAACACATATATAACACTTGTTTGTTCATGTGTATGTAGTGGATGTCGTTTGAGGAGTATGTAGCTCAAGATTTCGTCCAAAAGCATGATCTTCCCAGGTATATAGCTGAGATATGCTTGGCAAAAAGGGACGAACGTTATGCGGGTTTCTCACCTGTGTCTACGATATCAAGTTTTTCCAAAAGCCAATGTAATGTGTACTTGAACACCACCGATCTCAGCTCTTCTTGACATTTTTCGTTGCATTTGATGCATGCATGCATGCTTCTCTTATTATTCCTGACATCTCAATACATACACTATTTTTTAGAAATGGCTACAAGCTACAAACATGGAATTTCAGTTGGTCCAGTAGGTATTTTTGTTGTAAATAGAGATGTTTAAAAGTTTAACTAGTAAATTAAGCCAACTGTCCCTATGGTATGTCGAAATTTCTGCATTTGTTCTCAAGTATAAGAAATTGTGCTATAATCCCTAAGGTTGTGTTTGTTTTTGCTTATAATGTCTGTAAAGAGCTTATGTCTGCGGGCGGGCAGACATAAGCTCTTGAAGACTGTTTGTTTAAAAAAAAAAAAAGATCTTATAATAGCTTTTAATAGCTTCAAAAAAAAGCTATGTATAATAGCTTAAAAAAAAAAGAGTTAATTACTTTTTCAGTCCCTGAGGTTTGCAAAAAATAACGGTTTCAGTCCATTAGTTTAAAAATTGCCATTTCAGTCCATTAGTTTCATTTTCATAACCATTTCAGTCCACTAACTTAACTCCATCCATTTATTTTGTTAACTTTGGGGTGAAATTACCAAATTACCCATGCTAACTTAACAAATTGTAATAAAAATCATAAAAATTCAAAAAAATTCAAAAAATTCCAAAATATCTAAAAATCAAAAAAATTTTAAAAAATTCAAAAAATCAAAAAAATTCAAAGAAATTGAAAAAAAATATAAAAATAAAAAAAATAATAAAAAAATTCTAAAAAATCAAAAATTCGACGCGAACCGTTTCGAGCCGAACCGTTTCGACCCGTACCGTTTCGAGCTGAACCGTTTCGACCCGTACCGTTTCGACGCGAACCGTTTCGACCCGTACCGTTTCGAGCCGACCCGTTTCGACCCGTACCGTTTCGAGCCGACCCGTTTCGACCCGTGCCGTTTCGACCCGTGCCGTTTCGACGCGAACCGTTTCGACCCGTTCCGTTTCGAGCCGAACCGTTTCGACCCGTACCGTTTCGACCCGTACCGTTTCGACCCGTACCGTTTCGACCCGTTCCGTTTCGAGCCGAACCGTTTCGACGCGAACCGTTTCGACGCGAACCGTTTCGACCCGTACCGTTTCGAGCCGAACCGTTTCGACGCGAACCGTTTCGACCCGTACCGTTTCGAGCCGAACCGTTTCGACACGAACCGTTTCGACGCGAACCGTTTCGACGCGAACCGTTTCGACCCGTACCGTTTCGATGCGACCCGTACGGTTCGGCTCGAAACGGTTCGCGTCGAAACGGTACGGGTCGAAACGGCACGGGTCGAAACGGCACGGGTCGAAACGGCACGGGTCGAAACGGCACGGGTCGAAACGGCACGGGTCGAAACGGCACGGGTCGAAACGGCTCGGGTCGAAACGGTTCGCGTCGAAACGGTTCGGCTCGAAACGGAACGGGTCGAAACGGTTCGCGTCGAAACGGTACGGCTCGAAACGGACGGGTCGAAACGGTACGGGTCGAAACGGTTCGGCTCGAAACGGAACGGGTCGAAACGGTTCGCGTCGAAACGGTACGGGTCGAAACGGTTCGGGTTCGAAACATTTTGGATTTTTTTGAATTTTTTAGAATTTTTATCATTTTTAAAAAAAAATTGATTTTTAGATTTTTTTGAATTTTTTGGAATTTTTTTTATTTTTAGATTTTTTAGAATTTTTTTATTATTTTTATTATTTTTATATTTTTTTTCAATTTCTTTGAATTTTTTTGATTTTTTGAATTTTTTAAAATTTTTTGATTTTTAGATTTTTTGGAATTTTTTTAATTTTTTTGAATTTTTATGATTTTTATTACAATTTGTTAAGTTAGCAGGGGTAATTTGGTAATTTCACCCCAAAGTTAACAAAATAAATGGATGGAGTTAAGTTAGTGGACTGAAATGGTTATGAAAATGAAACTAATGGACTGAAATGGCAATTTTTAAACTAATGGACTGAAACCGTTATTTTTTGCAAACCTCAGGGACTGAAAAAGTAATTAACTAAAAAAAAAAGAAGATCTTCATCTTCTTCCTCTTCACCCCTGCCACCACCATCTCCGCCACCACCACCTCCACCTGCCATCTCCGCCACCACCATCTCCGCCTGCCACCACCATCTCCACCTGCCATCTCCGCCACCATCTCCGCCACCACCATCTCCGCCAGCATCTCCGCCACCACCATATCCACCTGCCATCTCCGCCACCATCTCCGCCAGCATCTCCACCACCACCATCTCCGCCACCACCACCACGACCACCACCACCTCCACCACCATCTCAAAAAAAAAGAAGATCGTAGAGAGAGAGACCGTAGAGAGAGAGAGATCTGTGAGAGAGAGAGACCGTAGAGAAAGAGATCTGTGAGAGAGAGAGTTTGTAGAGAGAGAGAGCAGACCTGTGATGGCGGTGGTGTGATGGCGGAGGTGGTGCGGTGGAGGTGGCGGAGGTGGTGCGGTGGTGGTGGTGGTGCGGTGGTTGTGGTGGTGGTTGGAGAGAGAGAGGGTTTGTAGAGAGAGAGAGAGCAGACCTGTAACCCTGTTGTGTGTGTGTGTTGTGGATTGTGTGTGAAGTTGTTTTTTAAGGAAAAAAAAACAAACCCTCTTCTCCTTACAGACTGCAGATGTTTGGTCCACATCTTCTCTTGCAGATGCCTGCAGATGTGGTTCGCAGACTACAGACATTTTACATCTGAAAAAACAAACAGCACCTTAGGTGCACACTTATTGTCCTTGGCGTGGATGCCCCACCTTTGTCTTCTCCGACGAGCCACAGTTGTCCCTGGCGTGGATGCCGTTAGATTCGTTTGAAATTGCCATTACGCCCTTGATTACAAATAAAGTAAATTTATTCCCACCTTTGTCTTCTCCGACGTGCCACAGTTTGTTCCGGCCACCCCTTAGAAACTAATGACTTGATCATTTCGTGACACTTTGGGTAAAAGACCTTGAGGAACCAAAAGTCAATGTTGCAGATTACGAGTATTTCAAGCATACGCATTGTTTAAAAAAGATCATACAATTTAGGAATAGTCATGTTGTTTTAGAATTGTGTAAGATATAAGTGTCGGTGCATACCCAATTTCTCTAATGACATTTTAAATTGATCAATGCAAAATCAATAACACCCTAAATTCTTGTAATCAATCTAATTAAACCTTTAGACTGCTCATACAACTTCAACAGAAAATTTTAGTGGCGTCCATGCCCGGGACGAAAAAATGTGCATCTAGAGTACAACTATACTCATAGTTTCTTAAAGCTAAGGACGAAAGCTGAAATTTTATAATTTACTCAAATTTGCAGTATAAAAAATCATTTATTTCCAAAAGAAACTCATTTCCCATGTCCTTTTCAAAATAGTTAAGAGATTGGATTTTTTTTTTTTTTTTTTTTTTATGAAGAAACCTGAAGAAATATTTAATTGTGATGAAAGATAGATAGGGCAGGCTTGACTAAGAGATGTTTGTGTGATTAAAAGAATACATGGGAGATGTAAGTTGGCTACCTAACCTACTTTTTTTTTTAGTTTTCTTGTTACTCACATACCCCTCCTAAAGTTTAGTCGTATCAGTTTTCTCCTTCTAAGGTGTTAATAGAGAAAGACCCAAATACCCTCTTCAGCAAGTCAATAGATGAAAGGCATGATATATATGGTCAAACTGTAACTTTTGTCAAGAAACATTTAAAGGGAAAATCATGAAAAACGGACATTGACTACTCAAAATTACAAAAATGAACATGCTTTGTGTCTGTGTTAGCCTTAAATCCTCAATCCTCGACTATTGCGTCTAAGATTCAAAGTTTGCGTCTGAGAATAGCTCAATGTTTGCGTCTGAGATTGTACCATTTGTTTCCGCTTCTACTTTTTTTTTCTTTTCCACAACGATTTTTAAAGAAACATTACTTTTTCATACGATAATATTTTTGTTATAAAAAATACACCAGATTAAAGATGATAAAATTCCCTTTAATTTGGTGTAAATTTAAAAAAAAAAAATATTAACGTATGAAAAGGTTATGTTCGTTTAAAAATCATGGTGGAAAAGTAAAAAAAATAAACCTAAGGATGGTGACACGTGTCAAGTTTCTATCAGCTGACGAGTTTGTGTCTTTGACAGACGCAAACCCGAGACGCATATCATGTTTATTTTGGTAAAGTGGGTTAGTCAATCTTTAATTTCGTGGTTTATAAATATGACACCATTTGTAATATTCTGTAGCTAGAAATTATTTTGTGTGTGGAAGTTTACCTATCAAAATTGGGTGGATGGGAATGGTCAACGGTCATAAAGGGCAATGATGTACTTTTAATATGAAAAGAAACATGCACAATGCACTAGCTATACATAAATAAACTAACCACCCAATGCAAGCCGGTATTGTCTTCCTATATCCAAAGTTTTCTCTCACGTTATGTATCATACAAAGATGATGATTGGGTACACCAGTTTTATGCTCTTTATGATCTTTTTAGCTCCATCTGTGGCTTTCATGACAGATGACTTCGTTAGACTAGCTGGATATGGTGAAGAGAAGCTCTCTACGGTGGTGGTTTCTGGGGCGTTAATCTGCGACGATGAGTCGCACCCAATCCCTGGTTAGTTTACACACACATATCGATGTTCGTAGTATAACATATATTTTTCTAAACAACAATTTCAAGATTTTCTAGGATAAATACATCATAGTCTTACAGAACTAGGTTGATAACCTTTTGGTTGTGGAGTACAAGAGTACAACACTACTTAACTAACTACTAGGATGTCCCATGGGGACTACTAGTACTATTATATAAAGTTAACTAATCAAAACTAGCTGTGCAGGAGCATCGGTGGCGGTTTGGTGTGGTACGGATAGGAAATCCATTATTAGAGGCAAAACCGACGAATATGGAGACTTCCTTATTGATCTTCCATCCCATCTTCATGCAATTCCAGACATGGAAAAGAGATGCCGTGTTAGAATTGTTGGGGTGCCAAACAAATCTCCTTGTCACCGACACCATCACCGAGCAAAACACACCGCTCGGATCAAGTTGTTGTCATCAGGGAACGGTGTTCGCACCTACTCCACACACAAGATCCATCTCAGTACACGTTCACACCCATTCAGGGGAAGAAAACCCTACACTACTTCACATGTTATAAACAAGTGAAGGTATATATACACACACACGTACTCATGATTATGATGGCGCTACAGTCACAAGTCATAGCACTATTATGCATGGAACTTATATATACATTCTAAGAGAGAACTAATGTAAATAGACATATATATATATATATATATATGTAGTATGTACTAGCGTGAAACAGATCATACTTTTATAAAAAAGAAAAATAAATGATGTCTATAGACTGCTGTGATCCATGATATGATCAAAAGTAGAAGGGAATATTACTGGGTTGATGTAATCTTTGTTTGGATTATTGTTTAGATGCTTTTCTATTTTGCATCCATTATCAGTTTTGTTGATTTTTCATTATCCTCCACCCATAGAAACACAAGTAATGTTACAAATTTCTTTGTCATCTTTCTTTTCATCAATGTATTGTCATCTTCCCATTATGTCTTTAGCATCTATATATCTTGATGACACTTTATCATCAGTTTGAGATTTTTTAGTTTCTTCATGAAATCATAATCTCCTTCACATCCTAAAGTGCAAGGGTTAATTAGTATATAGTTAATAGTTAGAATTAGATTAGTGATAGAAGTGCGGGGACTAGATGCGACAAAACGAAAGTTAGTAACCTACATGTTTGGATCGACACATCCAAAGGGGCGTACGGCGTACCCCTTCTCTGATCGACATCAGGAACAAGAACACAGGGACGCAACCTTTCATCTTCGATCACAGCCACAAGATCAAAAGACATGACTGTTCGCGAAGAGACACGTCTATTGGATTCGCACCTCTTCAATTAGTATAAATAGGGTTAGGATTTCTATTGTAAACACTTGTACATACATTCACAGTTTGTATTCATTCAGAAATAAAGGTTAGTTTATTCGTTCATTGTGATTTTCATTGTTCATTAAGAAGATTCTCGGCAACATTGGTATCAGAGCCTAGGGCTCAAATCCGTTTTCGGGAAGACAATCATCAAGCGGGTGGTTGAATTCCATAACAATTCTGATCACGCAGGAGGCGTTGATTGGGTTGTTCTTGTTAAGTTTTAACACCAATCGCATCAAGCGGATACGATTGTTGTTCGTTCGTAAATCGGTCATCAGGAGGGTGTTCGATTTTTGATCCGATCATCACTGAGGGTGTTTGGCTTCTGAGTTTTTGTTAATTCAAATCACGGCAAGAGGCTACGGTTCGAGTTAAGAAAACGGAAGCAAATCTGAGAAGTTTGTATTCCGGTTTGAAGAAGTAATCGCAAAACTGAGAAGTTTGGGTTGTTTGAAACTTGCAAAAGACACAAAATCTGAGAAGTTTTGTGATATCAAAGCATCAAGAGGGTGTTCGGTTGTGAAGTTTAGTCGCAAATCAAGCGGGTTTGGGGCTGATTTTTGGTTCGTGTTTAGAGAGTCGCGAATCAAGCAGGAAGAAAAAAAAACGCAGCCAAGAGGGTTGCTAAGAAAAGTCAAAAAACCGGGCGGAGAATCACGATAAGAGAAGTCGGTCGGTTTGCAAATTCCAGGTTCTACGTTCTATTTTTTCTGGAATTTAAATAAGGTTTAGAAATTGGTTTGATTCCGTTAGAAAGTTAGTGTGAATTTTTGGAATCATAGACTTCGGTTTTAGGAGAAAATCAAAGTTTAGAGAGTGAAAATTGTTGGAAAAGAAATTATGGCGGATCCAGGAGGAGCCTCTCTGTCAAACGCGGTAGTGATTAAAGAGGGTAGTTCGTTCTCCCAGTTTCAGTGTCCTATCTTAAAGTCTACAAACTATACGGTATGGGCAATCCGTATAAAAACCATTTTGAGGGCAAACGGATTATGGGAAATGATAGAACCAAAAGAAAATATGCAAGCAGATGAAAAGAAGGATATGACGGCGACCGCTTACTTATATCAAGCACTATCGAAAGATATGATGATACAAGTTGCAAGTTGCAAGAGTGCAAAAGAAATTTGGGATGCATTAAAGACTAGGCACGTCGGTGCAGATCGAGTGCAGAAGGCACGTCTTCAAACGCTCAAAACAGAGTTTGAGATGTTAAAAATGAAGGAGGAAGACATTGTCGATTCGTTCACTGTAAGACTAAATAGCATTGTCACGAGAGCAAGTGGTCTTGGATCAACTTTTGATCAACCAACATTAGTACGGAAACTTCTAAGTTCTGTACCGAGAAGGTTCGTTCAAATTGTTGCAACCATTGAACAATTCGCTGATTTAGAAACAACGACGCTAGACGAGACAATTGGAAGATTGAAGGCCTACGAAGAAAGGACCGGTTTGATGGATGAAAACCTGGTATACAATCAAGAGAAACTTATGTTTACACGACGCGACAAGAACTATGGTCGTGGAAGGCGTTTTGGGAACAATGAACAAGGAAGGTTCAATTCATCGCAAGACAAGTGGCGTGATGGAAAGTTCAGACAAGAAGAAGATGACGAAGATTCTTCATGTGATAACTATGGACAACAAAGAAGGGCAGAGAATTCCTCACAGAATGCTTACAAGAATAGAAGCAACCAAAAGAAGTTTGGGAAGGATTTAAGCAAGATAAAATGCTACAATTGCCAAAAGTTTGGTCATTATGCCTCAGATTGTCCTGAATCAAATCAAAGAGGAGAAGAATCAAATCTGGTGCAGGAAGACGAGGAACCAACTCTCCTAATGGCAATCAAAGAAGACTGCAATGATCTACTACAACAAGCTCGTGATAAAAATGGAGAAGCACATGATGGCAAGTAAGACATGGAGAAAGATCAAGGTGCAACTTAAGGATGTTCGAGATTAGGGGGTGAATGAAATCATAATCTCCTTCACATCCTAAAGTGCAAGGGTTAATTAGTATATAGTTAATAGTTAGAATTAGATTAGTGTCACACCCCGATATTTCCACATATTACCGGTGGGCCCGGTGGGGAGTATCGTGACGTAGTTGATATCATCATAGTCAAATAATCACAGTTCAATGCATAGCGGAAGTCTAAAGTAAATATATTACAAATCCGATTCAAAAGTAACATCAAATATTACAAACGGATTGTAAGATGGATCCACAGGCGGATCTTAAAACAGAAAGGTAAACACTGTTCAACAGACTTTAGACGTCTAGAACTTGCAAGGTTCCCTATTAACGCCCTGAGCTCCCAGCCAATTACGTACAGTACTTGTCACTTAATCTTTTTGGAATATACGCCAGTTTACACTGGTAAATACAATTAACTGACTCTTTTGAAAACGTTTATGAAAATTGATTTAAATGCACAAGGCACAAATATCCTTTTATAACTTGGGACAATTATATAAAAATAATCTTGTATACAGATTTACATGTTCCTTATACATTCAGGGCCCGATATAGAAACCGAGTCAAGATTAACAGACACACCACAAGTATAGGCCCACAAGAGAGCGAGATACCGTTTTTCTTACGCAACTGTCAGGTGTATGCCTACACCCCGTGCTTAAGACGTGACAATTTCTTAATAATGATGCCAAGGATATCCGAGACATGGTCATTAACCCCCAAAGGCTTTATTTCAAACAAGACAGATTAAAACGGGTTACCTCAATAATTTAATCACAATCCGATTAAACATTCAATACCCGACCAAGCGGTATTATTATAATACCGTATCCCAAGCCCGTATAGGGAAAATAAGTTAGAAGTATTTACCTGAGCTAAAATGTAATTTTATTCTTAGCCGTATATTCAAATCAGCAAGCACAAGTACCTCTACTGGGGCTCTCAATCTGGAACGAATGTTTTATTAACCTATGAGATTCCTAACGGGTCTTATTTAAGTTGAAACTTAGACCGGTTAGTTTTAAGGAAAGGTTTACGGTTCAAAACGCAAGATTAAGCGAAGACCGGATTAGAGTGTGCTTTAAAACCGAAAAGTATGAAGACTTGTATAATATGGGTAAACTAAACACATTCTGGATTTTGAAGTGAAAATGATAAGGTTTGACCGTTTCGGTTAATTCATGTAAACTAGTTACATAAACCGTACCGAACGCGTAAAATGCGTAATGGGTAAGCAAATGAGTCATGAACATGTTTCACAAGTTAATATGCCTTAAATATATTGTGATATCAGTAGGATACCTTCCATTATGCCCAAAACGAATTTAAAGTCAATTTAAGCCCCGTAGGGGTATTTTGGTCATTTTAAAGATTATAAAAGAGGTTAAATGACAATCTGAGGTCCTGGTCTAAAATGATCAGTAAAAATATTTATTTTAGTAGTTTATATCAGTAAGATATCATATATGTGTGAAATTTATCTTTTATGACCATACTATGCACCGTAGGGGCAATTTGGTCATTTCACATAGGCTTTAAAGGTCAAATTTGGAAATCTGAGCTCAAAAATTTTACTTACTGTTAAAGTATAAAAATTTATTCATAACATCAGTAGGTAACAAGCTTTAGGTGCCGAATATGGTTTTAAACCATACTATGCGCCTAAATCGTATAAAAGTCGGTATTTGACGGTATTCAGGATAAATAAGTAAATCTGAGATTTTGAGCAGCCTTTACTGTTTAAAATAATATATTTAATATATAAAGTCAGTAGAAAAAGGTTTGATATGTAAAGGATGTGTAAAACTCATTTTATTAGCAAAAAGGGCATAACCGTCAATTACCGAATCAATGCATGAACCCTATGTTATGATCAGTTTAAAATTCAAAAAAAATCTTTAAAAATCCCTAAATATTATATTACATCACTGGGCAAAAGTTTTGGTGTCAAAATTTGGGTTTAAATAGGTTTTATGCCAATAATGCCGTTTAATTAATAAAAAGCCTTTAATTTACGATATTGAGCATAACTCCTAATTTAGACCTCAAACTGATGTCAAATTTTTAGGACATGTTTATAAATCAGTAATAAAGGTTTTTGTCCTCTCATATTTTCAAAAATCTCATTTTAATATCAAAAGGGCATAATGGTCAACTTTTAAGCATTTAACGGAAACATGCAATGAACTAGGATTTCTATGGAACCGTGTTGTATAACCTTAGAGGGTTATACTAACATATAATACGGTCCTAAAGGAATCCTAAGGCATATTTAAACTAAGCTAAATCGGGTCAGAACTGAAAGTTAAAGCAAAAGTCTACTTTTGCGACTTTCGGTTCCGAACCGAGCCTATACTTAGAATTGTCGGGTTGAACATGCCTAGACATGTTCAATTAATATTTACCAAGTTATTAAAGTGACAAAACTGATTTTATTGCCTTTACATCATTAGTTATGAATTTTACTTAAAAATGACTCGTTTGACTTTTATTCTAATTACTTTGACCCGACAATTAACTAAGCAAACGTGGTAATTAGGAGGTGCCCTTTTGAGGGTTTAATACCTACCTAATTACGATCACGTAGCCATGTTCATTGCGAACAATGACTTGACCGATTTAAAAGTCAAAGCGTTTATCGCAAACGCTTGACTTTTCGGCTGTAATCGCCAAATAATATTAACTAGTCACGAAAGGACACTTACAAGGGTCCAATGGACTGAAGGAGGTTCTCAAAGAGCTCAAGATCCTCTAAAATCAGAGAGCAAGATCAGAAAATGAAGTGGTGTGGAATGAAAGCCAAAACTAAGTGGGTATATATAGGATTTTGAGAACCGTTAGGATCGTTCATCGAAAACCAAGCTTAAATCTGGACCGTACAAGTGCACCCATGGTTTTGGAATACCATGGGCAACTCAAAATGGCCCATAGATTGCTTAAAAACCATGTGCAAACAAGAAAAACCCAGCTGTTGATGAAAACTGCTTGTTTTGCAGGTCTGGGCATTTTACACGCCCCGCGTAAAAGCCAGTATAGGCTTACGCGGCCCGCCTGAGCTGCACAGTTCAGCAACCAACTTTCAGAAATGCAGTTTCAGTCCATGTACTTGTTTAAATGTCATATCTGACTCATTTGAGGCCCGTTAACCTCATTTCAAGGCTCTACTATGATGCCTAAACATAGGGAACATAAAACATGCTCAAAAATATGCCAGATGTCGGTTCGTTTGGTCGTACGATTGCGTCGTTCGGCTAATTACGACGAAACACGAGTGGACGCGAAAAACGATCCAAATTACGCGACGAATGGAATTTTATCATGGCAATCACTAAAATAAAATATTTTAATGATTACATAAAATTTTGGATGTCCGGATATATTCAGAACGTAAGATATGCGCGAAAATGCAAACTTATGCACTTTTTGGCGCTTTTAGTCCCTGTTGATCAAATAAGTTTATTTTTGCGCACAAAACACATCTAAGCCTATTTATAAGCTACGTAAAGGGTATTTAGGGCATGTTTAACTTATGATCATATTCCGGAAGGTTCGATACCATACGAATCGGTATACTTTTGCAGTTTGACGCAAATAGTCCTTTAATCGCACAAAGTAGCGCGAAATGTCGTTTAATGCTATCCAAGCCTTCCATGACCCATAATGGGTATTCCCAAGCATGTGTTTAAATATCACTATGCTCTCGTTTGCTTAAAGGGTCACCAAAAGGCGTAGATTCAAAAGTTGACGCTTTTGGTCCTTCTAATGCGCAAACTTGTGCATATCATCGTTTATTAGCATCGAAGCTTTATCTAATCCATATTAGGCATTCTTGAGAGTATTATAAAACATCACGATGCTTCGGGTTCGTAAAAAGGTCATTCAGAGGTATAATTAAACATATTGACACTTTTAGTCCCTCTAACTTGCAAAGTTGCGCGTAACTCCACTTATAGGCATAAAAGCCCTTAATGGACAATATTAGGCATTCCCGAGAGTGTAATCAAATATCACGAAGCTATCGGTTTGTCAAAAGGTCACTCAGAGGTAAGAATCAACATGTTGACACTTTTAACCCTTCATTGCGCAAACTTTCAATTAATTACGCAAACGGCTACTCATGATCAACAAGTGGTCCATTTGTGAATATGATTACCATGTAATGTTATTCAGAGGCTTATAATAAGCATGTTAACATTTCCAGTCCTTCTATAATCAAAGTTTTTTATTTTTCGCAAAATTAGTCCCTCAAATTCAACGTTTGACTTTATTAGGGTTTATTACACATGTCAATACATCATTGGACGTGATTTTACGAGGTGTTACATCCTCACCCCCTTAAAAGAAATCTCGACCTCGAGATTTGCTAAAGTAATGGAGGTACTTTCTGACGTATTATGGACTTAATCTCCATAGCATATTTGGGCCTTTAAGGGCATCTCAGTTGGCCTATACAATAGGTACATACTCCCTTTCGGATAGGGATGGCAAAAAAGCCCAAGCCTGACGGGTATACCCAAAACCCGAAGCATACAGGGCGGGTATACCCGAAGCCCAATGGGTATGGGCCGGGTACGGGCTTAAAAAAAGAAAAAAATCGGGTACGGGTATGGGATTTAGTGATACCCGCCCGATACCCGACCCATTTACCCGAAAGTATCATATTATAGATTTTCATACATATAAACTTAGTACATGTATTTATTACCTTCTCGGCAAGTGCTTAGTGAACAAATAACTTATTTTTGAGCATATATATTGGATATGGAAACTATCACCCTTTATTATGTGGATGTTTATGCAATTAGGTGGTTATGATACAATTACTTAATTAAGTAATCGTTTTGATTTAGTTTGATATATTTGGTCTGAATATGATACGTAAGTTATTAACCATGTTTTCATTTGTTATAGTCATTAAAATAGTAAATTATATAAACATCAAAGTACAAAATTGTACATTTGTCCCAACGGGTATTTTTATGAAATTAACGGGTATACCCGATACCCGCGGGTATGCCCAATACCCGACGGGTAATTACCTGACAAATACCCAACGGGTAACGGGCCGGGTATGGGACAAAGAATTACAACCGGGTACGGGTCTGGGATTATCAATACCTGGCCCAAGCCCGGCCCATTGCCATTCCTACTTTCGGAGCTTCTTAACCTGTCGATCCTTAATCTATACAGGTTTCTCATCAACCCATAAATTTTCATTGGTCTGCATATCATTCTGTGATAATGCTTCTTGTCTTATCGGCGAAACATATCCTTAAATCACTAGTGTGGGACACATTGATTTCCATCAAGCTCCTCAGGTAAGTTTTAGCTTATAGTTTACCAATCTTGATATATTCGATTTCCTCGAATGATTGTATATATCAGAGCTTAACTAGCCCGATAAATTAAAAATTTAGCACACCCTTCTTAGGTTGATACCTTCAATTGAACCTTATTCCTTATTAAAGACTTAAGAGGGTTGCGACTTTCATAAATCCTTGATTTTCCGCCGATTACTGGAAACTTTCAGACGATTACGAATTCGTATGATCTTTTTCGTTGCTCCCAATAACTTTTTCAGGTCTTACTAACTCGGACTTACCAAACTTCTGTCCATCAATAGATGTCTAACATCCCATCTATACAAAGTCTCCGAAGGAGCAGCCTTGAGGCTTACATACTAGCTATTAGTTATAGGAGAGCTTATTTAAGGTGGGATAATCTTTCCAACCATAACTTAAAACCAATCTTAGGGAATAGCTAATCCTTATAGTTAGTCGAACAAATTGATGATCCTGGGCAGCTGAAGGTGATTCTTAATAGTTGCCTAAATAGGGTTGCGGTAATCAATGCATAAGCAGAATGAACCGTCTTTCTTAATTAATAATACCGAATTCTCCGAATATTGAATTAGGCTTTATGAGCCTTTATCTTAAAACTCACTTAATCAGGGTTTCGATTCTTCCAATAATGATGGTACTAATTGTCATGGAGATTTCATAATAATGCAGCCCTATGCGGGATGTATATCTTAACCCTACTTGACTCAGGAGATAAACAAGGTAGACCTTAGAGAAGATAATCAAGACACAAGGAGATTACAGAGATTTTCCAAATCTCAGGCTCTGGTTCATTTATCACTGCCTGTGTCAGATAAGTGACATATTTGCTTTACAAATCCAAGGATACCTTATTTAGTGACACCTATTTGGACATTTCCCTTCTGGATATCTTCTTTGAATACCATTAGCTGACTTTAGTACAATATGACCATTGAGATAACTCAGCGGTTCCATGCATTAAACCTCCATACTGATCAGGCATGGAAGCAATCTATGGGACATATTAAGATACACCAATCCTCATATAGCACTTTCATCATACAGTCTGGTATTTGCAATTGATAGAAATCAAAGAGATATCAACTAACATATACTGGCGCACTTTATCTGGAGATAGGGTGCTCTTAAAATTTTACGACTGAAGATTTCTGACAGGAACAAAAGAAATGGTTCTTATGATTGTTGTCTGTAAGTTTTACCTTACATTTAATCCCTGGGGGTTCTTATGGAAGACTTTAAGAGTTTGCTATACTTATAATTTGTGAAGGATTTATTGGTATCCGAATCAAAACAGAACTCTTAGCATTTATATTCCAATAAATGTTAAAGAATGTACCTGATGTCATTATTGATATGAACTACCTTTGGCCCTTTTTAGGAGAGTTTAAGCGCTTTCATTCTTAAGCTTTCCATCCTTAGCCGCACTTCCTTTGACAGATGTAGGGCATGTAGTCTTGATGTGGCCTTTCTCACCACAGCCGAAACAGACTGCATTCTTCATGTCCTTGCAATCCAACGTTCTATGCTCTCTTGATTTGCAGATCCCACAAGACCTAGGCTGCGATTGGATTTTGATTCGAACCTTTTCCTCCCTAGATGGGGCTTCTTGCAGGTCTTGCATACAGTTTTCTTGTTGGAATCTTGCTTACCCTTTTTCTTAGAACTCTGGGAGTTATCTTCCTCCCTTTTCCTTTTTAGTTCATCCTTTGCATTTGAGGCATGATCAAGATCCTTTTCGTGAGTAAGGAAGTGTGGTCTTAGATGAGATTTGGAACAAGTAGCCTTGGGCTCCTTGAACTTTTTCACGGCCTTCCTCACAGCCTTTCCAACAGCTACGTCTATCATAGCTTGGAGAACATCTTTGTCAATTCGGAGGTTCACGATTGTAGCATCTTTAGCATGTGTCGCATCATCAGTGGCGCGATTGACGGTTATCTTATCCGAGTTTGTGATACTCGAGACTTGGTTCCTGTTATGATGTTATCTTTCTGTACTGCCTCCTGGGTGTTTATCTGGAAGACTCACGCGTTTGTTTTCTTGGCCTCTTCAGGCCTCTTCAGGCTTCTTCTGATTCCTAGGGCAGTTAGTCTTGATATTCCCCTTCTCGTTACAACCATAACAGGTTGCATCTATCAACTTTTTGCAATCCAAGGTTTTATGTTCCTTAGAGTTGCAGATTCCACAAGGTAGAGGCTGAGATTCAAATATGCATTTCCCGAGGTGGTATTTCCTACAGGTTTTGCACCTGGACTTTTTACCGACTGCTGGTTGTCCTTCTTAAACCCGGAATTCTTCTTATGATCAGAGTTCTCCTTTTTCTTCTTATCAGAAAGATGAGAATTCTCATCCCCCCTTTTACGCTTTCCATCATCGGAAGCTTTGGCAGCCTTGTTTCTGACCAAATCAAGTGTGAGAGATAGTGACAGATCTGCCGCTGACCTGAACGTAGTAGGTCTCGATGCTTTCACACTTGCCTTGATTTCTAGGGCTAGACCCCCAATAAAACGAGCTATACGCTTCAGTTCCGGTGTGATCAAGTAAGGAACCAATCGAGACATGGTATTGAAACTTGTAAGATATGCTTAACAATCTAAGTTCTTCATGACCAATTGTCAAGAAATCAGTCTCAATTTTCTCAACTTCATGTTGAGGACAATAATTTTCTTTGATAAGAGCAACAAACTGATCCCATGTCAGAATATACAACGGGATTTTCCCAGTAGCTTGGATTAGTGACCTCCACCAAGCTAGAGCTTCTCCTTTAAAAGATTGTGAAACAAACTTCACAATGTCTTGCTCTGCACATCCACTAATATCAACAACGGTGTCCATCTCATCGAGCCACATCATGCAGCCGATGGCTCCATTTTCTCCTGTGAAGTCTCTGGGCTTGCAAGTGTTGGTGCACACATCTGTCGTCTTCGTCTTGTATCGAGTCTCGGGTTCGGTGCGGGTTCGGTATGGATATTATCAAGCATGATGTCATCATCTAGGATGATGACATCACACTTATGACATCATCAATGCATCACATGTACCAAAAGACAAAGAATTTACAAATCAGATTGTTAGTTGATGAACATTTCGCTTGAAGACAAAACACATTGAAAGATTTCGCTTGAATTGTTGTTATAAGGATTTCGCTTGAAGCCTTCAAGCGAAATCATTCCATCTATAAATAGGCATTGTGTGTTGTCATTTGTAACAGTTCGAACATTTGTCTACCGAAGTGCTGCCGGTATATCTTTTGACTGTAATCGCTGTAATATCAATATACAAAAGGTTTAAAGAGTGATACAAGCTGTTTACAGATCCGTTTCTCTGTTTCCGCCTTTGAAACGGATTAGAACTCTTCCAAACGACTCGTTTAGGTCGAAATCCGATCCTACAATTGGTATCAGAGCACAGGACGAGGAGTTCATACTACTACAGCTTGATTCTACCGGATTATCTTCTTTCTTCTTATTTCTTTTTACATTTTTCAGATCTGAACTAGTTCCAACGGTCGAAATGGTCTGATTTCAGAGTATAACGTGTAAAACTGAGTTTTAACAAAGCCTACAAAGTTTCAGATTAAAATTCAGACTAAAACTTGTTAAAATTGACTTAAAACAGATTTCGCTTGAAAGTTTTTGTAGATAATGGACTGATTTCGCTTCAGATCTGACATATTGGACGATTTCGCTTGAGTAAGTTGAAGCGAAATAGAGGTTTTCACTTGATTTCGCCTGTAATCAGTTGAAGCGAAATACATCAGCTGGATTTCGCTTGAAGCTGAAGCGAAATAGATTGTTATTGTTTTCGCTTGAATTAGATTGGTTCGCTTGAAGTTGAAGCGAAATAGTTTGTTAGTTGATTTCGCTTGATTTAAATGGTGTTATCTGATTTAGCTTGAAGCCATATATACATTAATGATTTCGCTTCAAAGGGTCAAGGTCAATTGAATTCGATTCGGGTCCTAGAAGTCCGCACAGTTGGTCAACATTCTGTCCGCTCAAAATAGTCATCAGTTCGAATACCAGTTTATTTCAGTCAATTAAAAAAAACATTTTAACTGATTGTGTTTGTGTTTGTTGATTGTAAAGGTACTTGTCGATTTCTTCAAGAGATTCAAGTTGCTAAAAATGGATTCTGAGTTTTACAACGCATTTGCTACACCCTCGACTACTCCAGTTTCAATTGCTCAAAACATGAAAGCAGAAAACGAAACAGGAACAATGCAAAAACCCCCAAAGCTTATGGGAATTGAGGAGTATCATGGATGGAAGAATCGCTTTGAGAATTGGGTTCAGGCAAACCATCTGAGAGCTTGGGAAAGCATTGAAACAGCATACATCAGACCACAGACTGCTATGAATGTTAATAAAATTATCTCAGAGTTTTCAGATCAAGAGAGAGAAAGTTATAAAGGAGAGAAAATGATGATAAGTCTGTTGCAGCAAGCTATAACAGAGGATATATTTGTTTTGCTTCAGCATGATGGAAATGCGTTTTCAATCTGGAAAGCTCTTGAGAAGAAGTTTGAAGGAAGTACAGAGATGCTTCAGAGTAAAGCAACGTTACTGAAGAAGGAGTTTGAGTTGTTTACAAGCATGCCTGGTGAGACTACAAAGACTCTCATTGAGAGATACTGCCATCTTGTACGCACCATGTCTCAGTTGAAGATCACTAAAACTCCAGCAGAATGGGTGGAAAAGCTTGCTGACGCTTTACCACAAAAGGAATGGGGTACATATCTCATGATTCTGAAGAATTCTGGACAGTTTAGCAGATTGTCGATTGGTCAGTTTATTGAAAAACTAGAAGCACAAGATCTTGAACAACAGAAGATTGCAAGAATGAATAGTTCAAGCAATCAACAAGACGTCAAACTGTATTACAAAGGAAATATTCAAACTGCTGAAGCAAGTCCAAAGATCCAAACTGCATTTAGTGCTGGAAATCAATCTACTCCAAGTAGTCAAGGATCAGTCAACACAAGTGGGTTCTCAACGGTGAATCCTCCAAATGTTCAAAGTTCATCTGCTGGAAATGGTCATTTGATTCAGTGCAATGTAGCTCTACATCTTCAAAATGGTCAAAATTTTTCTGAAGAAGTTGTTAAGCATCATATGGGATTATTGGTCACTGCATTAGAGTCTTATGAAGGGTTAATTGCCGGAAGAATTGGCAATCCGATGCTTACAAAAGAAGATTATGACCAAATTGATGCAGAAGAGCTAGAACTGATGGATATTAAATGGGCTTTAGCTAGCGTTTTGAGGAGAGCAGAAAAATTTAGATTGGTTACAGGAAGAACTGATTTCTTGGATGCAAATCTTTCTAATCTTGGATTTGATAAATCTAAAGTTGTTTGTTTTCGTTGCAGGGAGAAAGGTCACTTTAAACGGGAGTGCAAGAATCAGGAACCGAGAGGAGCAAAGGAATCTGCTGGGAAAGATGATTATTATCGGAAGACCATTTATCAGCAAATCACTCATCAACCACATCAACAAAAAGAGCCTCAAACGGCACATGGAAAAATGATCGAGGATGCAAATAGGAAAGCTTATTATGGCATCATGGATCAAGATGACGAGAAATTGGCTGAAGGATTTAGCTGGGACAAGTACATTCCAGCTGATTCAAATGTTGGAGCATTTATTGCTCATATTATTCGAAAGCCGGAAATGCTGAAGGAATGGATGGAAGTGTTATCTGATGATGAGAAAAGTGAAGATGAAGGATCTGTTTCATCTGAAAACAGTTCGTCAGAGACAAGTGATAGTGATGAAGAGCTTGAACAGATAAATGTTGGAAAAACTCATTTATCTTCTGATGCTTTTGAATTTTATTTTGCAGAAAAATTGAAGAAATTGAAAGAGGAGAAAGCTGCAAAAGTTATGAAAGAAGTCAAGGTTATTGAAAAAATAGTTGAAGTGGAAAAAGTTGTTGAAGTTGAGAAGATTGTGGAGATTGAAAAAATTGTTGAAGTCACAAAACCATGTCTCACATGTTTGGAATCTTGCAAACAATGTGAAGAAAAAGACGAGAGGTTTAGTGATTCAGAGAAGATGAAAGAAAAGTTGGTGTTTGATTTAAAGAATGTGAAAGAATCATATGATGTATTGAACAGAACAGTGAATAGTTTGCAGAAAACTAATTCAGAAAGAGAAGCTGCTTTGAAGATGTTGAATGCAACAATGATGTCGAAGCAAAAAGAGATAAATTTTTACATCGAAGAATGTGCTAAATGGAAGCAAGAGTTAGATGGTGAAAAAGTAGAAAATGAAAGAATTAGACGATTGCTGAAAAGTTATACAAGTTGTGATTACATAATTGATAGAATTTACCCTACTGTTGCAGGTTTCGAGGCGTTTAAATATGAAGATAAAGACAAGAAATCAAAGAAGAAAACGGATACTGGTAAGAAACAGAACGTCTGTTATAACAAGTGTCCGCCTCCAATTTGGGAAGGGTATTCGCCTAGAAAACCGAATGAGGAACAAGTCCAAAAGGCAGTCAATCTAAAGTTAGAGTCCGAGTTAACTGATGTGTTGCCAGACAATATTGATATCACGTTCACAGCGTCCGATACAGATCATGAGTCCGAATTAATTAAAAGAATGGTTGATCAGGTGTTGGATAAGGATGAGGAGTCAGAGTCAAAGTCCGAGTCCGAAAGTTCGTATCAGTCAGTCAGGAGTTCAAGTTCGTCTGAAAAGAGTTCAAAATCGTCGGGAAAACGGGTTTATAGTAAAGAATTTTTGTTGTCAAAATCTAATTTGAGTGACGAAACATTTGAAGTTGCATATACTTTGAATGATTCTGACAAATTATATTTTGATAAAGAATTCCCAATTAGAAATGTTCGGTTTGACATGATTAAAAAGGTTTTCAAAATGATAGAAATTAATATTTCTGAAATTAAAGATTTAAATTCTACTGGAGAACCTAAAAAATACACTTCAAGAGTTCAACAACGGTTAAACAAGAAAAATTATTACAATTTTGGTTCTGGTTTTCAAAAGAAACCAAACCACAATCGTAGCTACAAAAAGAAAGGACTTGGTTTTATTCCACCTGAAAATTATAAAAATGAGAAAATTTCTAAAACAAATACAAAATATGTTGCAGGAACTAGCCATGAAGAAGAATCAAAAAGCTCATTTTGGAAGCAATCAAACACAGAATTTCTTGCAAAGAAAGTGAAGAATGAAGCGTATCAAAGAAAGGAGACAAGAACCTGTTACAGATGCAATGAAGTTGGTCATATTGCATGGAATTGTCCCCAAGCAACAAAAACAAAACAGGGAGTCTCACAAAAACTGAAAGAAGTTGTTGTTGACAAAGCTGAACCACCAACTGAAAGATTCAAAGTATTCAAAAATTCAACATATGAAGTTGGAGAGTGTTCAAAAAGGTTTTACAAGAAGAGGGGAAATCTTGACAACCAAGCTTGGGTTGTTAAGAAATCAGAGGTAAAATCTGGCGATGAATCTGATTCCACAAAGTCAGAGGAGCCACAGGTTGAGGTAAAAAGTGAAAACTCAGTGACTCTAATGGATGATGTTCATTTTCCACCATTGAGAGCTGAGAATTTTAAATCAAAAGTTGGGAAAGTTGAGATCTCAAATCAATTCTATTCTGAACAGAAAGAATTTGATGTTGAGAAAGCGTTTAATGGAAACATTAAAAAGATGATTGGTAAAATGATTGATGGGAAGGTTAAAGGGGTAAAAGAGTTTTATGCTACAAAGAAGGCAACTTATAGCCCAACCCCTAGTGAAGTTGAGAAGTTTACACCCAAGGCTGGTCAGGCTTGGGTGGATATTTTCTTTCATTGAAAAACCTGACTTGCCGGAGATCCCAAGTTTATATCGTGGATCAGGAATCGGCATCATTCATGTTTTATGAGTTTATATGAAAAGTTCTTAAAATTGTTAGCATTTTACAGGTTAAGTGTGAATTGCCGGAGCTCCCAGGTTGGTAAGAGTGGAGCAGGAATCGGCATCATTCTTTATATCAGATTTTGATTGTGTTTATTTACAAGTGGTTGAAAGAGGTTTTCAATGTCAAGTGGTAAATCAAGGACATTAAATTGTACTTGATTTTCTACAAATGATTGAGGAAAGATATGATGAACCCCTAACTTTACAAGTGGTAAAATCAACAAAACCTATTTTCCGGAAAAATCATTTTGGTTAAAACAAACTTAAGTGTTTTGAAATCATAATGAGAAAATAGTTTTGTAATAGGGGGAGTTCTGATTGTTTATGCCTAGTGAATGGCGAGTTGAAGCAATTTGATATCAGTTGTCATGTTATTGTATAGTTTATTTTCAAATTTCCTAAAATGTGTTTGCATTTTAGGGGGAATAAAAATTTCAGAAAATCCAAAAACATTTGAAAATTTGAAAAAGACCAAAACATGATAAAATTTAAAAATGAGTTTCATTGTGAATAGAGGAAATGATAGTACATCAGTGGACTATCACAACATGCTAAAGAAATGTAAAGTAAAAATGTGATAAACAATCTTACTGCGGATATGTCAGTAGGTTTTTGCACATTTAGTAGATTGTGACGAGATATAAATCTAAATTTCAAACTTGCTTGTTTTGTGGGTTAACACAAACTTGGATATATAGGTAACCCCTGAAATCTTGTTTGAAAGGTCCCTTATTCTGAGATACTAGGTCTTTATGCTCAGTGATATCTGGGGTATTATCCCGGGACTTCTGATTTTGCGGAAGCAATGGCCTAGTCCCCGGAGAATACTTTCTGCTTGCTTGAAAAATAGCATCACCCTCAGCTAAAAAATGATGAAACATTGAAAAATGCTAATCATGGCTGTTGTAATTCAAAAGATCCTCTAAAGGGGACACACCTAAAAGTCAACTAGGCTCTCTGCTGAACGGAAGTTCTGACCTGAGCTATCACGGTTGCATAATTTATTCCCCTTACATATATCATCTGTGGTATACTCACCTGTAAGACTGAATATTGGGATCTGGATACGGGAGTATATTCAAGTAGTGGGACACACAGATAAGTTTAAGTCTCTTAAAACATTAATATCGTATCTCGAATCAGTTGAACTTTGTGTGAGAATTTAAGTGGACCAGTATACTGACAATCTAGGTGAATTGTTTAGAACTTAAAATGAAATGAAGCTTAACGGTGTTAGTGATCTGTCTCAGAAACTGATATGATCCTCTTGCACAAACTCACAAAAATATTGTTTGTATATATTTCTTTACTGCATTTTATTTCTGTTATTTCAAAATACAAAAAGATTTTCAGCAACTGATGTTGAAGAGCTGATTTTCAAAATTCCGAGTGCTGAACATGACGAACAGGTTTGGGAAATTTAATTGAAAAGTTTTTCAGAGATAAAAATTTCGTTAAATGATCATTGTTAATGTTTGATTGTATATTGATTGGAGAAGGCTCAGTATTGGTGTTTGATATTTGATAAATTGTTAAATATTTTATTCTTGTGAATCTTATTTTTGGGTAGAGGATGTGCAGGATAGCAGATAGAGTGCCAGGTTCCGATACCTGAGGATTCTGAAATTCTGTAAAAGCCAGACTACGATTCCAGCATGTTTTGAGGGGGAGTCTGTTAGAGAGAGAGAATTGGAGATAGAATAGAGCCAGGTAGAGATACTGAAGAAAGCTCAAAGACTGATAAAGACTGAAGATTGAGAAGACTCGACACTTAAGACTCGTCAACATCTGAGGGGGAGTCTGTTGGTGCACACATCTGTCGTCTTCGTCTTGTATCGAGTCTCGGGTTCGGTATGGATATTATCAAGCATGATGTCATCATCTAGGATGATGACATCACACTTATGACATCATCAATGCATCACATGTACCAAAAGACAAAGAATTTACAAATCAGATTGTTAGTTGATGAACATTTCGCTTGAAGACAAAACACATTGAAAGATTTCGCTTGAATTGTTGTTATAAGGATTTCGCTTGAAGCCTTCAAGCGAAATCATTCCATCTATAAATAGGCATAGTGTGTTGTCATTTGTAACAGTTCGAACATTTGTCTACCGAAGTGCTGCCGGTATATCTTTTGACTGTAATCGCTGTAATATCAATATACAAAAGGTTTAAAGAGTGATACAAGCTGTTTACAGATCCGTTTCTCTGTTTCCGCCTTTGAAACGGATTAGAACTCTTCCAAACGACTCGTTTAGGTCGAAATCCGATCCTACAGCAAGAGACAAAATATTTATATGAACAGGTTTTAACACATGGCTCTTGGTGAAGCACAACCTGTCTAGAAGGAACACTCCTCTGATTTGATGAGTGATGAAAATCGTCCTTATGAGATACATGCGTTTGGGAAGGTGGTTTTGCATGAGGTACAGACCGAGTTCTGGCGCGAGTTCCACTTGATTCATTATACTGTCTGTCAAGAGCTCGAGTAACGTCATTATCTATTAATGCCTGCAGTTCTGCACCAGCTATATTAACTCTGATAGCATCATTATTCTCCCTCGGGTGGCTGTTAACCTCATCTGATCCAGCCATGTAGCTTGATTGCTACATAAATATTGACAATGATTTATTAAGAGGTTATTATGGAACCATCATTTTTGATGATTCATTAACCATGGCAATATAAACCATATTGGTTAATTTGTTAAATATATTTAATTAGTATTTTCATTATAATTTATCCTAGTTATAAAACATTAAGGATATTAGAGTGGCACAAAAGGCCTAATCACAAGGACAGTTTTAAATTTATAAGCCACGATTTCAGAGAATCGAGGCATTTAAGGTTTGAACATAGTTCATTACCTTTTCCTGACAGGGAGTCATAGACTACCATTGTCTTTTGTCTCGTTAGACATTGAATATGGCCTGTAGGCACTTCATCACAAATGGATGTTTGTAAAAAAATGATCATCTTAATTGATGAAGTAAGCCACGATTTCTAGATCATTGGGCTATTTAAAGATTTGAAAGAAATCTAGTGTAAAGATGACACGTGTAACACCCCGTGTTTCGAAAGTCAAAGTCAAAGTCAAGATTGAAGTCAAAGGAAGAAAAGATTGCTAATTGCGATCTGTCTCTCCTTGCTCAATTCATGTTTTGACTTGTTTGACTCGTAGTTAGTCTATTTTGTTTTCGCTTTAGTTGTATTATGTGGAGTATCTATTAATAATCGCATATTAATCGTTATTTATAGCATGTTTAATCGCTGTATCGCTATCGCAATCGCCCTCGCAACTCGAATTACGCATTTTTGGTTACTAATATACTTGTGTGTGTGCCTTATGTGTTACTTGTGCATGTTTATTTATGTTAAGTCGTGGTAATCAATCGAAACGCAATCGAACTAAATCGCAATCGAAATGGTATGATAATTGGTGGAAAAGAGATAGTGCGAGATATGAGTAGTTGGGATTAAAAGTAATTTGACTAGGAAACTCTATCACATAGAAACGCTCGCAATCGAAATCGAAACATCAAAACTCGTCGCGCCAAACACTCGAACAAGGTGACCGATCGACTACTGTCCGATCGGACAGGCTGTCCGCACGGGCTGCCTAACCGTTCGACCAGCCCCTTTCCTCTTTGGGTAACCCTATAAATACCCCTTGTCACTTTCATTCTTTCTACTTTTGGCAAGTGACGTCTGACCAGTGTTCCTACTCGCCTTTTCCTTCGATTTCTCGCAATTCCGGTAAGATCTAGTCCTAAATCTTGTACTTCCTTAATCTACACGCACTCCTACACCTTTCTATCTTTTGAATCTTAACTTTTAACCGTGAAATCACCAAGATTCAAGGTGTTCTAGGATGACGTCATCATGTGTTCTTGAAGAACTTCATGTTTTGGCCTCAATCCACCAAGCACAACTTAGATCTAACCGATTTCCACATAAACTAACAAGGATCTTTCATAGATCTAAATAGGTTCACAAGAAAAAGGATTGAAAGATGATTTTCCAACTTTCTTTCAACTCTTTTACATTCAATGCACTCAAAACCGATAGAATCAGAACTTGTGCCGGCTTACTACTCATTATTGTGGTTGTGTTGGTTCAAGATCCGTATCCTATCCACGAGATTATCGATTCTGGGTTAACCAAGAACAAACGTCTTAAACCGGTGGACTGACCAAACTTGGGTGGTTCCTGTTCGATCGGGTCACTAGAGCTTAGGATGGAGTTCTGTTAGTTAGCACGATATCAACGCATCTAGATAAAACGACAAACTATCAAAACAACCAAGTGTAAGACGAACAGGTCAACCAGGACGGAGTGCCGTCCGAACGGACTGCTCTCCGAACGGACAGCCAAACCACACGACTGGCCACCCATACGACCTGCACCTTGGTCCCACACTTAATCATTTTTGCCAACACTTGAAGTCTGAATGTTGAACGAATTGTTGTCCGATCGGACTACCATCCGATCGAACTGCCAATCGAACCATGAGACATTTAAACTTCAACACTTAAACAATTTTCAACATGTTCAATGCACCAAGGATGCCACTCGATCGAACAACCGTCCGAGCGAGTGACACCCTGCTGTGAATTTGTTCTCACTGAAGTGCCCAACCGAACGGGTTGTCGTCCGATCGAACGACCGTCCGATCGACCGACCTGAAAGGTAGATGTACTTCAATGTTTTCAAAATACTACAACGAAAACTTCAAAAGTCAAGCCAACATATACAAACACATCCTTCCCAAAGGAAGAAACAATCCACTCGAACAGTCATCCGACCGGACGACCGTCAGAATGGACAACCACTCGCACGACAGGCTGTCCGATCGGACTACCATCCGATCGGACTGCTCTCCGAGCCACTTGCATTTTGCATCGTTTTACGCGTCGCTTATCTTTATGCTATCGTTCTGATCATGCTAACCCTACTCTCTAGCGCTCCCTTCAATCCATCAACCGCTGTGAGTATAGTCGATTCCTTTTTGCTTTACGCACTTTTGGGTGTTACATACGTTACTTATACTAAATCACATCGAACACACTACGCAATACTTTAAAACGCTAATCGTTACCACATGTTATACATGACTTAATGAATGCTTGTTTGTTATGTTTACACATGGAATGCTGTCTACCTGCCTTAGCAACGATAGTACTATTAGTTTGGGCTCAGCACCCCTTCACTCGGGGGTTGTTAAGGACAATTACCTACATGGCTCACAGTGGTGAGTATGTATCGCGAACTGCCTTGGGCAGTCAACCCGCAGTCATTGGTATCGATAGGTTCATGTCGATAACTAACATGCCTCATTTCACTCTGTGTGCGTGCTGGTTATGCGTAACGCTTTCGAACTCTATATGCTATTATCAAACTTGTAAGCTCACCTTTACACTATGTGTATTGACTTTTACTTTAACGTATGTGACAGGTGCTTAGGACGTTTACATGCTTTGTGTGCTGGTGATGAAATTGAGGCTGGGGACGGAGTCCTAGAAACCAATAAATAAACTATCTATGTATACATCTGAATTGTCAGAACAGAACTACTTGACTAGATTTGTCTGTAATAATTTGTTTGCCTTTTAAGACATGGTATGAGACATGTTACTTTAAATTAATTGGTAATGATAATTCTTATGGAAACTTCTGGACAATCTGTTTCACTCAGTGCCATGCCCCGATGTTTCCGCCATCGGTTGGGGTGTGACAGATTGGTATCAGAGCCATAGCTATAGGGAATTAGGCAAGACTCGACCTAGTCCAGGTCGATGTCTTAGAAACATAGTCTATAGTTAGGAACCAACAAACCGACTTGTGCATATCCGTTAGGGATTATGTATGAGCTTACTACCATTTCTCGCTATTCTCGCCCATGCTACACTATCACTGCACTCGGAATTTCAAATTATGAATGAGCAATTAAGTCGAGATCAGGTGTGAAAACTGAAAACTCTCGACTGAACTGCTTGTCCAACCCACATTTTATCTATAAACACGAGAAATTGCGTTGAAATAGGAGTGAAATCCATACTTCGACGCATAATTCTCTCCTATTTTATCAAAACAGGGACGAAGTTGTTAAGCCAGGGGTGAAACCCTAACCTTGACGACTTGTTCCGCCCTTTTTACAAAACTCTCACCAAAGTCTCGACGGACTCCAACGACCTGAAGTCACAATATGACTAACGGGATGCGTGCCAAACACCCAAGAATCGAGGCAAAAGCACAGTCCTGAAGGTCAAATGTGCACAACAAGTCCTTGAGATTAGTCGAATCACTTTGGTAAGTCGATGTCTGGATAGCCACAGACAATCCATCTTTCTATTTTTATGTGTTTCGATTCTGAGTCCACAACTGCTGACTCTGATGATTCGTTGATTTTATGTGTTTTATGTGAATTTTCCTGTTTATATGTTTAAATTTTGGAGGCTTACTCGATTTTGCTTTCACTTCGATCGACACGCACGACTCGCACTGCATTTCTATCTCAAAACGCTGACAAATTACTAAATTGTGGACGACCTTATGCTATGATATACGCTTATATTACACTACTCGATATACTAAACGCGATCGCTATATTCAAACACTCGCGAACTGTTAATGATAGGTTTATGTATTCTGACTACCTCTTGTGCTTAAATGCTTCTGTGATTCTGTGATTTATCTGTTTCTGTGATTCTGTGCCCTACGTGCTTATGTGCTTCTGTGTTATGTGAATCTGTGATTATATGCCTATGTGTTTATGGGATACATGTTACACTGTGTTCCTGAGGTTTAGTAAGTATTAGACATGTGAGGTGAGATTCGATTATGATGTGTCTGAGACCTCTGACGATGTCTGTTGCAGACAATGTCAACTGGACCATCATCTGGACCTCGTCACCCCCCGACTCTCTTGTCAAGAATAGAGGGACAAATGCCTTGCTGCCATCCTCGCGAAACAAGTGGCCAAGGTTGTGCCTCAGATCGTGAGTGAGATTTACGAGAACGTCAGCAAATCGTCTGAAGAGTCTAGAACTGAAGCTCCTAAAGTTGCTACCAAGACTGCTTTCAGCTTCAAGCAGTTCAAGGCATGCGGTCCGAAGGAATTCACTGGAGAAGATGGCCCGACGGCTATGTTTCAATGGTTCGATTCCATCGAAGTCACTCTGCGACAGAGTGGATGTCCGAAAAATCTCCGCACTCTAAATACTACCGGCGTCTTCCAGTCCCGCGCATTAGACTGGTGGATGGCCTAGAGAAACAAATGCGGAAATGATGCAGCTTATGAACTGACCTGGGAAGAGTTGAAGGCCACCATGATGGATGAGTTCTGTCCTCCCCATGAACGCCCAAAGCTGGAGGACGAATTCTGGAATATTAAGCAGAAAGAAGGTGACAACACTGTCCTGACTGCTCGCTTCAAGCAGCTCAGCATCATCTGTCCCGATCAAGTGAAGACGCCTGACATGGCAATCAAGAAGTACATCTGAGCTCTACCTGACTGTGTTGCGGATTTTGTGCATGCCGCGAAAACAGCAACGGTCGAAGAAACTTACTTGCTTGCCGCCAAAATCAACGACAAGCGGGTAAAAGCTGGTTTTTGGGATAAAACTTTGAAGAACCTGCATCAAGTCACTGCCGCACCAACTGCCGAAACCGCCGCCGCTCAGTCATCCAAGTCCTCACGCCGAAAGAAGAAGAATAACAACAGCAGCTCCAGCAACATGAACTGTGCTGTCACCACCACTGCTGCTCCTCTTCATGCCGTACCGGCCCAGCAGCAGCACCATCACCGACCAGCATCAGTTACTTATGCACCGCCAGCAAAGTGTGCATACACAGGCCCCCACCCGGCTTGCCCGACATGCTCTTATCATCACCCGGTGGGTCTCGCCTGTCGTTTCTGCGCTCATTGCAACATGTACGGCCACTTCACTGCCAACTGCCATACTGGCCCACGTCAAGCCCCAGCTCAAGCCACTGCTCATCAAGCTCTGCTCCCAGCCCCACAAGGCCAACAAGCGGCTCAGGCACCCGCGGTCAACGCCCGAGTCTGCTTCGCATGTGGTGATCCCAACCACTTTGCGAACATGTGCCCGAATAGGGTTGTGAAACAAGAGCCCCAACAGCAGCAACACCAGTAACAACAGCCTCAGCAACAGCAACAAGCCGCACGCGCCAGAACTTTCAACATCAATGTGCGCCAAGCCCAGACTGACAACAACGTGGTCAATGGTACGTTCCTTGTGAATGGTATTTATGCTTCATGTTTGTTTTATACTGGAGCCGATAATTGCTTTGTGTCGTTCGAATTCGAGAAGCTCCTTAGTCGTAAACGCTCCCATCTCCCCTCGACGTTCGATGTTGAAGTCGCCACTGGAAGAACTGTCGCCGTTAATTCTGTTCTTCGTGATTGTACTCTTGAGCTCAACAATCACATCTTCCCAATAGATCTCATTACGATGCAACTCGGAAGTTTTGACGTCATAGTAGGCATGGACTTTCTTCGCGAAAACCATGCTGAAGTTGTGTGCTTCAATAAGATGATTCGATTCTCGCTCGCGAATGGCGACTTATTGTGTGTTTATTGTGAAACTTCTTCGAAAGGTCTCAAACTCATGTCATGTGTCCAAGCTAGCAAGTATCTCCGCAAGGAATACAGAGCTTTCTTGGCTAACATCGTAGTAGCGGAGAAGGAAAAGAAAGGAAGACCAGGCATAAACGATGTTCCAGTGGTCCGAGAATTTCCTAACGTATTTCCTGAGGATCTTCCCGGACTACCGCCAAGCCGTGATATCGACTTTCGTATCGACCTCATTCCTGGAGCCAATCCCGTTGCCAAAGCTCCTTACCGACTCGCACCGTCCGAAATGTGTGAACTCTCAAACCAACTCCAGGAATTACTTGAGAAAGGCTTCATTCGCCCGAGCACCTCTCCTTGGGGCGCCCCAGTCCTTTTCGTCAAAAAGAAGGATGGATCGTTCAGGATGTGCATCGACTACCGGGAATTGAATAAGTTAACTATCAAGAACCGCTACCCTCTGCCTCGCATTGACGATTTGTTTGATTAACTACAAGGTGCTACGTGTTTCTCGAAGATCGATCTACGCTCAGGCTATCACCAACTACACATTCAAGAGGAGGATATACCCAAAACCGCGTTTCGCACTCGTTATGGCCATTATGAATTTGTTGTTATGCCCTTTGGTTTAAACAATGCACCCGCGGTTTTCATGGATCTGATGAATCGCGTGTGTAAACCATATCTCGACCATTTCGTCATCGTGTTCATCGACGATGTCTTGATCTATTCCAAGTCGAAAGTCGAATACGCGCAACATCTACGTTTGGTTCTCGAGCTACTCCAGGGGAATCGACTCTATGCCAAGTTCTCCAAGTGTGAATTCTGGCTGGAGGAGGTTCAGTTTCTGGGTCACATTGTAAATATTCAAGGTAATCACGTCGATCCCGCGAAAATTGAAGCAGTCAAAAGTTGGATTACACCTAAGAACCCGTCTGAAGTCCGTTCTTTTCTCGGACTAGCGGGCTATTATCGACGATTTATCGAGGGATTCTCAAAGATCGTTGTGCCGCTTATCGCTCTCACGCATAAAGACAAGCCTTTTGTTTGGGGAACTGAACAAGAGTTTGCTTTCCAAACCCTCAAGCACATGCTTTGCAATGCTCCTGTTCTCACATTGTCCGACGAAAACGACGATTTCATTGTCTATTGTGATGCTTCCAACCTTGGTCTTGGTTGTGTTCTTATGCAGCGGGACAAGGTTATAGCTTACGCATCTCATCAGCTCAAAATCCACGAGAAGAACTATACATCCCATGATCTCGAGCTAGGCGCAGTTGTTTTTGCGTTAAAGATTTGGCGACACTACCTGTATGGTACAAAGTGTACGATCTTCACCTATCATAGGAGCCTATAACATATCTTTGATCAGAAAGAACTTAATATGCGTCAACACCGATGGGTAGAACTTCTCAACGATTACGACTGTGAGATTCGTTATCACCCAGGCAAAGCAAATGTTGTTGCCGACGCTCTCAGCATACGGAGTTATTTGCTCAGCATTCATAATACTCAAGCCCAATTCGACCTCGAAGCCCTCATCCGCGAAGCTCAGCATGCATGTTTTAATGAACGCACTCTGAAGAAGGAACGAATCTATCACGATGGAGCCCAGCTTGTGAATAAGCCGAATGGGATATTCCATTATCTGGATCGAATTTGGATCCCTAAACGGACCGATTTGCGAAAGATATTGATGGACGAAGCCCATAAATCCCGGTATTCTATTCATCCCGGTGCCGACAAAATGTACCAGGATCTTCGCTACAAGTACTGGTGGCCGGGCATGAAAAGAAATTTTGTTCTCTACGTTGGAAAGTGCCTGACTTGTGCAAGGGTCAAGGCTGAACACCAAAGACCCTCTGGCTTACTCAAACAACCGCCAATCCTTATGTGGAAGTGGGAGAGTATAGCTATGGACTTCATAACAAAGCTTCCGCACACGTCATCAGGTCACGACAGCATCTGGGTTGTCGTTGATCGTTTAACCAAATCCGCTCACTTTTTGCCAATACGGGAAGACTACAAGGTAGAACGATTAGCCCGAATCTACACCAACGAGATCATTTGTAATCATGGGATGCCTCGCGACATCATCTCTGACCGTGATGCTCGGTTTACCTCGCGACTGTGGGAAACGTTTCAAACGGCTCTCGGTACATCGCTTAATCTAAGTACCACATTCCACCCTCAAACCGACGGTCAGACTGAAAGAACGATCCGTACTCTTGAAGACATGCTCCGTTCGTGTGTCATAGACTTCGGTGGTAATTGGGACACATATCTGCCGTTAGTCGAATTCTCGTATAACAACAGTTATCATTCCAGCATTCAAATGGCACCATTTGAGGCTTTATACGGAAGAAAATTTCGATCGCCTTTTGTGTGGCACGAGATCGGTCACTCGTAATTAACCGGTCCTGAGCTATTGCAAGAAACGATGACAAAGTCCTCCAAATTCGAGAAAACTTGTTGAAAGCTCGAAGTCGACAGAAAAGTTACGCCGATAGACGACGCAAGCCCCTTGAATTTGACGTTGGCGACTACGTACTCCTAAAGGTATCACCTTGGAAGGGTGTGGTCAGATTCGGCAAGAAAGGGAAACTAGTGCCTCGATATGTTGGACCTTTTAAGATTCTGGAAAGGATCGGAAAAGTCGCCTACAGACTCGAACTGCCGGAGGAACTTAGTAACGTCCACCCGACTTTCCATGTGTCAAACCTCCGCAAGTGCCTGGCTGAGCATGATTTAATTGTACCTCTCGATGACCTACAAGTAAAAGAAACACTGCACTTCGTGGAGAAGCCTGTCGAAATCATGGATCGCCAAACCAAACAGCTCAGACGCTCGCGCATTCCTATTGTGAAAGTCTGATGGGAAGGCAAACGAGGCGCAGAGTTCACTTGGGAACTCGAAAGCGACCTGAAGGCGAAGTACCCACAGTTGTTTGTTTCGGCTTCGGCCTAATTTCGGGACGAAATTCCCTCAACTAGGGGAGGCGGTAACACCCCGTGTTTCGAAAGTCAAAGTCAAAGTCAAGATTGAAGTCAAAGGAAGAAAAGATTGCTAATTGCGATCTGTCTCTCCTTGCTCAATTGCTGTTTTGACTTCTTTGACTCGTAGTTAGTCTATTTTGTTTTCGCTTTAGTTGTATTATGTGGAGTATCTATTAATAATCGCATATTAATCGCTATTTATCGCATGTTTAATCGATGTATCGCTATCGCAATCGCACTCGCAACTCGAATTACGCATTTTTGGTTACTAATATTCGTGTGTGTGCCTTATGTGTTACTTGTGCATGTTTATTTATGTTAAGTCGTGGTAATCAATCGAAACGCAATCGAACTAAATCGCAATCGAAATGGTATGATAATTGGTGGAAAAGAGATAGTGCGAGATATGAGTAGTTGGGATTAAAAGTAATTTGACTAGGAAACTCTATCGCATCGAAACGCTCGCAATCGAAATCAAAACATCAAAACTCATCGCGTTAAACACTCGAACGAGGTGACTGATCAACCAGGCGACCAGCCGTTCGACCAGCCGACTGATCGGACTACTGTCCGATCGGACAGGCTGTCCGCATGGGCTTCCTAACCGTTCGACCAGCCCCTGGCCTCTTTGGGTAACCCTATAAATACCCCTTGTCACTTTCATTCTTTCTACTTTTGGCAAGTGACGTCCGACCAGTGCTCCTACTCGTTTTTTCCTTCGATTTCTCGCAATTCCGGTAAGATCTCGTCCTAAATCTTGTACTTCCTTAATCTACACGCACTCCTACACCTTTCTATCTTTTGAATCTTAACTTTTAACCGTGAAATCACCAAGATTCAAGGTGTTCTAGGATGACGTCATCATGTGTTCTTGAAGAACTTCATGTTTTGGCCTCAATCCACAAAGAACAACTTAGATCTAACCGATTTCCACATAAACTAACAAGGATCTTTAATAGATCTAAACAGGTTCACAAGAAAAAGGATTGAAAGATGATTTTCCAACTTTCTTTCAACTCTTTTACATTCAATGCACTCAAAACCGATAGAATCGGAACTTGTGCCGGCTTACTACTCATTATTGTGGTTGTGTTGGTTCAAGATTCGTATCCTATCCACGAGATTATCGATTTCGGGTTAACCAAGAACAAACGTCTTAAACCGGTGGACTGACCGAACTTGGGTGGTTCCTGTTTGATCGGGTCACTAGAGCTTAGGATGGAGTTCTGTTGGTTAGCACGATATCAACGCATCTCGATAAAACGACAAACTATCAAAACAACCAAGTGTAAGACGAACAGGTCAACCAGGACGGAGTGCCGTCCGAACGGACTGCTCTCCGAACGGACAGCCAAACCACACGACTGGCCACCCATACGACCTGCACCTTGGTCCCACACTTAATCATTTCTTCCAACACTTGAAGTCTGAATGTTGAACGAATAGCTGTCTGATCGGACTACCATCCGATCGAACTGCCAATCGAACCATGAGACATTTAAACTTCAACACTTAAACAATTTTCAACATGTTCAATGCACCAAGGATGCCACCCGATTGAACAACTGTCCGAGCGAGTGACACCCTGCTGTGAATTTGTTCTCACTGAAGTGCCCAACCGAACGGGTTGCCGTCCGATCGAACGACCGTCCGATCGACCGACCTGAAAGGTAGAGGTACTTCAATGTTTTCAAAATACTACAACGAAAACTTCAAAAGTCAAGCCAACATATACAAACACATCCTTCCCAAAGGAAGAAACAATCCACTCGAACAGTCATCCGACCGGACGACCGTCAGAATGGACAACCACTCGCACGACCGGCTGTCCGATCGGACTACCATCCGATCGGATTGCTGTCTGAGCCACTTGCATTTTGCATCGTTTTACGTGTCGCTTATCTTTATGGTATCGTTCTGATCAGGCTAACCCTACTCTCTTGCGCTCCCTTCAATCCATCAACCTCTGTGAGTATACTCGATCCCTTTTTGCTTTACGCACTTTTGGGTGTTACATACGTTACTTATACTAAATCACATCGAACACACTACACAATTCTTTAAAACGCTAATCGTTACCGCATGTTATACGTGACTTAATGAATGCTTGTTTGTTATGTTTACACATGGAATGTTGTCTACCTGCCTTAGCAACGATAGTACTATTAGTTTGGACTCAGCACCCGTTCACTCGGGGGTTGTTAAGGACAATTACCTACATGGCTTACAGTGGTGAGTATGTATCGCGAACTGCCTTGGGCAGTCAACCCACAGTCATTGGTATCGATAGGTTCATGTCGATAACTAACATGCCTCATTTCACTCTGTGTACGTGCTGGTTATGCGTAACGCTTTCGAACTCTATATGCTATTATCAAACTTGTATGCTCACCTTTACACTATGTGTATTGACTTTTACTTTAACATATGTGACAGGTGCTTAGGACGTTTACATGCTTTGTGTGCTGGTGATGAAATTGAGGCTAGGGACGGAGTCCTAGAAACCAATAAATAAACTATCTATGTATAAATCTGAGTTGTCGGAACATAACTACTTGACTAGATTTGTCTGTAATAATTTGTTTGCCTTTTAAGACATGGTATGGGACATGTTACTTTAAATTAATTGGTAATGATAATTGTTATGGAAACTTCTGGACAATCTGTTTGGCTCAGTGCCATGCCCCGATGTTTCCGCCATCGGTTGGGGTGTGACAACAGGTGTGATTTCATCGTATCACTGTTGTCAGGAGTGCTAACATGTTTTCAGATGTTAACAAGGATTTGAATCTTTTAATTAGGTTTTACTATTATGGCCATGTCTAAAATGACATATCGGCTAGGTTATAACTTTAAGATTCCTCTCAATATATAGGCTGATCAATTATAAAAAGGAAGGATATTATGATTTATTTTATATAATATATTCATTTATATGTATCGGTAATGAATTTTTGAATCATTAAATGAAAGAAGTACGTAGATGCCCTAAACGGGACTTTTAAACAAGAAATTTGTCCACAAAGGAACTAAAAGATAAATATGTCCTTATAAGGACTAATAAAGAAATGAAAAGCAACGAAAGAGTTTCTTCTTTACTTTATTTCTGGAAATTTTTTCCTTGGTTCTCTGTGTGAGGTATGAATACCGAAGGTTTTGGTTGGTAATCCAAATCTTCTATTTTAGGAATCTTTGCAAACGTGGAATCCAAGGATTTATGGTTAATGAATAATACGAATCATGAATAAGGCCAGGACAGGTATAATCCAAGTTTGGGATTCCAAGACTTGGAGGTAAGAAATATGAGTCCTTTGGATCCGTAGGTATTATCTTGGGAGCGGGAGCTTCAGGAACAACTGGTATGAACTCCTCCGATGTTGGCTTCTCATTTGAAGTTTCAAAAGTCTTATGTATAGAATTTAAAATATGGTTAATGGGTTCAAAGGTCCTTTCTCCATACTGGTCGTATGCTAATTCGAGCTGTAGAACGAAGCTTTACATTCTTAAACTTCGGATTTGGAGAGCCTCCACTAATGGCAGCTTTGCTCGGCGACACGATTCTGAGAAGCATAAAATATCGAAAAACAATGTATACATATAACAGGGATGAGATCATTCCTAGTTCAAGTCTACACTCGGAAGTCAAGGAATGTGCTACTGTTTCATTGAGATTAAACACAAAAGGCTAGTGTTTAATTCACTCAATGTTGGCTCTGATACCAACCTGTCACACCCCGATATTTCCACATATTACCGGTGGGCCCGGTGGGGAGTATCGTGACGTAGTTGATATCATCATCGTCAAATAATCACAGTTCAATGCACAGCGGAAGTCTAAAGTAAATATATTACAAATCCGATTCAAAAGTAACATCAAATATTACAAACGGATTGTAAGATGGATCCACAGGCGGATCTTAAAATAGAAAGGTAAACAATGTTCAACAGATTTTAGACGTCTAGAACTTGCAGGGTTCCCTATTAACGCCCTGAGCTCCCAGCCAATTACGTACAGTACCTGTCACTTAATCTTTTTGGAAAATACGTCAGTTTACACTGGTAAATACAATTAACTGACTCTTTTGAAAACATTTATGAAAATTGATTTAAATGCACAAGGCACAAATATCCTTTTATAACTTGGGACAATTATATAAAAATAATCTTGTATACAGATTTACATGTTCGTTATACATTCAGGGCCCGATATAGAAACTGAGTCAAGATTAACAGACACACCACAAGTATAGGCCCACAAGAGAGTGAGATACTATTTTTCTTACGCAACTGTCAGGTGTATGCCTACACCCCGTGCTTAAGACGTGGCCATTTCTTAATAGTGATGCCAAGGAAATCCGGGACATGGTCATTAACCCCCAAAGGCTTTATTTCAAACAAGACAGATTAAAACGGGTTACCTCAATAATTTAATCACAATCCGATTAAACATTCAATACCCGACCAAGAGGTATTATTATAATACCGTATCCCAAGCCCGTATAGGGAAAATAAGTTAGAAGTATTTACCTGAGCTAAAATGTAATTTTATTCTCAGCCGTATATTCAAATCAGCAAGCACAAGTACCTCTACTGGGGCTCTCAATCTGTAATGAAGGTTTTATTAACCTATTAGATTCCTAACGGGTCTTATTTAAGTTGAAACTTAGACCGGTTAGTTTTAAGGAAAGGTTTACGGTTCAAAACACAAGATTAAGCGAAGACTAGATTAGAGTGTGATTTAGACCCAGCAAGTATGAAGACTTGTACAATATGGGTAAACTAAACACATTCTGGATTTTGAAGTGAAAATGATAAGGTTTGACCCGTTTCGGTTAATTCATGTAAACTAGTTACATAAACCGTACCGAACACGTAAAATGCGTAATGGGTAACCAAATGAGTCATGAACATGTTTCACAAGTTAATATACCTTAAATATGTTGTGATATCAGTAGGATACCTTCCATTATGCCCAAAACAAATTTAAAGTCAATATAAGCCCCGTATGGGTATTTTGGTCATTTTAAAGATTATAAAAGAGGTTAAATGACAATCTGAGGTTCTGGTCTAAAATGATCAATAAAAATATTTATTTTAGTAGTTTATATCAGTAAGATATCATATATGTGTGAAATTTATCTTTTATGACCATACTATGCACCGTAGGGGCAATTTGGTCATTTCACATAGGCTTTAATGGTCAAATTTGGAAATATGAGCTCAAAACTTTTACTTACTGTTAAAGTATAAAAATTTATTCATAACATCAGTAGGTAACAAGCTTTAGGTGCCGAATATGGTTTTAAACCATACTATGCGCCTAAATCGCATAAAAGTCGGTATTTGACGGTATTCGGGATAAATAAGTAAATCTGAGATTTTGAGCAGTCTTTACTGTTTAAAATAATATATTTAATATATAAAGTCAGTAGAAAAGGTTTGATATGTAAAGGATGTGTAAAACTCATTTTATTAGCAAAAAGGGTGTAACCGTCAATTACAGAATCAATGCAAGAACCCTATGTTATGATCAGTTTAAAATTCAACAAAAATCTTTAAAAATACCTAAATCTTATATTACATCAGTGAGTAGAAGGTTTGGTGTCAAAATTTGGGTTTAAATAGGTTTTATGCCAATAATGTCGTTTAATTAATAAAAAGGCTTTAATTTACGATATTGAGCATAACTCCTAATTTAGACCTCAAACTGATGTCAATTTTTTAGGACATGTTTATAAATCAGTAATAAAGGTTTTTGTCCTCTCATATTTTCAAAAATATCGTTTTAATATCAAAATGGCATAATGGTCAACTTTTAAGCATTTAACGGAAACATGCAATGAACTAGGATTTCTATGGAACCGTGTTGTATAACCTTAGAGGGTTATACTAACATATAATACGGTCCTAAAGGAATCCTAAGGCATATTTAAACTAAGCTAAATCGGGTCAGAACTGAAAATCAAAGCAAAAGTCTACTTTTGCGACTTTCGGTTCCGAACCGAGCCTATACTTAGAATTGTCGGGTTGAACATGCCTAGACATGTTCAATTAATATTTACCAAGTTATTAAAGTGACAAAACTGATTTTATTGCCTTTACATCATTAGTTATGAATTTTACTTAAAAACGACTCGTTTGACTTTTATTCTAATTACTTTGACCCGACAATTAACTAAGCAAGCGTGGTAATTAGGAGGTGCCCTTTTGAGGGTTTAATACCTACCTAATTACGATCACGTAGCCATGTTCATTGGGAACAATGGCTTGACCGATTTAAAAGTCAAAGCGTTTATCGCAAACGCTTGACTTTTCGGCTGTAATCGCCAAATAATATTAACTAGTCACGAAAGGACACTTACAAGGGTCCAATGGACTCAAGGACGTTCTCAAAAAGCTCAAGATCCTCTAAAATCAGAGAGCAAGATCAGAAAATGAAGTGGTGTGGAATGAAAGCCAAAACCAAGTGGGTATATATAGGATTTTGAGAACCGTTAGGATCGTTCATCGAAAACCGAGCTTAAATCTGGACCGTACAAGTGCACCCATGGTTTTGGAATACCATGGGCACCTCAAAATGGCCCATAGATTGCTTAAAAACCATGTGCAAACAAGAAAAACCCAGCTGTTGATGAAAACTGCTTGTTTTGCAGGTCTGGGCATTTTACACGCCCCGCGTAAAAGCCAGTATAGGCTTACGCGGCCCGCCTGAGCTGCACAGTTCAGCAACCAACTTTCAGAAATGCAGTTTCAGTCCATGTACTTGTTTAAATGTCATATCTGATTCATTTGAGGCCCGTTAACCTCATTTAAAGGCTCTACTATGATGCCTAAACATAGGGAACATAAAACATGCTAAAAAATATGCCGGATGTCAGTTCGTTTGGTCGTACGGTTGCGTCGTTCGGCTAATTACGACGAAACACGGACGGACGCGAAAAACGATCCAAATTACGCGACAAATGGAATTTTATCATGCCAATCACTAAAATAAAATATTTTAATGATTACATAAATTTTTGGATGTCCGGATATATTCAGAACGTAAGATATGCGCGAAAATGCAAACTTATGCACTTTTTGGCGCTTTTAGTCCCTGTTGCTCAAATAAGTTTATTTTTGCGCACCAAACACCTCTAAGCCTATTTCTAAGCTAAGTAAAGGGTATTTAGGGCATCTTTAACTTATGATCATATTTCGGAAGGTTCGATACCATACGAATCGGTATACTTTTGCAGTTTGACGCAAATAGTCCTTTAATCGCACAAAGTAGCGTGAAATGTCGTTTAATGCTATCCAAGCCTTCCATGACCCATAATGGGTATTCCCAAGCACGTGTTTAAATATTACTACGCTCTCGTTTGCTTAAAGGGTCACCAAAAGACGCTTTTGGTCCCTCTAATGCGCAAACTTGTGCATATCATCGTTTATTAGCATCGAAGCTTTATCTAATCCATATTAGGCATTCTTGAGAGTATTATAAAACATCATGATGCTTCGGGTTCACAAAAAGGTCATTCAGAGGTATAATCAAACATATTGACACTTTTAGTCCCTCTAACTTGCAAAGTTGCTCGTAACTCCACTTATAGGCATAAAAGCCCTTAATGGCCAATATTAGGCATTCCCGAGAGTGTAATTAAATATCACGAAGCTCTCGGTTTGTCAAAAGGTCACTCAGAGGTAAGAATTAACATGTTGACACTTTTAACCCTTCATTGCGCAAACTTTCATTTAATTACGCAAACGGCTACTCATGATCAACAAGTGGTCCATTTGTGAATATGATTACCATGTAATGTTATTCAGAGGCTTATAATAAGCATGTTAACATTTCCAGTCCTTCTATAATCAAAGTTTTTTATTTTTCGCAAAATTAGTCCCTCAAATTCAACGTTTGACTTTATTAGGGTTTATTACACGTGTCAATACATCATTGGATGTGATTTTACGAGGTGTTACAATTAGTGATAGAAGTGCGGGGACTAGATGCGACAAAACGAAAGTTAGTAACCTACATGTTTGGATCGACACATCCAAAGGGGCGTACCCCTTCTCTGATCGACATCAGGAACAAGAACACAGGGACACAACCTTTCATCTTCGATCACAGCCACAAGATCAAAAGACATGACTGTTCGCGAAGAGACACGTCTATTGGAGTCTCACCTCTTCAATTAGTATAAATAGGGTTAGGATTTCTATGGTAAACACTTGTACATACATTCACAGTTTGTATTCATTTAGAAATCAAGGTTAGTTTATTCGTTCATTGTGATTTTCATTGTTCATTAAGAAGATTCTGGGCAACACTTCAAACCTTGACTTCATGACTATCCACCATAGTGACATCTTCCATCACCTCCAATGTTATGGCTTCAACATCTATACCATTATATGTCATATCATCGTTGCGACCTCCAACGATATGGCTTCAACATTTATATCGTTATATGTCACATCATCGTCATCATCGTTCTGAGATTCATCGGTTCAACATTCAAACTTTCATTAAAATGAATATATCTCTTGTCGATCATGTAAGAAGGCGGAGTAAGGGATGAACTTTTTTATGTTGAAAAGATGTCAATAGATATGACTAGTACTACCAACACTTCATTTACTTACGATGTGGAATAACACCATGGTAACCACCCTCGTAGTTTTGTAGGATGTTTTTGCGACCTACAATCAAGGAACATAGTTTTTCAACGATTATGTCGAGTTTGCGGCCTAAGAATGGGGAGGTTGATTTACTCCAACATAGCGTGCCATTAGGATAATAACAGGTTTTGATACCATGTAAGGTGGACATAACTTCAATCCATATCGGATATCATGTGAGGCGGAAGCGAACATGTAAAACAAGAAAGAAAAGCTATTCATATTCAAGAGAAATTTGATAATATTGTTGAATGTCTAAACCATTACATAAAGCTCTCTTTTATAGAGAAATTCAAGTATTTATCATTATATTGACAATTAAGAATTAAGAATATAATACGAAAATCAATAAATTGCATAACTTGATAGTTGATGAAAACTCACAAATTTATTATTAAATGAAAATTTCTTAAAGTCAATTTGAAATTCACTATTATCTTTTTTCACACGCTACTAACTTAAAAATAACTATTGAAAGAGAGAATCTTGTGAGAGGTATTTGAGTTATTGTAAGTTTGTCTAAGTAGTTATCAATATAATTTTGTTCATGTATACAGGAGGTTACGGTTTTTGCAAGAAGAAAAGGGACCAAGGATTTCAAAAAATAGCTAGCATTAAACTATTTTGTTCACGTATATGGAAGGTTGCTGTTTTTGGAAGAAGAAGAAGAAAAGGGACCAAGCATTTCTAGAAATAGTATTACATTATTTTGTTCACGTATATAGCAAATTACGGTTTTTTGGAAGAAGAAAAGGGACCAAGGATTTCAAAAAATAGTATTATATTGCAGGGGAAGGATCCACTAAAAAGTGGATTTTGCCTAAGTAGCCTAAGAAGGAATCTTAACCATTCATTTTTCAAATCAATGGTTAAGATGAAATGGTAGGAGAAAGGAGGAGTGCAAGGGTATATTGGGAAAATCCTATTTATGGACTTTCTCTCTCCACATGCAAGTCACATGCATATTCCACCCTCATTTTTTAAACGTTCATAACTTTTTTATACGACATTATTTTTTCATAAAAATTTCACCGTAAAATCGAGCGTCTTTTTATCTTTAATTTGAGTACCATATTGCTATATAAAATATGAAGACTAAAAAAACCCCACTTAAATGTGTTGTATTTCTATGTTATATAACATTTTTTGTGCTGAATTTTTTTACTATATTTTTGTGCTAAATTTTTTGTGTTGAATTTTTGTCTTAAATTTTTTTTCCTCAATTTTTTTGTGCTAGATTTTTTTGTACTACATGTTTTGCTAAATTTTTTCGTGCTATATTTCTTTGTACTAGATTTTTTTGTGCTATATTTTTTTGTATTAGATTTTTTGTGCTAGATTTTTTTTGTTTATATTTTTTAAAAACAAAAGGGGTGCCACATGTCATTTTCTCTCCTATTTATAAGAACCAAAATACCATTCATTCCTATTTATTAGGAGTGACACATGTCATCATCACAATCCTTCTTAGGCTACTTAGGCAAAATTCACTTTTTAGTGGATCCTTCCCCTTATATTGCATGCCTTGACTTTTATTCTTACACTAGTAAATGTTGTCGTGCATTGCAACACTGAGACTGACATGATTAAGTTCGTAAAGAGAAACGTATAAAGCAGAGACTTGATTCTGAATACTAGAACATAGATAAAAAAAATACATTGTGACGGTATATTTGGTTTTTCATAAAAAAAAGTCATGACACTGTAAAAAAAGCGTTAAGAAACGCAAAAACGTATTTAAAAAATATATCATATTTGACCCAACTAGAATCTACATAGAATTTACGTTGAAACTGTTAGGGTATCGGATCAGAATAGACTCAAGCAGAAGCGAACACACACACGCACACTAGTGGAAAATAAAGAACATGAGAATTTACGTGGTTCGGTCAAGGTGATATACGTCCACGGGTTACAACTAGGGTTCACTTTTATTAAATGTTCACGACTGTTCACTAAATGACACAGACTATAATTACATCATAGGTATTTATAGAACAAGATTAGGGTTTCTTACTTAGTCAACATGTTAACTAAGTGGGCCTAATAACTAGGTTCGGGTAACCCTAATTAGGGTCGACTGCCCCAAAGCCTACAAACCCAACAATCTCCTCATCGGAGGCTTTGCATAGTCCACAAAATGCATCCAAGAAAACCCATCACCAGTAACTTCAGTAATCTTCATGTTCAAGTCTTCCAAGCCTCCAGTCCCAAGAACAACCTAAGACTTCAATCCTCCAAGCCTCCAGTTCCCAAGAACAAGCTAAGACTCCATCTAAGCCACCTAGTTACAACCACGCCTCTCATCAAGTACCTGAGAGACCAGTTAAAGCTCCCACAAGCTCTAACCCAACAGTCTTATCAGACCCAGTCGTGATTGAAACCGTCACTTAACCATTCTCTATCTCAACCCTTGCACGACCCACCAGCTCTAGAGATACACCGAGAATTAATACCACTCTCCACATTTTGCAAACTATTTCTAGGAGAGCATTTTTCTTCAGTCGGAACCTTCGTTTTCAAAACCCATCGGTTCTTTGTGACTGTACTCGGAACACAAGCCCGTGCTCCCACTATCACCAAATCCCCTGACTGGCTTAAACTTAGACCCCTGAGCACATTCAACCAACACCCCCAAAGCACTTGGATTCAAGTTTGCAATTTGAACCCTCTTCCGTTTATTATATTTAGTGAACCAGACTTTATGCTTAACAAGTCGACTACTCCCTCAACAGGTACCTCAACTAGATACAACGATCCTTCCAGTTCCCACCACCAAACTTAACATCTAGTCCCTATTTATCCAGTTGGCTTACAGAAATAAGTTGCTTCGTTAAACCTAGAATTACCCTAACATTCTTTAAGTTCCATGTAGTGCCCAGTGGAGTCTTTAGATTGACATCTCCCATACCCATAACATTAAGAACATGATTATTAGATAATTGTACCTTTCCAAAGTCTCTTTTTTTTCAGTTTCACCATCGTCTACTCACTGTGCAAGACGTGAAACGAAGGACCAGATGTAACACCCCGTGTTTCTGAAGTCAAAGTCAAAGTCAAGATTGAAGTCAAAGGAAGACAAGATTGCTAATTGCGATCTGTCTCTCCTTGCTCAATCCCTGATTTGACTTCTTTGACTTGTAATTAGTCTATTTTATTTTCGCTTTAGCTGTATTATGAGGAGTATCTATTAATAATCGCATATTAATCGCTATTTATCGCATGTTTAATCGCTTAATCGCTATCACAATCGCACTCGCAACTCGAATACGCATGTTGGTTATTGTTATACGTGTGTGTGTGCCTTATGTGTTACTTGTGCATGTTTATTTATGTTATATGTGGTAATCAATCGAATCGCAATCGAAACACAAACTCAATCGAACTCAATCGCAATCGAAATCGAACTATGATAATTAGTGGATAAGAGATAGCGCGAGATATGAGTAGTTGGGATTAAAAGTAATTTGACTAGGAAACTCTATCGTATCGCAACGCTCGCAATCGAAATTGAAACACCAAAATCGTCGCGCCGCGCACTCGAACCAGGTGCCAGCCGGCCGGATTGCCATCCGACCGGGCAGCCACTTGATCGAGGTGTCAGGTTGCCATCCGACCGAGATGACATCCGACCGGACTGTCATCCCGGCGAGATGCCATCCGACCGACCCGCCCCTTTCCACTTTGGGTATCCTATAAATACCCCTTGTCACTTTCATTCTTTCCACTTTTGGCAAGTGATGTCACACCCCAACCGATGGCGGAAACATCGGAATGAGACGAACAAATTGCTCAAAACGTCATAACACTATGTGACAATATTTAATTGAAATCAAATTTCATTGCAAGAACTAAATTGTCATACAACATTTAAAATGGAAATAACAACATTGTTCAAATTCAAATCAACAAAAGACAAATAGATTAAAGGTGTGTATCTAGTCCACCCAAAACTTGTTTCATCATTCATCCATACTTCAATAATCAACCTGCAACATGTATTAAAATAGAGTTTCAATGCAAAAGCATGAACGAGTATACAAGTTTGTTTACATAGCATAATAGAATAAAACTCAAATCCAACATGATCCATAATATGTGATTACTAGTATGCAATTTTGGCGTACAATATGATCAAACCCTAGAACACAACGCATAAAATAGCCTAATCCCAATAGTTCAGCGGGGTGGTAACTTAACAATATCCAATAGAATAGCAGGCGGGGCGTTAATCCTATAGCGCTATAATTGTTAAGGTGGGCGAGCAAGTCAATGAGCATATAACGTTTCAAATCGTTCATAGAGCATACAAGAATAGCAAGTAATTCACATTAGTTTCATGCTTCGTTCAAAGATTGAGTATGTTTAGTTCAAAAGTTGTTTGCATAGTTATACATGTTGCATCCCAAAGTGTAAAGGGGAAAAGGGATCGAGTATACTCACGGTGGTTGCAAGCTTTCCTACTTGAAATCCCGCGAGTGTGTTGGTGGATGGATTAGTTTGGAGCACCTAGCTCTTCTACACGAGGAAACATAGGTGTGTGAGTTTGGCGTACAACGGAAGATTATAATTTGGAGTTTAACATAACATAAAGTAGAATAAAATATGATACGAAAAATAATCATCTTTAACTTAGTAACCCTTGTATGACACTATGTAACCAATATGGTTAGAATGTTTTCATGGGTAATACGCCCATTAGAATCATACTTGGTGTTTTAGGTTTTAGATGATATTCTACTACTTTAACATATAAACACAAGTTCAACATTAAAGGTTCGAATGAATATATATAGTTTCTAGGTTATGATTTACATAATATTTAGTCCAATAATTCATGTAGGAGGTAGAAGATTAAGACCTTCATTTAGGCACCTCGATTTATTCATGGATGTCATGTATGGGGTAGGAAGAATAAGCTTCCGTTTAGGAACCCCTTAAATGTTCACCACTTCTCTTGATGTAAAAACAACCAAGGAGGGTCACGAACTAGGTTTAGGATAATAATATAAGCAACCTAACTAAGGAGAAATCATCAAATCATGTGAGGATTGTATGTTTGGACAACCCAAGTTGTTCCATAATCACTCATTTATCAAGGTCTAAGCTTGACATGACTTGTGGGTTAGATACCCTAAACAAAACAGAAAGTTATGAGGTTTAATCCTCTGATTTCAAGTGTCTCAACCATGTTTTTAAGCTTAACCAACCATAAGAGAGGTTGTAAGCATTAGGACATTGGTGTGAGATGTGTTAGACACAAGTTGGATGAAGTTTAAACAAGTTTGAAAGAGTATGTAACAAAACAGAAAGTTCTTGGACCATTTCAGGGCAATTCCAGGTCTGATTTCTCCAAGGAAAAGTCAAGGAATCAAACCCCATGATTATCCAAGCAAGTAGGAAGAAGAATCAAGTAATTTCGTTAAGAAATGAGCAAGTTATACTCACTTTAGTGCAAGAGTATGAATCTGTCCAAAAATGCAGATTCTTGCAAGAGCTTGAGAGTGTTTAGGAGAGATTTAAGAGTGTTGAAAGTGTCCAAGTGCTTGGAGGACCTTGGGTACTTATAGGGGAGTGATTAGGGTTGTTTTGGGGGGATAATTAAGGCTAAAACTCGGTTTAAACAAAGAAATCCCGCTAAAAAATGATTCTGGTCGCGATCTGAGATGTTTTCTGCAGACCTGAGGCCCATGCGGGCCGCGTAAGGGGACAGAGTAAGTCCACGCAGGCCGCGCGCCCTTAAGGTTCCGGATATAAGTTTCATTTATTACAATTTGGCCCCTAGAGTTGTGTATTTGATGTTTTTAGGGTAATTAAGGGCCATATTTGTCACAAAAGCATAGTTTGAGGTACATTTAAGTATGAGGAGTATAAACCAAATATAATTATGCACATGAGTATCAAAATCAAGTGTCGTTCACGTTCAAGACACGTTTTATGCATAAGTTTAGATTAATTACAAGTTTAGCACATACTTTCCAAGAATAACGATTAAACACCAATTGATTCACCGTTTCGAACATACGAGCATATATAAAGTGTGTATAACATATTTGTAACAAAATACGAGTTTCATTAATGATCCAAGTCTTGGTTTCACAATGATTACAAGGAAGGAACGATTACAAGAACTCAAAGTTTCCAAAAATAGAAATACGAACAAAACTTTCTATAAATGGAAAGTACAAAAGAGCCGGGCCTTACAGTCTCCCCTCCTTTAGGAAATTTCGTCCCGAAATTTAGGAAGGTGTAACGAAAAAGGCAGGGATACTTCGTCGTTCGAGAAAACATGGATGTTGAGTGCGAGAAAAACAATAACGGAAAATAAAATTCTATGGTGATGAACTTGCCATTAGAATTTTCGATCGGAAATGACATAAATTCAAGTTTAACAATACAAGGTTATACGCGAATAGAGGTAATAAGGTTGCTAATGAGAAAGCGTATCCTCACTATCTCCGTCGTCATCTTGGGCTTGCTGTCGTTCTTGATTCCATAGAGGACATTGTGGGCGAAGATGTAACACCTCGAAAATTCACGTCCTATAATGAGTAGACACGTGTCAAATGTTTAAACGTGTGAAAGAATATTATAGAAGGACCAAAGTTGACAATCATGGAAAGTATGTGAGTATACGTATTCTAAATGTCAATAGTGAATAAATATATTGTATATTAACCCTACAAGATGCTCATACCTTCAAACGAATAAATCATGGATCATGCGAAGCGAAAAGTGAGAGATTTCAAACTATAGGGGCTAAATGTGTCAACATGTTTAAGTTATACCTCTGAGTGACCTTTTGACAAACCCGAAGCCTTATAACGGTTAATTATGCTCACTAGAATGCACGATTTAAATTTCATAAAGTTTCGTTATCGTATGAGAAAGTTATGATCAAATTCGTGTGCGAAGGGTTAAAGCGTAAATGTTGAAAGTTAGGACTTTTCGGATAACAATAAAGTTAACCGGGGACTTAACAAAATGGGTTTATGTCTTAAGGCCCCTAAACATCAATTTGGAGGGTTCATAATGCAAGAAACAAGTGCCTAATCGAAGTTTGAAGAGCCAAGGATCAATACGCAATAAATCTAAAGTTCTGATTTCCTGCAGGTAAGCCTCGCGCCACGCGACGCCCAAGGGGGGGTCCCTCGCGTCACGCGAGGGCCTCTCTGATTCGATTTTTCTTGTTTTCTTGGCTTCCCTTGCCTTTGTGCGCGATTCTAACTCGATTCTCCACATCTCTTGACCCCTAAAGCACCCCCTAAACACTAGAAACAAGTGTTGATCAGTTGTGGTGAGTGCTAGACCTTGTTGTCAACATTTTGTGGTGTTTAGTTCACTATAAAAGGACCTAAGTTACAACAATGTTTCACACACCTTCATCTGCATTTTTTGCTCATTTCTGAAGCTCAATCCTGCTCTCAAGTGATCATAATTCGTGCATAGGACTCTTGTAAGTTAGCTTGACCCTTCTTAATTAAGTTTTAGCTTAGTTTTAGCTTAAAAGTCAAACCGTCGTAATTAACGGTTGACTTTAAGATTAATCACTAATGGTCCAGTGATTAGTCGAATCAAAAGTAATTATAAGTTGGTATTTATGTGGGTAATAAAACCTCAAAAGGGTTCCCCCTGATTACCACTCTAACCAGGTCAAAAGTCGGGTCAAACTTGCTAAGAAAAAGTCAACAGAATACTTAAAATGCCATTTATGCATAATTAACATTATAGATCATATACAACCTGTTGGATCATTGTTATAACTTGGTAATAAGTGTAAGAACATGTCTAAACATGTTCAACCCGACAATTTCCTGTTTAGACCCGGTTCGGAACCGAAAGTCACATAGTTTGACTTTCACTTTGACTTTCAGTTCTGACCCGTTAAGGCATGTTTTAGAAATGCCTCAGAGCTTTAATTGGACTAGGTTACATGTTAGTACAACCCTCTGTGATTATACACCTTGGTTCATTAGTTATCCAATTAATATGCATGTTTCCGTTAATTGCTCGTATGTTGACCATTATGCCCTTATTACCTTAAAACGTGATTTTTGGAAATGTAAAAGAGTAGAAACTTTAATTACTGATATATAAACTTGTATGCAAAGTTTGACATCAGTTTGATTTGTAGATTAAGAGTTATGCTCATTATCGCAAAATGAATGCTTTATGTTAATAAAACGGCGTAATTAGCGTATAGCCTAGTTAAGCCTACTTTTTGGTATCAAACTTAATACCCACTGATGTAATATATTATTTTGGGATTTTTAAAGATTTTTAATTAATTTTAGGCTGAGCATAACTAGTAGTCATAGGCTTAATCCAGTAATTGTCGGTTTTGCCCTTACGGGCCATAAAATGAGTTTTACATATCGAAACGACTCCAAACTTTTTGCTACTGATCACATATGATAAATAAATTATTTAAAGCCTTCTAGAAATATAAAAATATCAGATTTAAGTATCGAACCCGGAAATGGCCTTTAATCGCCTTATTAAGCGTTTTTAACGCAAAGTATGTATCAAAATTATATTGGACATACCCGGGTTGATACCTAGTGATATAAGAGGCAAATTATAATATTTTAACAGTAAGAAAAGGTTGATAAACTCAGACTCCAGTTTTGAGCTTTTCGGCTTATGTGAAATTACCGAAATACCCCTACGGGGCATAGTTTGGTTAGAAATGATAAATTTCACATATATGATTTAACCTACTGATATAACTTAGAAAATTGAGTATATTTGCTGATTACATCAGACCTGTAACTCAGGTTGTTACTTAAACTCTTTTATAAACTTTTAAATGACCAAACTACCCCTACGGGGCCTAGTTTGTGTTTAAACACGTTTCGGGCATAATGAAAGACATCTTACTGATGTCGCAACATATTTGAGGCATAATTAACTTAGGAAACCTGTATATAGCTCTCATGAATACCTGTCACGCTTATTACGCGTACGGTTCGGTTTATGTAACAAGTTTACATAAATTAGCCGAAACGGGTCAAACCTTAACGGTTTTATCTCAAAATCCAGAATTTGAATAATAAACCCATATTAAACAAGTCTTCAAACTTGTTGGGTCTAAATCGCATTCTATCCGGTCTTCGCTTAATCGTGCGTACGAACCGTATCTTTGAAACTAGTCGGTCTAAGCTTAAGCTTAATTAAAGACCCGTTAGGATTCTAATAGGTTATTATAAAACCTTCGTTCCAGATTAGGAGGACCATTAAAAGCTACGTGCATTTTGCTAATTGTGAATTATACTTTGCTCAGGTAAATACTTTTAACTTATTTTCCCTATACGGGCTTGGGTTACGGTATATAGCATACCGCTTGATCGGGCATCAAATTCTCCACCGTTGAGTGGGTAATTGAATAAATTTGATCGGCTCGTTTAAACAGTCTTGTTACTTAAAGCCTTTGGGGGGTTAATGACCATGTCCCGGATATCCTCGGCATCATTTTACGAAATGGCCACGACTTAAGCGCGGGGTGTAGGCGTACACCCATCAGTGCACAAAAGAACATTGTGGTGTGTCTATTGATCTTTAACCCGGACAAGATCCGGGCTACTGAACGCACAAGGAACATGTAATTCGTACACAAGATTATAATATTAAATAATTCTCCCAAGTTAAAAAGATTAATCTTGCCTCTGTGCATTTTAATCAAATTATAAAACATTTATGCCATGTGCATCCAAACCAATTTTTAAATCATTTTCCAAAATGAGTCAGTTGATTGTATTTACCAGTGTAAACTGACGTATTTTCCCAAAAAGACTAAATGCAGGTACTAAACGTAATTGGCTGGATTGTCTCCTTAGCATCAATAAAGAGTCTCGCAAGCTTAAGATGCCTGAAGTCTGTTGAACTATTGTTTCCATTTTATTTACGATCCTTCTGTGGATAAACTTCCGAATATTGTGACATTTGATATTACAATAATAAATTCGGTTGTATTATATTTTCAATTGCTTCCGTTGTGCATATTAATATTGTGTTGTTTGACTATTATGTTGCCAACCATGACGTCACGATACTCCCCACCGGGCCCACCGGTGAAACGTGGAAATCGGGGTGTGACAGAAGATGAGTAGTGTCTCCACACTTGTAGCAAGCACGTACTTTGTTGACTGACTCTGTGTGTTGAAACTTTCATTTCCTGCCTTCGCCACCACTTTCTTGGGCTCCATGGTCAGTGGTAATCTGATTGGCTATCTTGGTGGAGGTTGCAACCTGTTTATCGCGAATGCGATTGTTGTTTAGGGAAGCAGCGAGGCGGTAAACAGCTTCAATATTGTCGAGTTTGGCAGCCTCGATCGTATCGCGCATAGCAGAGGGCAACCCATTGATATACTTCCGTATCTTGCGGTCGGTGGTCATAACGAGGTGAGGAACTATGAAGCTAAGTTGTTTGAAATGGGTGGTGTAGGCTTGGTTTTCATCCCCCACTTGCTTTAGTGCCCAAAACTCTTCCTCCAGCTTTTGTTGCTCATGCGGAGGACAAAACTCGTCCATCATCAGGGCCTTGACTTCTTCCCACTCCAACGCATATGCCAGTTCGTTCGAACGAATGTTCCTTTCATTCGTCCACCATTCGAGAGCTCGGGCTTGGAATACCCCAGTCGCACTACGCGTTCTGAGCTCTTTGGGGCAATCACTATTGATGAATGTGACCTCCATGCTATCAAACCATTCGAGCATGGCGGTCACCCCATCATTGCCGGTGAATGGCTTGGGATTGCACGATGAAAAGTGCTTGAAGTTGAACGAAGCGGGCTTGCGTATTTCGACCTTGGAGTCGACAGAGGAGTTCGGAGTTTCAGAAGCTTGAATCTCGGAAATGACCTTTGGAACGACGCGCGCAAATTGATCGGCCATGAAAGCCATCATCTTCTTCGTAGTACGGGACTTTGACTTTTTAGACGCGTTGGAGTGACGAGAAGACATCTAAGATTCAAAAGAACGAATAGGTGAGACTTGATCATAATGTTTGTTTAAGAAAAGAAATCGTTTGCATAAGTTGCTTCACATAGCATAAAGTGTCACATAGCATAAAAGTTTCAAATTGATTCACATAGCATAAAGAGTTTAGATGTCACATATAGCATGGTCATGAGTCCAACATAGCATAACATGGATAAATGAAAGCTTTGTAAATTTAGTTTGTTCACGAGGGATTATTATTGTTTGTGATTGCGATAACGTGCGAAATGATTAAAACGAAATTTTGAAATGAACGAACGTTCAGGTATAAAATCACATATAAATTGAGATACATAAAAGAAAGGCTCAATAAAACATAGGATTGTTTCGGGTAGAGAAACGTCGACTATTCCAAAGTGGGTCGAAAGTCCTTTCGAATTAGAGAAAACGTGCTTTGGCCTATAGGTAAGATACTCTCGTCGAGAAGCGATTAACGGTATCTTACCCTTCTGGTTACTACACATCTCTAATCGATTGAAACAATCGGGACTTTGGCGAGATTGAAAATCGAGGAATGGGACTTAATCGACGAGGTGCGGGTTTCACCCCTAACTTGACGATTTCGTACCCTAAATGTGGTTGGTACTTGTCGGGTCAAAAAAAAATTTCGACACTATGACAAGGGTCCACTAGAGTTGAAATGGAAATTACCATTAAGTTGTGGATTTCACTCCTAGCTTAATGGTGTAATTTCGTGCAAAAAGAAATAGTTCAAGGTAGAATGAGAGTCGTTTACCAAATTGTGGGTTTCACGCTTATTTTGGTAAAGTTGTCTCGTTTGTGTTACAAGAGTATACAAATAAACAAAGTGTATTCATGTTAACCTTAGGAAAGGCATATAAATTTAATCAACAAGAAGTGTAGCTAGGAAGCATGCATGGTAGAGTACAAAAGTTTTAAACGACACATAAGAGGCAAAATTCCTAAAACTATAGATTAGGGTAAAAGCATGGCAATTTTCCTAATTCCCTATAGTTATGGCTCTGATACCAATCTGTCACACCCCAACCGATGGCGGAAACATCGGGATGAGATGAACAAATTGCTCAAAACGTCATAACACTATGTGACAATATTTAATTGAAATCAAATTTCATTGCAAGAACTAAATTGTCATACAACATTTAAAATGGAAATAACAACATTGTTCAAATTCAAATCAACAAAAGACAAATAGATTAAAGGTGTGTATCTAGTCCACCCTAAACTTGTTTCATCATTCATCCATACTTCAATAATCAACCTGCAACATGTATTAAAATAGAGTTTCAATGCAAAAGCATGAGCGAGTATACAAGTTTGTTTACATAGCATAATAGAATAAAACTCAAATCCAACATGATCCATAATATGTGATTACTAGTATGCAATTTTGGCGTACAATATGATCAAACCCTAGAACACAACGCATAAAATAGCCTAATCCCAATAGTTCAGCGGGGTGGTAACTTAACAATACCCAATAGAATAGCAGGCGGGGCGTTAATCCTATAGCGCTATAATTGTTAAGGTGGGCGAGCAAGTCAATGAGCATATAACGTTCCAAATCGTTCATAGAGCATACAAGAATAGCAAGTAAGTCACATTAGTTTCATGCTTCGTTCAAAGATTGAGTATGTTTAGTTCAAAAGTTGTTTGCATAGTTATACACGTTGCATCCCAAAGTGTAAAGGGGAAAAGGGATCGAGTATACTCACGGTGGTTGCAAGCTTTCCTACTTGAAATCCCGCGAGTGTGTTGGTGGATGGATTAGTTTGGAGCACCTAGCCCTTCTACACGAGGAAACATAGGTGTGTGAGTTTGGCGTACAACGGAAGATTATAATTTGGAGTTTAACATAACATAAAGTAGAATAAAATATGATACGAAAAATAATCATCTTTAACTTAGTAACCCTTGTATGACACTATGTAACCAATATGGTTAGAATGTTTTCATGGGTAATACGCCCATTAGAATCATACTTGGTGTTTTAGGTTTTAGATGATATTCTACTACTTTAACATATAAACACAAGTTCAACATTAAAGGTTCGAATGAATATATATAGTTTCTAGGTTATGATTTACATAATATTTAGTCCAATAATTCATGTAGGAGGTAGAAGATTAAGACCTTCATTTAGGCACCTCGAGTTATTCATGGATGTCATGTATGGGGTAGGAAGAATAAGCTTCCGTTTACGAACCCCTTGAATGTTCACCACTTCTCTTGATGTAAAAACAACCAAGGAGGGTCACGAACTAGGTTTAGGATAATAATATAAGCAACCTAACTAAGGAGAAATCATCAAATCATGTAAGGATTGTATGTTTGGACAACCCAAGTTGTTCCATAATCACTCATTTATCAAGGTCTAAGCTTGACATGACTTGTGGGTTAGATACCCTAAACAAAACAGAAAGTTATGAGGTTTAATCCTCTGATTTCAAGTGTCTCAACCATGTTTTTAAGCTTAACCAACCATAAGAGAGGTTGTAAGCATTAGGGCATTGGTGTGAGATGTGTTAGACACAAGTTGGATGAAGTTTAAACAAGTTTGAAAGAGTATGTAACAAAACAGAAAGTTCTTGGACCATTTCAGGGCAATTCCAGGTCTGATTTCTCCAAGGAGAAGTTAAGAAATCAAACCCCATGATTATCCAAGCAAGTAGGAAGAAGAATCAAGTAATTTCGTTAAGAAATGAGCAAGTTATACTCACTTTAGTGCAAGAGTATGAATCTGTCCGAAAATGCAGATTCTTGCTAGAACTTGAGAGTGTTTAGGAGAGATTTGAGAGTGTTGAAAGTGTCCAAGTGCTTGGAGGACCTTGGGTACTTATAGGGGAGTGATTAGGGTTGTTTTGGGGGGATAATTAAGGCTAAAACTCGGTTTAAACAAAGAAATCCCGCTAAAAAACGAATCTGGTCGCGATCTGAGATGTTTTCTGCAGACCTGAGGCCCATGCGGGCCGCGTAAGGGGACATGGTAAGTCCACGCGGGCCGCGCGCCCTTAAGGTTCCGGATATAAGTTTCATTTTTTACAATTTGGCCCCTAGAGTTGTGTATTTGATGTTTTTAGGGTAATTAAGGGCCATATTTGTCACAAAAGCATAGTTTGAGGTACATTTAAGTATGAGGAGTATAAACCAAATATAATTATGCGCATGAGTATCAAAATCAAGTGTCTTTCACATTCAAGACACGTTTTATGCATAAGTTTAGATTAATTACAAGTTTAGCACATAGTTTCCAAGAATAACGATTAAACACCAATTGATTCACCGTTTCGAACATACGAGCATATATAAAGTGTGTATAACATATTTGTAACAAAATAAGAGTTTCATTAATGATCCAAGTCTCGGTTTCACAATGATTACAAGGAAGGAACGATTACAAGAACTCAAAGTTTCCAAAAATAGAAATACGAACAAAACTTTCTATAAATGGAAAGTACATAAGAACCGGGTGTGACACCTGTGTCATTTCAACCATCAAACAAATTCCAAACCAATGAAATATTGTATTTCATACTTAGGACTTGTATAAATATGTGTAGCTTTTGCCCATATCAAGTCTTGTTCGATTTCAAGCTCTAAATCGCTTTCTGGAAGGTTATACGCGCACTGATGTGTAGATATAACCAGTTTAATGCAATGAACACTCTGGAATAGTGAAATAGGCTTAACATACCTTAAATAACCTTTACATAACTTAGATATAAGTTTTGGAAGGTTTGGTGTAGTGAAATCAAAGTTTATTCGCTTAAAGGGACTAAATTTGACAAACTGCGAAAGTATGCCAATTTGAACTGTAACAGACATTCCGGAACATGACCATAAGTTAAACATACCATAAATATCCTTTGCATAGCTTAGAAATAGGCTTTGAGGGGTTCGGTATGCTAAAATAAACTTTTGGGTCATTCAGGGACTAAAAGTGTCAAAAAGTGCACAAGTTTGCACTTTCGCGCATAACTTACGTTCTGAATACATCCGGACATCCAAAAATTTATGTAAGCATGACTATATTATGCTTTAGTGTTCTCCATAAGAAAAATCCATTCGTCGCATCATTTGGATCGTTTTTCGCGCTTATGCGCATTCCGTCGTAATTAAGCGAACATCGCGTTCGTACGGCCAAACGAACCAATTTCTGGCATATTTTTGAGCATGTTTCATGTCCACAATGTTTAGGCAACATTTTAGGGCCTTAAAGTTGGCTTTACGGGCCTTAGAAGTGTCGGAAATGGCCTTAAACACGTGCAGGGACTGAAACTGTCATTTCTGAAACTTATGTCTGATCTGTGACTGCTAGGCGGCCCGCGAGGCCCCTTCTGACCAGATTAACCGAATCTAACAGCAGTTTCCAGCTGTTTCGTTCACAACCACACATTCTCTTTCGCTTAGTCAGCTGATAAGGATCACTTTTAGCCACCATGAGTTTCCGACAAGTGTACGCCTTGGATCATGGCACGTTTTCCATCAAACGATCCTAACGGTGGACCATTTACTATAAATACCCATCCATCCCCAACTTCATTTCTCACAAGAATCTTGATTTGAGAGCTCTAAGTTGAAACCATTGTTTCATACCTGAGTTCTTGGATCGAGATTAGCATTCGGGGACCCTTCGTAAGTATTCTTTCGTTCTTTTATTGCTTTTCGAGTCTTTCGAGTCTGAAAGTCAAACTTTGTTTGACTTTCTACATTGACCAGTTATGGTCAATGCGAAGTTCGTTTGAACTTCGCAACGTGAGTGTAATCACGTTGGTTATAGTCCCTTGGGACTATGCCTACTAATTACCACGTTGTCTAGGGTCGTAGGGTAAGCGATCTAATAAATCGCTTATACCTCGAACCCGACCCATTTGTTCGATTATTAGGATCCGACCAAATACATTAGGTGACCATAGCATATAGGGAATAACCTTCCGAGGTTATACCTTATGGTCACATCGTTTAAGTAGTTGTATGATAGGTAGTTTATATGCCTTAGGTAAATTACCAGAATACCCTTTTCATGTATAATTGGTAATTAAGCATATGTAACCTAAACTTTTGTCACATAACTGATTATGTAACATGTTTAGGCATATAACACTTGTCATAGGACTAGTTAGACGGTCCGAACGCGTTTCACGCGAACGACGCGTTAAAGTAGCATAAGCTACCTAAACGGGTCGTAATGGGTCGACAACACTTATGTTAGGTTTCATTTAGTATGTAGGCTTTGTTAAACCATATGACACGAGTCTCTATACTCGTTTGGTTTACGAACTCTCATTCTATCAGATCTTCCGATTTAGGTCCGGTTTATTAACATAGTTACCTATAGTAGGTGCCGTTTGATATCCGCGATCTCTAGCATTGTTTGGTTGTTACTCAAGGACTACTAAGCAATCTCAAGTGAGTACATAGACCCCTCTTTTACTGTTTTCCAAACTGTTTTGGGGTGAAACACATGTGCCTACTTGTTACTTTCATGCTTTCCTGTTTTCACATCATATACCTGCTATGTTCGTTAGTACATTATAGTACATGATTTTATTACATCTTATGCTAGGTGTGCCCATTGTGTGCATTACTTAGTACATCGTTTTACATTACATTACATGCTACGTATGTCTATTGTTGCATACTTAGTACAGGTTATATGCTACGTATGTCTATTGTTGTATACGTAGTACAGGTTATATGCTACGTATGTCTATTGTTGTATACGTAGTACAGGTCACATGCTACGTATGTCTATTGTTGCATACTTAGTACAGGTCACATGCTACGTATGTCTATTGTCGCATACTTAGTACATTTGTTATTCATCACAGACTTACATCTTGGATACATATTACATGATTTACATGAATATTTTTACATCTTGATGGTTTGGTTTGATTAAGTGATTAAGTAACGATGCGTGTGTAATATGATACAAGCATGGTGGATACGCCGCTGGTACTTCCTATATATAAGTGTTTGTATGGTATTACATATCGTAGCGTTATTTGAATCATTTCAGTTTGATACATATAACATTTTACACCAATAACATACTTTTCACAATACATTGTTTTACAAGCAACTTATCTTATACAAACTCATTTTACAATGGTTATTCATTTAACCATACATTATTCTCTTATTTATACATATCATCTGATCTTATCATTTTTCAAATGATTTACAAAACAAAGCAAATTACAAGGTTCATGGCTAAACATTTTCTCAAACATAAGTCATGAAACCTATTTTCACAAAACCTATGTATCTCACAGGCATTTTTATGCTGACGTACCTATTTTCACATGTGTTTTTCAGGAGCTGTTGCATAAGATGATCAAGATACATATAGGCAGACTTGGGCTTTAGTGACAATAAAATATGCAAGACTAGTTAATTATGTTGTATTTCTTTGTTTGTTAAGACATTGTAACACTTTTAATCAATAAAACGAAACTTCAATTGCCATGGATTTGAAACAATTAATTCTGTTACAACACTCCCCGACATTTCCGCCACGTTTTGTATGTTCTACGTGGTCGGGGTGTGACAGAAAAGATGGTATCAGAGCCAATGGTTATAGGGAATTAGGTTATTAGTAATGCTTTGACCTAGTCTATAACCTTCTTAGGACCCTAACGCGAGTTTACTTGCGTTTAGTCATAAAACAATACCGTCACCTATCCTTAGGCGACGACCACAACAAGAACATAAATTTCAAAACCGCTTTGAAAACTAATCATCTGTTCTAGGATGATTGATTACAAGGTTTTGAACCCTCTATTGTAAGGTTTTGAACCCTCTGTTACATAGTTTTGAACCCTTTGAGTTTTCAAAACTTCGTCAAGGTTTTGGGTTTTAAATAATGTGAACACGTGCAAACTGGAAGGGTGAATGCCTGTATTCTGGGATTTCTGTCTAGGCAAGCACTTCGTATACATCTCATCAGACGCGAGACCAGTTGTGCTTACCTGGGAATTCTTGGGATGAGTGTTCACTTATAGGCGAGCATGTATTCGCGATACATTATTTTTGACCTATTTACTTTGATTAATCACCGAGGTCGTTTGTTGCTTTGTAGTAACAAACAAATGACCACTATCCTTGCTTTCATCAGATTTTTTTCATCTCATTCTTTTCGTCTAAATCTCTCACTCGTTTCCTTTCATGTTTCCTCTTTTAGAATGCCTCCTCGACGCGACAATCAGATGGCAAATGCCGAACTGGCGGAAATCATCGCGCAGCAAATGGCTGTTGCCTTCCCAAATCTTTATGCTCAAATGATGCAGACCATCAACAACAACAATGCTCCCTGCAACTTCAAGAGTTTCAACTCAGCTAAACCGCTCAAGTTTAGTGGTTCAGAGGGAGCAACTGGGCTTCTTCAATGGTTCGAGAGCATTGAGAATACGTTCCGTCACGTTCAGTGTCCTGAAAATCGCAAGGTCGAGTTTTCTTCGAGCGTGTTTCAGAAGAGGGCTCTTACATGGTGGAACGGGATTATGAGAGACCGGGGTGCTGAAATTGCACTAGCACAGACTTGGGCTGAGCTTAGGGCTCTTATGATGAAGGAGTTTTGCCCTCGTCATGAACTGCGAGCTTTGGAGAGGGAGTTTGATGATTTGAAGCAAGACAGTGGCGAACATCGAGCCTATACTGACCGTTTTGAAGAATTGAGCCTGTTGTGTCCTGCTATGGTTACTCCTGTAGATAAGGCAATCGAGAAATATACTGATGGTCTTCCTGACCTAGTTCAGGATATTGTTACTGGCAGCAACCCTACTACTGTCAGACAAGCCATTGAATTGTCTTCTACTCTAACTGAATCCCACATCAGAAAGAAAAAGCTTTTTCGAAAAGGCGACCCAAGACCATCCGACAAGACTGCTCAAGTGGAACCAAAGGAAGAACATGCTGAGGTGTCCAAGAATAAGAAGCGTAAGGCTTCGCAGAATTTTGCGATTGCTGCTCAACCCAACCAAAACATCCGTAACCAACCAGCTCAGCCTCCTGCAAGGAAACCTTATGCCGGTACTGCACCGATATGCGACAAATGTAATGCACACCACTTAGCTCACCTACAGTGTCGTTTGTGTGCATCATGTGGGCGACTCGGTCACCTGGCAAATGCTTGTCGTTTTACCCCGAACCAAGCTGGTCCAAACCAACCTCAAGTAAATCCTGCTCAAGCTCGTCTTCCACGAGGTCCTTGCTTCAACTGTGGCGAGATGAGCCATTTCCGAAGAAATTGCCCAAAGATTGCTAATGCGAATCCAGCGCAGGGATGAGCATCGGACCAACTAGAAGACAATGTTGTTTAGAAATAATCAAGCCTTATGTATTATTTTCTTTTGTTGTCAAGGTCCATGAAACAGTTGTTGTTGTGGTTGTTTATAAATAAATCTTTTTATTTTGCATTGCAATGTACAAATATGATGGCATGTATAAACAACGTATTCCCTACAATACCGACAATCAAGGAACCGTATTCCTTGAAGAACGGACTACCCCGAAATTTCTTCCATTTTATTATCTCTTGCGTTTTCCACGGAAATCCTTAGTACCCGTCTCTTGCAAAGAAACGAAGTACAAGGCGCAAGTTACAACTCTGTGTGAATACCCAACGTACCACTATAAATTCTTAATAGGGTACCTAAGGGTATTTCTGTATCTTCAAATTTTTGTGTTCCTTAATTCGAATATTACGTTTTCTTGAAAACGAAATCGAATTTTTGGAAGATCTTTCCATCTTCATAGTTAGATTCTTGTTAATGTTTAAAGTACCGAATGAAATCCATGAAATGGATTCCTAGTGTGCTTTAAATGCATGTACATAATTAACAAAACAAAACTTACAAATTAAAGATCTAGATAAACAATTTTGTGGTTAAGTGACTATGTGTTTATGCATTTTGTGTTTTTGTATACTCTGGATATTCGTTATCCAAATCCTCATAGAATCTTTCTTATCTTCATATGAGGGATTCGTAGTAGGATATTCAAAAAGGTACTATCTTAAATCCTTAATGGACTTCTACTTTGTAGTTAAGTTCCTTGGATTATAAAGTACTATTCCAAAGTTTAAGGACAACATGTGTTGATAAAGTTAAATACATCCTACGTCGATGTAGTTAAATTTTCCTCGTAGGTAGTTTAGTTAAAGAGATCCTACGTCGATCTAAGTTAAATAGATTGGTCCGACTATCTAGTTAAATGCATCCTACGTCGATGTAGTTAAAATTTCCCCGTAGGTAGTTTAGTTAAAGAGATCCTACGTCGATCTAAGTTAAATAGATTGGTTCGACAATTTAGTTAAATATATCATGTGTTTATGTAGTTAAATAGGCCCTCGGGTGGTCTAAATCAAGAGATTTTCGTTTGATTTTTTTTTTCCCATACGCATTATGAAATGAACTGTGCGGACTGTGCAAGGAACTACGTAATTATGGAGGCCTACATAATTATAGAATTCAGTGCATAGAAACCACAGGAAGTTTTGTCATGTGTTAAGACCAACGGTGGCAAGAGTAATGATACGGGAGAAGTCTTGGACTTTGACCAATGTCATTTATTCTCACACTACCCAATTCTAATCTCAATCACACACACAATTTCCTATGATGAGTCTTCATAAGAAACGTTCTTCTGTCAGTAGTTCAAAACTCCATGTTTTGTTACTACAATGACATCACTTTGAGGGTTGACATTTTCGCTAAGAATCCTAACATGGCCCAGAGTTCTACTTAGGGTTCAAGGGGTTCATTCAAAGCAAAAACATCACCGTCGTCCCCATAAGTTTCTCCTAAAATTAAATTTCGGGACGAAATTTCCTAAAGTAGGGGAGACTGTGACACCTGTGTCATTTCAACCATCAAACAAATTCCAAACCAATGAAATATTGTATTTCATACTTAGGACTTGTATAAATATGTGTAGCTTTTGCCCATATCAAGTCTTGTTCGATTTCAAGCTCTAAATCGCTTTCTGGAAGGTTATACGCGCACTGATGTGTAGATATAACCAGTTTAATGCAACGAACACTCCGGAATAGTGAAATAGGCTTAACATACCTTAAATAACCTTTACATAACTTAGATATAAGTTTTGGAAGGTTTGGTGTAGTGAAATCAAAGTTTATTCGCTTTCAGGGACTAAATTTGACAAACTGCGAAAGTATGCCAATTTGAACTGTAACAGACATTCCGGAACATGACCATAAGTTAAACATACCATAAATATCCTTTACATAGCTTAGAAATAGGCTTTGAGGGGTTCGGTATGCTAAAATAAACTTTTGGGTCATTCAGGGACTAAAAGTGTCAAAAAGTGCACAAGTTTGCACTTTCGCGCATAACTTACGTTCTGAATACATCCGGACATCCAAAAATTTATGTAAGCATGACTATATTATGCTTTAGTGTTCGCCATAAGAAAAATCCCTTCGTCGCATCATTTGGATCGTTTTTCGCGCTTATGCGCATTCCGTCGTAATTAAGCGAACATCGCGTTCGTACGGCCAAACGAACCAATGTCCGGCATATTTTTGAGCATGTTTCATGTCCACAATGTTTAGGCAACATTTTAGGGCCTTAAAGTTGGCTTTAGGGGCCTTAGAAGTGTCGGAAATGGCCTTAAACACGTGCAGGGACTGAAACTGTCATTTCTGAAACTTATGTCTGATCTGTGACTGCTAGGCGGCCCGCCTCAGGATCCTTACATCCTCAGGCGGCCCGCGAGGCCCCTTCTGACCAGATTAATCGAATCTAACAGCAGTTTCCAGCTGTTTCGTTCACAACCACACATTCTCTTTCGCTTAGTCAGCTGATAAGGATCACTTTTAGCCACCATGAGTTTCCGACAAGTGTACGCCTTGGATCATGGCACGTTTTCCATCAAACGATCCTAACGGTGGACCATTTACTATAAATACCCATCCATCCCCAACTTCATTTCTCACAAGAATCTTGATTTGAGAGCTCTAAGTTGAAACCATTGTTTCATACCTGAGTTCTTGGATCGAGATTAGCATTCGGGGACCCTTCGTAAGTATTCTTTCGTTCTTTTATTGCTTTTCGAGTCTTTCGAGTCTGAAAGTCAAACTTTGTTTGACTTTCTACATTGACCAGTTATGGTCAATGCGAAGTTCGTTTGAACTTCGCAACGTGAGTGTAATCACGTTGGTTATAGTCCCTTGGGACTATGCCTACTGATTATCACGTTGTCTAGGGTCGTAGGGTAAGCGATCTAATAAATCGCTTATACCTCGAACCCGACCCATTTGGTCGATCATTAGGATCCGACCAAATACATTAGGTGACCATAGCATATAGGGAATAACCTTCCGAGGTTATACCTTATGGTCACATCGTTTAAGTAGTTGTATGATAGGTAGTTTATATGCCTTAGGTAAATTACCAGAATACCCTTTTCATGTATAATTGGTAATTAAGCATATGTAACCTAAACTTTTGTCACATAACTGATTATGTAACATGTTTAGGCATATAACACTTGTCATAGGACTAGTTAGACGGTCCGAACGCGTTTCACGCGAACGACGCGTTAAAGTAGCATAAGCTACCTAAACGGGTCGTAATGGGTCGACAACACTTATGTTAGGTTTCATTTAGTATGTAGGCTTTGTTAAACCATATGACACGAGTCTCTATACTCGTTTGGTTTACGAACTCTCATTCTATCAGATCTTCCGATTTAGGTCCGGTTTATTAACATAGTTACCTATAGTAGGTGCCGTTTGATATCCGCGATCTCTAGCATTGTTTGGTTGTTACTCAAGGACTACTAAGCAATCTCAAGTGAGTACATAGACCCCTCTTTTACTGTTTTCCAAACTGTTTTGGGGTGAAACACATGTGCCTACTTGTTACTTTCATGCTTTCCTGTTTTCACATCATATACCTGCTATGTTCGTTAGTACATTATAGTACATGATTTTATTACATCTTATGCTAGGTGTGCCCATTGTGTGCATTACTTAGTACATCGTTTTACATTACATTACATGCTACGTATGTCTATTGTTGCATACTTAGTACAGGTTATATGCTACGTATGTCTATTGTTGTATACGTAGTACAGGTTATATGCTACGTATGTCTATTGTTGTATACGTAGTACAGGTCACATGCTACGTATGTCTATTGTTGCATACTTAGTACAGGTCACATGCTACGTATGTCTATTGTCGCATACTTAGTACATTTGTTATTCATCACAGACTTACATCTTGGATACATATTACATGATTTACATGAATATTTTTACATCTTGATGGTTTGGTTTGATTAAGTGATTAAGTAACGATGCGTGTGTAATATGATACAAGCATGGTGGATACGCCGCTGGTACTTCCTATATATAAGTGTTTGTATGGTATTACATATCGTAGCGTTATTTGAATCATTTCAGTTTGATACATATAACATTTTACACCAATAACATACTTTTCACAATACATTGTTTTACAAGCAACTTATCTTATACAAACTCATTTTACAATGGTTATTCATTTAACCATACATTATTCTCTTATTTATACATATCATCTGATCTTATCATTTTTCAAATGATTTACAAAACAAAGCAAATTACAAGGTTCATGGCTAAACATTTTCTCAAACATAAGTCATGAAACCCATTTTCACAAAACCTATGTATCTCACAGGCATTTTTATGCTGACGTACCTATTTTCACATGTGTTTTTCAGGAGCTGTTGCATAAGATGATCAAGATACACATAGGCAGACTTGGGCTTTAGTGACAATAAAAGATGCAAGACTAGTTAATTATGTTGTATTTCTTTGTTTGTTAAGACATTGTAACACTTTTAATCAATAAAACGAAACTTCAATTGCCATGGATTTGAAACAATTAATTCTGTTACAACACTCCCCGACATTTCCGCCACGTTTTGTATGTTCTACGTGGTCGGGGTGTGACACCGGGCGTTACAAGTGACGTCCGACCAGCTCGTGTTCCATGCTTTTTCTCTGATTTCTCGCAATCCCGGTAAGATCTCGTCCTAAATCTTGTACCTCCTTAATCTACACGCACTCCTACACCTTTCTATCTTTTGAATCTTAACTTTTAACCGTGAAATCACTAGATTTGAGGTGTTTTAGGATGACGTCATCATGGTGTCCTTATGAACTTCATGTTTTGGCTTCAATCCACCAAGAACAACTTAGATCTAACCGATTTCCACACAAGTAAACAAAGATCTTGCATAGATCTAAACACATTCATGGTGAAAAAGGATTGGAAGATGGTTTCTAACTTTCTTTCAACTCTTTTACACTTAATGCACTCAAAACCGATAGGATCAGACCTTGATCTAGTCTCTTACTCATTCTCAGTGTTGTGCTAGCTCAAGATCTGGATTCTACTCATGAGGCCACCGACTTCTGGTTAACCAAGAACAACCATCTTGAACCGGTTAACTGGTCGAACTAAGGTGATTCCTGTTTGATCGGGTCACTTGGGTCAAGATGGGGTTCTGTTGGTTAACACGTTGTCAAAACGTCTCGATAAAACGACAAACAATCAAAACAGCCAAGTGAAAGACGAACGGAACAACCGGGACGGAGTGCTATCCGACCGAACTACTGTCCGAACGAATAGCCATCCGAGCGGCCGGCTATCCGAACGACCTACACCTTGGGTCCCATACTTAACCATTTTTATCTGAAGTCTGAGTGTTGAACGAAGTTACTATCCGATCGGACAACCATCCGACCGAATTACCCTTCGGATCATGAGATACTTGGACTTTAACACTCAATCGATTTTCAAACATGTTCAATACACTAAGGATGCCACCCGGCCGGACTACTGTCGGTCGGTCGGACGGTCGTCCGATCGGACGGTAATCCGATAGGATCGGACCTTGATCTAGTCTCCTACACAAACACATCCTTATCAAAGGAAGAAACAATCCACTCGAATAGTCATCCGACCGGACTACCGTCCGACCGGATAACCATCCGAACAGATTGTCATCAGCACGACTAGCTGTCCGACCGGATTACCATCCGACCGAACTGTTGTCCGATTCACTTGTACCCTGCATCGTTTTACGAGTCACTTATCGTTATGCTATCGTTCTGATCAGGCTAACCTTGCTCTCTAGCGCTCCCTTCAATCTATCCATCACTGTAAGTATACTCGATCCCTTTTTTTGCTTTACGCACTTTTGGGTGTTACATACGTTACTTATACTAAATCACATCGAACACACTACGCAATACTTTAAACGCTAACCATTACCGCATGTTATATGTGACTTAATGAATGCTTGTTTGTTATGTTTACACATGGAATGCTGTCTACCTGCCTTAGCAACGATAGTACTATTAGTTTGGACTCAGCACCCGTTCACTCGGGGGTTGTTAAGGACAATTATTTGCATGGATTACAGTGGTGATCATGTATTACGAACTGCCTTGGGCAGTCAACCCGCAGTCATTGGTATCGATAGGTTCATGTCGATAACTAACATGCCTCATTTCACTCTGTGTACGTGCTGGTTATGCGTAACGCTTTCGAACTCTATATGCTATTATCAAACTTGTATGCTCACCTTTACACTATGTGTATTGACATGTGACAAGTGCTTAGGATGCTTATCTGCTAGGAAATCGAGGCTAGAATAAGGCCTTAGAGGCCAACAAATAGTTGTCTGTACAAATGAAATCTGAGTTGTCGGAACAGAACTATTTGCCTAGATTTTGTCTGTAATAATTGTATTATCTTTTGAGACATGGTATGGTACGTGTTATTTTAAATTAATTGGTAATGATAATTGTTATGGAAACTTCTGGACAATCTGTTTCGCTCAGTGCCATGCCCCGATGTTTCCGCCATCGGTTGGGGTGTGACACCAGAATCCATAGGCCAAAAGTTTATAGACTTTTCACAGCAAACCAGTACGTCACCACCAGATTCTCTATCTGACACAATATTGTTTACATGCTGTTTACCATCCTCCTTATGAGGACCACGACATTTGTTTTTAACATGCCCATTTTCATCACAGTTCCAACACCTCACATTTTTCCCATCTTTAGACAAATTTTTCCCAAGACTCCCACTGGTTATGTTATTACCTCTTCCCATGCTAATACTAAACATACCAGAACTAGAGTACCTTCGGCGAATGCCTTCACCCAAAACATTAACCCAGTTCCGATAAAACTTCAAATTTTCAGTTCCAGCAGTTTCAGTGACCGTTGTCACAAATCCTAACCAACTATCAAGTAAGGAAGATAACAAAATCACAGCCTGAGCGTCGTCATCGAACTTCATGCCCACAGTTGCTAACCTAGACAAAATCGAATTGACGTCGTTAATGTGATCAGTAACTAGGCTGCCCTCATTCATTCTCATTGTGAACAGTTTCCTCATCAAGAACACTCTATTATCGATAGACAGTTTTCATACATATTTGATAGAGTTGTTATCATACCACAATCAGTTGTTTCTTTCATGATTTTAAAGGCAACGCTCCTCGTCAAAGCCAATGTAATTTTATCTCTTGTCTTTTTGTCCTTTTAAACCCAACATATGAAGAAGGAGCACAAAACAAATTTGAAAAAAAAAATATTGACATAAACGCGTAGAACACATACTTCTTTTTATCATTTATTCGATTTTTTAATATTTTAATTGAACATTATGGATAAAAAATGGCGATGCCTCATGCAATGGTTTCGAAACCATTTGTGCCTTTCCAATATTGCATGTGCTAATTTCAAACCTGTTTATGTTGGTTTTGTTTGTTCTAACTAGAGCATCAACATAATCAACTAAAATTGTTGATTATGTTTTTAACATAAATTGTAAACACACAGGTAAAATTATGTAAGACCCTTACTTTTAAATATCGATTTCACACATATTTTTCGCAATTAAAAGCGTTTATACGATTACACATACATTTGAAAATTCGAGTTTCTTAAAACCTCTTGAAATCTATAATGTTTCAAATATAATATCGTCGTTTATGCTGTAACACCCCAAAACTCGAAGGTTTACCTTCATCATATGTGTAACACCCCAAAACTTGAATTTTTATATTTTCCATATGTTCTATATGATAAAACATGAAATAAAATGACTAGGTTATTCAACCTAGTTAAATTATTTAGTCAAAACAAGTAAGAAATGAACTTGGTGGAAATTGTGAAGGTATGACAAATTAGAAGGACCAAAAGTAACTAATGAGCAAAATTACAAAAATTATGCATATTATGTTTGTGGGGGTGCATATGTCGACATTTTACACACACAAATGTGTGAAGAAGAGAGCTCTTATGTGAAGCAAATCAAGAAGGAAAAGGAAGAAGATGAAATTGCATGAATGATCCATCATTTTAAGAAGACTCATCATCTTATGAGCATCAAGTAGGTACCAAAATGATTTCTTGAAACTCCTTAGTTAGAGCTCTTGATGGGTCTTGATTAAGTACCACAAATTGAGTCAATTGGAAGTATGAGATGGTTAGATTCATGTTTAAATCCGTTAATCTAGTGTCAATAATGATTTAATCATCCCAATTGGGAGTTCTAGTGTAAGAATCCATGTTCAAGAAATTTAGGGTTTTGATGGTTCATGGTTTAATATGAATGAGTTGGATGAACTAGAGATTTTGTTATGTTAATACCTATGTGTGAATGATGCTTGTTAATTAGTAAGAAAAATTGATGAATTTGGAAGATTATGCATTAGGGGCTTGTACATTGTGCATTGAATGGTGTACGCACACAAAGTGTATGATGAAATGTCTAAGTAAAGTTAGGATGTGAGATTTTATGAAATGTCTTGACATGAATGAATGAAATATGATAATGATGAAATTAGAAGTAAACTAAAATGAAAAATGTGCCTTAGATGGAACTCGTGCAAGAATACAGGCGATGAAGCAGAATCTGTCCAGAAAGTTACAACCGACTTTAATCGGCTGTAACCGGGTCAAATCTTGTAAAAGACTGATGTTTATTGGGTTTGTGATGAACTTCCAGGAAAAACCTTTCAAACCCAACTAGAATTGCATTTTTTTTTCGATGAAAAATGAACGTTTTATGAATTTTTCCGTATCGAAGGTTCAGGCTGCGTTTTCTGGCAGAATTTGCAGCCCATTACGAATGTCATAACTCAATTTAGGAATTGAGTCATGATCTCAAATTTTTGCTGTAGGTAGCTTCAGGAGGTTATGAAAATCTCCAACTGGAATTATGTCAATCGGATATATGAGGATTTTTAAATGAATTTTTCCGTGGGCTGCAGTCAGAAAGTAACGAATCTGATTAATGCTTAGTAAATGTTTTTTATAAGTTTTTAGTGGAGAGTTAGACTCTAAAAATTTAACACAAAGATAACCCCTCCGAGGGGCACGTCACATAAAAAAATCTTAATTTTCTCAAGCTCGTAAGTACAGTAAACGGACGTCCCAAAACAGCCTATTTTCAGTGAATTGAGCTATGCATGTTAGTGAATGAATTGACTAATGCAAGTCAAATGTGGAATATGAATTTGATATAATCGTTAATATATACAATCATGTATACTAACAAGAATGTGAATGCGATGACATGAAAGTATAGGGATCATGTCAAGATGGATGGACGCATGGAAGGCTAAAAGGGTAAAAAGGAAGCAATGAAACGAATACGAGTGCGGACGTCTAAGGTAAGTGATTTCTGGAATCAATTCGTATTTAGTTACTTGAATATATATATTTGAATATTTTAGATCAACGTGGAACGTACAAATAAATAAGAAATGCTAAGGTAAGATTCGTTCAAATGGTCGGTATGATGTTAAACAAGTAAAACCTCATTATAGGGGTTAATGGGTCAAAACTTTTAATCGAAAGATTTTATGACGGTGAGTATGGGGATGTGGTAATGTTAAAGGAAGGTTTGGATAGAAGGAAAATCAACTAAGATATTAATTAAATGCGTGTTGGGACGTATCAGGGCCAGTTTAATCGAAAAACATGTGAAACGGGCCAAAAGAAGTTGCAAATGATGAAATCCATAGGTAAGAATGAATGGTATGAGCATGAATGTGGGTTGTATGTATAAAACCTATACATATATATTTATGGATGTTTGCGTTTAAGATTTTGTAGTATGTTCATATGGGATATGAGAGGTATATGAGAGTTCGGATATGGATGTATGTATGTGTATAAATATATGTATGTATGTATGTGTATATGTATATATGAAGTGTGATTGAATGTATACGAAAGAATAGAACATGTATATATATACATAGTTTTAATACGTTTGAAAGTTAACGTTACTAATCATGTGTCTTGAGAATGAAATAAAAGTGCAGATACGCTAATGTTGACCTTACGAAGATTTGACGTTGGGATGCAAGATTTTACTTAGAAAGTTAATTCGAAAGGATTAGTATGAATAAAATGAATCCGACGTGGTCATCTAGTTACGTATATTTTCAGCTTGTAGATCTTTAGACTACATCTTCAGTTGCAGACATAAAAACATATGAAATCAGCTTGCAGATAGTTTACGTCTGCAAAAACAAACAGCACCTAAGTAACTTGATTCATGGCTGAGATCACTGTAGTCTAGTGGCAAGCATCGTGTTTTTTTTGGTCAAAGTGTAGATCTTGTGTTCGAATCCCAGCACCAACATTTAACTTTTCCATGTTTTGTTTTTCTATTTGAATTGATGAGGCCCCCTAGGGCAAGCCCCAAAAATTCCAATGTTCTCCCTTTCTGTTGTGTGAGTAGTTTGTAAGATTTAGTAATTTATCGATATTTTAAGGGTTAATGTTTTAGGTGGTGTTTGTTTTTTCAGATGCAAAAGGTCTGCAGTCTGCGCACCACATCTGCAGACGTCTGCACGAGAAGAGGTGGACCAAACCTGTGCAGTCTGCGGGAAGAAGACTGTTTGTTTTGTTTTTTAAGCCTTATAGTATACAAGTACCCATACAAATCTAAAAAATATAACCCCCAAAATGGGGGTATGTTCTCACATCTCACTTAAAATATAAAAACAATCTTGTTTGTAAATTCATCAAAAAAATTCATCTGTCACTGTCCTCTATATGTTCTTTACATTTGATACCATATTCTTCCATTTTAATTTTCTAATTACGAGTGTTATTACATACAACCACAATCTAGAACTATTAAACAGAAAATAATCCATAAACCCTAGCGTAAACCAATGTTTTTCAGAACCTAAAAACTTACTACAAACTGAACCAATGGTTAATTTTTATACAGATCTTGAATCAAGAAACAAATTAAACATAAGCTAGAACGTACACATTGAATCACAAGCAAAAGGAATCGAACAAAAAGCACAGTTGGTGACTGATAAATATATTGCAATAATCGAAGCTTGTTAAGAGATGTTACCTGTGGAAGCAATCGAGTAGCAGAATCAATGAAGATGGAACCACATATGTGTTTGAGAGATGGATATACCGGCGGAGGTGGAGGGGCGGCGGAGGTAGAGGTGGTGGCGGACGGTGGGTGGAGGAGAAGGGGTGGAGGAGAAGGGATGAAGAGGTGTTAGGGTTTTGTGAAGAAGAAGAGGTCTGCAGACTATGAAGACATTGGTCCATGTCTGCACCAAGAAGTGGTTTCGCAGACCTTTTTTAATGAAAGGTCTTCGAGAAAACAAACAGTCTTCAGACCCAAATGTCTGCGCATAGTCTGCGCGACGCAGACATAAGAGGTTCTGAAGACATTTTCAGGAAAAAACAAACACCACCTTAGTAATAATATTTTTTAAAGGGCCCCCAGCTATCATAACATTCGCTTTGGATGCTCAAAAAAGCTGGGCTGCCATGCTTAGATTCAACTGTTGTCATCGGACTTTTACGTATTATATGCAATCGTAATTTGTACGTCTAAAATAACAACACGATTAAACAAGGGTGTTACACCATTTTTTTTATTTGTTATTTGCAACAAGTGATATGACGTATATATTTGTGTTTTTCTTTTATAACTTCCGATATATAAAGTTATTAAAAAACGAATATGGTTTTGCGATGTCCTTATTTTTATCTACGTTTTGATGTAAATTTTATAGAAAAATGGAATATAAAATTTTATAACGATCTATAAAACGTTAAATTTGATACGGCTTCGTTTTTAATAAAATTTATATCAAAACGTAGATAAACGTAAGCATATCACAAAACCATATTCGTTTTTTTAATAAATCATTATATATAAGATGTGATAAAAGAAAAACACAAATACGTACTTATTAATGTCACATCAGTTATCAGTTGGTTGGTTGGTGTAAAAAGAAAAAAATTTAGAATAAATAGTAGGACACTTAAACAAAACATTAATGCAATGTTGATGGAAATTTTTGTCTAAATTACAATTGCACGTTTATTATAACGAGACGTGAGTAGGGCTGTTCAAAAAGCTTGCAGCTCGCTCGAAGCTCGTGGCTCGTAGCTTGTTCGGAAAAAGCTCGCTCGATATGGCTTGGTTTGAAAGTGAGCCGAGCCGGCTCGGCTCGATTAGAAAGTGAGCCTAGCTTGGCTTGCCTCGTGACGAGCCAAATTGGCTCGGTTTGGCTCGTTTGGTAGCTCGCCTCGGCTTAGCTCGAATGACTTTACTTATAATATATTTTATTTTTATATACATATATTATATTACAAAAAGTGATTATTATTTACATGTATTTAGTCTTGTAGTTTGATATCTATGACATATTTAAAGGTTAATTGTCGTGCTAATGAACAAATATTGTATTTACTTGAAATATAAAACTTATTTTGTGTTGTTAAACGTGATTTTGGCTTGTAATGTATTAGGTTGAACTTATTTTAAATATGTTCTTTTAAAGTATTGAATAATATTTTAGAATACTGAATTTTGAGGGCTATGTATTAGTTTTTTTTTTATTTTTAAAATCGAGCCTTGTCGTGCCGAGCCAGCTCGGTTTAAAACCAAGCCGAGCCCGAGCTTAGATTTTCAGCTCGATTTCAAATCCGAGCCAAGTCGTACCAGCTCAGTTTATAATCGAGCCGAGCCCGAGCTTGCTCTAGCTTGATTCGGCTATTATTAAACCATATTTTTTTATCTACCACCCGAATTAAACCTTCACTAATAAATAAAATAAAACTGTATCTAACATTTTGGGGAGTAAATTACAACCGGCGTTTTTTTCGTTTGTATCATATTACAATCAGTGTTTTTTAAGTTTGTATCATATTATAACTGGTTTCCTTTATCTAAAGATATTACAGGCACTGTCCTTTATGTTATCAGTTCTTTACACCCTATGTCCTTTAGACCACCTTTAGTGGAGGGTTTTTGGGCGTTTTTTCAAAAAAAAAAACGCCCGTCCACGTCATTAGGCGTTTTTTTCAAAAAAAAAAAAAATCCAAGAAGCGTCATTTTTCCACGCCTCCAACCCTTTTCTTTGGCCAATGACAACTTTTCTTCTTTTTGGTTGGCAAATACTCTTTTTTTGATGTTTTTTTAATTTAATTTTTTACACCCCTTTTAACATAATGCCCACATCATAACTACACTCATTTAAAAAAAAAACGCCCCATTGCTGACTGTATTGTCACATGGCGCAAAACACTCAAAGATAGGAACATTATTTGTGTCTTCCACTACACATTATCTTAGACCACCCGTAGTGGGGCGTAATTTTAAAAAAAAATTGAAAAAAAACGCCCCAAAACGTCCCTCCCCCCACTACACCCGGCGTTAGCCGGCGTTATTTTCAAATAAAATGGAAGGTGGCGTTTTAATTAAAACGCTGAAATGGGTTGCATGTGATCAATGGGAGACCAATGGGATTGTGCCAAGTAAGTTTGACTAACTGACATAGTTTAGTTTTTTTTTAATCCTTTTCTCCATAAAAAATAATAATTATTTATTGATTGCTTGGGCGTTATTGGAATAATGCCCCACTACGTCACTTTTAGAATAATGCCCCATATTGACTAGGATAACACGTGTCGAATAATGCCCCGTGGTGGGGGCATTATTTTGTTTCTCCACTACACATTGTCTTAGTGACAACTGACAACCTAACCTAATTAAAGGGTGGGACATTGGATTCCTGTAACCAATAACACTTTGCCACCAAACGCCAGTCATTGGGTTGGTGTCTGTGCCTTTGTCATGAAAGAAAACGGAGAGGTACTTTTCTTGCTTGTGCTTTTTTTTAACTTTCACTTGTCTGTCGGGTCAGAATTCAAAATGCCATCTATGCCTGGAAATTGAATCCAGTTAGTAAACTTTGCACAGTGAGCACAGCAGTGAACTAAACATAGCAGTGAACACAAATGCTCGACTTTTTCTCATTAAGGCTGGTGGGTATGAAGAGCCTCATCTCCAAGGGATGGGTTGCCACGTCACCGCCACGTAGGAAGAGCTTGAAGGGGATGGACCTAGGGGGTGGGGGATGAGCCCCTTTATGTATATATATGTATGTATGTATAGGTATATGTGAGAGAAGGGAGGCACGGCGAGTCCGGCTGGTGGGAGCCGTTTGGGACGGGCCGACCCTATGGGGGCGGTGTGGGGGACCGGCGCCGGGCCTCAGCCGGCCCCCATACCGTCTGGTCTAATTGAAATTGGAAATTACAGAAAACAAAGAACGCATCTTTACCAGCCCTAAACCTTCGACTATATAAACTCAAACACATGTAAAGAAAATCCTAAGGACTAGAAAAAACAAAAATAAAACTACAGGACCCACCCAGATACAAAAACTTTGAGATTTGGACTAAGACCATGGGGTATGGTGGGCGGGGGTTGGGGCGGGGGTTGGGCATTGGTTGACACGTGGAATGGGGTGGCAGACATGGGTAAACCCACATTGATCACGGTATGGTGGGGCGGGGGTTTGGGGCGTGGGTTTGGTGGGCTTGTGGGCTGACCCGCTGGGCAGACCCAATAAACACAAATTTAAGTTTTTAATATTTTTAAATAAAGATCATTACAAGAAAAGAAAATTAAAAAAAAACAAATTCCTAATTTTTATATTTGTTTTTTTATCTCTTCTCTCAACGCCAAGACTATTTCTAACTCGTCACCCTGTAGGTGATCAATCGGCTGGGATAGAATCTTCAAATCATCACGTCTTTGTTTCAGGGCATCTCTAGCAGAATCTCTAGCTTCTTTGCTCCTTCGTATTTCGGCCCTTTGTTGTTGGAATACGTTGAATGTATCCATCTTGCATGAAATGTCATCCAACTGGTCGCTGTATATTCCCCTACGCGACTCAGAACTCCCAGCTGAAGCCGATGCCGTTTGTTTTTTAGCACGCCTTCTTGAGGCATTTCTTCCATGCTCAGGCCGGTTTGGGCTTGGCGAATCATCCAAAAGGTCCTCAAACTCTTGATCTCGTGCATCAGATTGGGCTTGGGACGAGGCCCTTGACCTTTTGGAAGACGAGTTAGTTTCGCTACCAATGGGGATAGTCGACCACTTTGGATGGAATTTACAAATCTCCCAACAATGCATGAAACGGAAGTCGGACTTCATATTTGATTTGAATGCGACCAGTGCATTTGTCAAAATGTCGGCTTCGGTTTCACCACTTTTAGGGTTTTGCTTTGCTTTATTTAAAAACCCACTAAATTTTGTTAGGTGGGTGCTTATTTCGCTCCACTTTGAGGATAAGCTATCGTTTTCACGATAAGTCTCCCTACCCATTTCTTCATGGAATAGTTTACTAACCCACTCCCACAGAGCGGTTCGATGTTGCGAATTTCCTATTTTAATAAAAAAAATATTAATATATTACAAACTTATATAAAAAATAACCATTCCATTAATAAAAACAAAGGTTAAGAATACCTAAAGTTGAATGTTGAGATTGTTCACACCAAGCCCTCGCCAATGCAACTTCTTCAGCATAGACCCATTTTTGTTGTTTTCGTTTGGCGGTTTCAACTACTTTATCCTCGGTTTTTTTCTTATGACTTCTTTTTTGATGGGTTTCGATGCGGTAGGACTCTCTTTGGGTGGTTGAGTTTCGGGAACGGATTCGTTTTGTGAAAGGTCGATGGAGGTTGGTGAAAGGTTGATGGGCGATTGTGAAAACGAGGTAGGTATTGAATCTTCGGTGTTTGGGAAGTTAGTAAATACACGATTCCCGATATACGATGCATAACCCGCCATGTAGGGCATATGAGACTGTATGAAAAATGGACGAGCTACTGGACGATTGGGTGGTGGGCTAGGATTATTTTCTTGGAATCCATACGGGTTGCTCGGGTCAAAAGGACGGTTGTAAGGATGCATTTTTTTCGTTTTGTAGAAGGAGAATTGAAGATGTATAGAAGATGTGGTTGAATGTGGTAAAAAATGGAAGTAAAATGTGAATTTTATAGTGAAAAAATGGAATAATTTTTTTTTTTTTAATATAGCCGTTGCCCAACGGCTCTTTTCTTTTGGTCATTCACAAACCGCCATGTCACCTTGCTCCCCCGCCCCACGCCCGGCTTGAAACCCAAGCCCCAAGGGGCCACGCCCCAACCCAAGCCCACCCGGGGTGGTGCCTTGGGCGTTTTACCCCAACCCACGCCCAAACCCCCGCCCCATACCCCACGGCCTAAACTGATCAAACCAAAGGGACCAAAATGGCAGTTTACTCTTGAGATTATTAAAAACCTAAAAGATATATTGGGCGGGCTCAAAGGGAAGCTGCTTTGTGCTACTGTGGTCTTCGTTAAATCGCAAGTGGTTTGTCTTCGTCGTCTTCTTCAAATCGCAGGTTTAAAATAACTATTTTGTTAACTTTATACACAAGTCACAAACCCTTGATTGAATTTAGTTACTACTATCTGTTGTTAAAAATACGAACTTGAAACAGGGTGATCGAGCAATGGTGAAGGGAACAGTGACGTCTTTATCTTCAATTTTCGCACCGGAGGACGCCCAAAAGGTCTCCGTACATGTTCAAGAAGTTATATCCGAACGTCAGAAAGAGGTTCAACAGTTGCAGGCCTTCCTTAATGATAACACCAGTCTTGTTAATCTTGTTAAGAAGCTTCCAGATCAACTCCACCACCATATAATGGCAAGAATCTGCTACTACTTTCACAATTGATTCATAATTATTGACGCCTTTTTTAGTGTATGATCGTGTTTTTTATAACAATAGTTGCTTCGTGGCATATCTTGCAGGTTCCTTTTGGGAAGGCGGCCTTCTTTCCTGGCAAATTGATACATACCAATGAATGCATGGTACGCGTGTAGTTTGAATGCTTACTAATTCTTTTCTGTTTAATGTTCACACTTTCTTTTTCACTTTCTTATATGTTTGTTGCTGTTATTCAACTTTTTGCATTGCCAAGTTTGGGTAGATATGACTCTTTTTGTATTGCCAAGTTTGCCAAGAGGCACCGGTTAATTTTCTTACAGACCCGTCGGAGGGGAGATCCACCCTACTGACGTGCTAGTTTTTGGTTGGGAGGGCGGGAAACATGCTTGTGTCGATCTCACAGGTGTATCCCCACTAGCCGGGTTCCGGGAAAATGGGTTTGTGGCGGCCTGGCGGCTTGGTTTTAAAAAGCGAGAGGCGCACAAAAGCGACGAGGTCTAAAATTGAGGCGCGAAGCGCAAAGCGCAAAAGCGGTGGGCTTTTCGTACCCGAAGCGCAAGGTGTTTATATAATTTTTTATATATATCCCATACACATCCCATAGGTTTTTAGCTTCCTTTAACCAAAATAGCTTCCTTTAACCAAAATATAGCTATAAATAAGGCTTTTATACCATTTTACTTACATGTACAAGTCAAAAAATCCAAGGTATAACATTTTTATGCAGGAAAAACGCCTCAGGTACAGGAGGCGCGCGCCTCAGGCCTAAAAGCCCCATGACCTGCGCCTCAGTGCGCCTCGCGCCTAGGCGCGCCTCAGGCGCGCTTTTTTAAACCAAGTCTGGCGGGGCAAGCGGTACTGAAAGCAGAGTCAAAGAAGGTGGAAAAGCACGCGAAAGCTTGTGAGGATAATCAGCATGCCTTTGTCCCCCTGGCGTTTGACACGTTCGGCTCCTTGGCGCCGGAGGCAGTTCGGTTCTTGTCTAGAGTTCAACTTGTGGTCCACAGCAACTTTTCGACCCCTCAGGGGCGAGGCTTTGTTTTTAGTAGATTAGGGTTTTCTATTCAGAAAGGGATGTCGGCACAGTTTGTTGCTCGTCTACCTGCTATCCTTATGTAATTTGCCCTGATGATTGGAATGAAATAAAAAGTTTGGAATCAAAAGAAAAAAAGGTTAACATGTTGCGAGATATTCTGACTGTTTGTCAGATGCGTTTAAGACATCTGTTGGGGTGTGGCATGAAATTAAACTGTTATAACTAATGTTTTAGACCTTATGAGTTGTATCCAATTTCATTGCAGGTTCTATTGGGAGAAGGTTACTACGCTGAAAGAACATCCAAACAAACAGTTGAGATTCTGAAAAGAAGAGGAAAGGGTTTAGAGTCACAGATTGAATCGCTTAATGCTGTAATAAAGGATCTCAAGTTTGAGGCCTCGTTCTTTGATGAAACAGCTACGGAGGCTGCTGTAAGTTCTCATCTCTCTGCAGAAATGGCAATTTACGTAGAATATCATATATCTCTATATGAGTTATTGTATCTTTATATTTTGTTTTAAAAAAGATGACACAAAGTCTTAACTTCAAACGATGATTGAAACAGGAGGGTATTGTAGAAATCAGAGAAGACTATGTTGAGGAAGCTTTTGATGAAGATAAGGCCACAACATCAGGTTCGTAAGTCATATCTCGTATTATTTGATATCTTGGTTTGAAATAGATATATTGCTCATGGGTATATGTCAGTAAATTGTCATTTCTTTTTGCATTTTGAAATTTTATAATGAATTTCAGGCGAAGATGATTTTGCACGAATTTTATCCCGGATTGACGAACTTGAAAAGGAAGAACTTGAATCTGAACTTGCTGAAGAAGGTGAAGAGAAAGAAGAGGCTGATGAGGCTGATATTGAACCTGAGTTTAGAAATTTAGAGGTAAGGTTTCGACCTGTTAAATTTATACTATATCCGTTTACATAATTGCTATTTAATTTCTTTATTATTGATGTTTTTAAGTGATTGAGAATAATTAACACTCATTAAACAAAAGATCTCTGCAAAATTATACTGCACAAGATGTGTATAAGCCATTTAAGTTAAGCGGCTAATTTTTCTTATTCTCTTTGTCGACCTTGAATAATTTTATTACCTTTTTATCAGCTACTGAAAATCTCACAAAAAGATGTCATTTTATTATTTCACAAATTATTAAAGTTATTAAATATCATGTTTACTTGAAACTTGCAGATCAAAGAGTCGCTAAATATTCCTGTATACAGAGGTTAGTCTGCTGTTAACGTATCCTTTAATTACGATTCTATGCATTAGAGATAGTTTCAAATGTTCAGAAATCTAATTATACCAGACTCGTTTTAAGCTTGTTATATGCACATGCATTCTCAAATATAAACTGCTAATAGTTATTTGTTGTTTATCATGGCCCAGATTCACATATTAAAGTCCCAACACCCAGTGGATCAAACACTCCGATGAGGTCTGTAGACCATAACATATCGAAGGAGGGTTTGTCCCGCGCACCTATGTCAAGGGATGAAGTAGAGGTAAAAGTTTTGATCTGTTTATATCTACAACGGGTCGAACTGGTTGAAGTTAGCCCGAAGTGCATTAAATTTTTTGTACTAAATTTTTATAAGTGTTTTAGAAAAGTGGACAGAAGGATAGGCAGATTAATCTGATTTGACCCGCTATGATATGTAGAAATATAACCCATCCCGTACAAATGGGTCTTAACGTAAGAAGTGAAGAGGGATTTTTTTTCCATCTTTTCAAGCACGTATTTTAGTCCCAGAATTTAAAAAAAATTCGTGTATTTACACTAGTAGAGTAGAGTATACATGATTAATCTACTAGAGTAAATACACAATTTTTTTTTAAACATTTTGCAACTAAACATCATGCCTAAGTAGATGGAATTTTTTTCCCTTCACTTCTCATGTTAAGACCCATTTGTATTTGATCTTTACACTTTAAATATATATGGCCCATTTAAGACTGAGGGGCTGTTTGGTAGCCTCTTAATGACCATTCAGATGCTACATCTTAATGATTTAAAACCTCTGAATGAATAAGAGGTAACCTCAAGTCTGAATGGTTAAGAGGTAACCTCTGAATGGTAAATCATCACATGTCACATTCTTCTACCTTCTCATTGGTAAAATTCTTAATGGTTCCATTAAGAGGTAGCCTCTTAATGACCATTCAGAGGCTACCAAACAGCCCCTGAATCTGTTATGACCCGTTACCCAACCTACCCATCAGGGCCGGCTCAATCATTTTAGAGGCCTAAAGCGATCCGTAATTTGGGGCCTTTTTATGAGAAAATAATTATTTTACTTATGATGAACAATGAATAGATTCTAGTTAAAGAAAGGAAATAAATAATAAACATCAATATTCAAATTTAACGTTGTTCCCGTGTGTAGCCTTTTCCTACTTTTACATCATGACACTAAATCGTAATAAGAACCATGAGCTTCAGGTAGGAGTCAAACAAAATAAAAATTTTAACACAAACATACAGAAAGTACTTGAAATCGCTTACAATCAAAAAAAGAAAACATAACTATATGTAGCTGCATCAAACTCAAACCACAATGTTTTCTTTTTTGTTGTATAAACCGAAAATAAACCAAATGAATGTAAATCAACTGTAACCAAGAAAAGGAGATTGACCTCATAAACAACGTTAAAAGATTTTGTGTAAATTTAAGAAAAACTAACCTGATTTCGTAAATATTTCAAGCCCCAATTTACCCATATAACAAAATTAGGAACTAGAGTTACTGTAACTGGAGTTACTGGTGGCCCTATTTAGGTGTGGGCCTAAAGCAAGGGCTTGACTTGAATTACCCTAAAGCCTGCCCTGCTACCCATGTTGTCATAGATCGAATGAAAATGCTAATGGGTGTGGGCATTACATCTTTTGAAGGTTTCTACCTTAGCATCAAGCTCGAGCAATGTCAGTAGCAAAACAAGGGTTGCTGCATCAAGCTCGAGCAATGCCAGTAGCAAAACAAGTGTTGCTGCATCAAGCTCGAGCAATGCCAGTAGTAAAACAAGTGTCGCTGCATCAAGCTCGAGCAATGCCAGTAGTAAAACAAGTGTCGCTGCATCGATGTCAAAGGAGGTAAAAGAAGTTGTATTGGCATGCGCTGTAACTTACAAGGGGTGTTTTGCTTGAGGGTTTGATAAGTATGTTTGGTTTAAGGAATAGGGTTGGTGCCTATAATGTGGGTATATTCCAAACCGCATAAACAGTTGGTTTTGAAATTCATACCCATTCCCATTCATCATGCTATCAAACCCATACCAAACCCTACCTTTTGTTGTGTGATGGTAACGACAACTGTCATCAAATTTTTTGCAGGTATCCAATTTTGGTTCGCGCTCAAGCAATGATAAGGCAAGTTTTGTTACATTGCAAACATATTTACACTCAAGAAATATAATAATACCTTAGCTATGATTTTTTTTTTCAGGCCTTTACAGGTTCTATAGTGGAACGCACCCATAACATCGAGGACAGTCAAAAGGGTCAAACATCTGCACCTGCATCTAAACCCGTATCTAGATTCAAGCTACAACAACAAACAACAACAACCGTACCCAGTAAATCCCACAAATAGCAATGCTACTCATAGGGTCTGGGGAGGGTGAGATGTAGACAGACCTTGCCTCTATCCCTGGGGATAGAGAGGCTGCTTCCAGAAGAGACCCCCGGCTCCAAAACGAACAGCAAACCAACACATCAAGTCAAAGAACATAGAAAAAAGAAGTCACCTACACCAAGCTAGTGATCAGATTGACACAGTATAATGTAAATCATGTATAATAGCATAGACCATCATACGGGCATGTACACAAGAAGTCAATCACCGGTTAAGTCATTTAAAGAATAAGAAAAACTTACGTCCCTAAAATACACCTAAGACCTTCCTGCAATATCCTCTAGAAGTCCTTAACCCTAATCCTACGCCCCCACGAAGTCCTATCTTGGACCATGTCCTCAGAAAGATGCAACTCTAGTAAATCATGCCTAATCTGCTCTTCCCATGTCAGTTTGGGTCGGCCTCTTCCTCTCCTCCCCTCCACAGTAAGAGTTTCCACTACTCTAACTGGTGCTGTCGTTTGCCTCCGCTTCACATGCCCAAACCATCTCAATCTCCCCTCCTTAATCTTATCTGATATACTAGCCACTCCTAATCTCTCCCTAAAAACCTCATTTCTTATCCGATCCAACCTCGTGTGTCCACACATCCACCTTAGCATCCTCATCTCTGCTACCTCCATCTTGCGCGCGTGTGTCTTCTTGATAGCCCAACAGTCTGTTCCATAAAGCATAGCTGGCCTAACTGCTACCCTGTAAAATTTCCCCTTTAGTTTAGTTGGAAACCTCCTATCGCACAATACTCCACTTGCTGCCCTCCATCTACACCAGCCAGCCTGTATGCGATGGGTTACATCCCTATCTATGTCACCATCCCTTTGTACAAACGACCCCAAATATTTAAATTTAGTTGCCTGCGGGACCAATTGGTCCTCAATGGTGATTTGGGTGTCATCGTCATCGGCTACACCACTGAAATCACAGTGTAGATACTCGGTCTTAGATCGACTAATCCTTAGGCCCTTGCCCTCTAGAGCGACTCGCCACTCCTCTACCCTCGCGTTCAGGCACTGTTTAGTTTCTGCAATCAACACAATATCGTCTGCAAAAAGCATGCACCACGGAACTGTCTCCTGGATCAACTTGGACAACTCATCCAAGACCACCGCAAAAAGAAAAGGGCTCAACGCAGACCCTTGGTGGAGTCCTACCTCCACAGGAAAGAAGTTTGTATCCCCTACAGGCGCGCGGACACTAGTTTCCGTTCTATCGTATGTATCCTTAATTATATCTATATACTTCCCAGGTAGCCCTCGTCCCTCCAAACTATCCCAAATCAGTTGCCGTGGGACAGTGTCATATGCCTTTTCAAGGTCGATGAACACCATATGTAGATCTTTCTTCTTCACTCTATATTTTTCCATCAATCTCCTTAGAATATGTATCGCTTCTGTAGTTGACCTCCCTTTCATGAATCCAAATTGGTTTACTGAAACCTGCGTTTCTCTTCTAATTCTAGTTTCAATTACCCTCTCCCAGAGCTTCATAGTGTGACTTAGCAGTTTGATTCCTCTGTAGTTCCCACAACATTGAGCATCTCCTTTGTTCTTGTATAAAGGCACCACGACACTACTCCTCCACTGATCTGGCATTTTTCCAGTCTTGAAAATACTATTGAACAAAATTGTTAACCATCGGACTCCTTCTTCCTCCAAACACTTCCACACCTCAATCGGTATGTTGTCCAAACCTACTGCCTTGCCTCTTCCCATCTTCTTAAGTGCCATCCTCACCTCTTCCTGCGTGATCCTCCTGCAGTAGCAATTATTCTGTTGTCGTCTTTGATTCCTGGGATTGCTGCTATCTTGTTGGTATGCCCTACCGTCGTTGAAAAGATTATGAAAGTAGGTTTGCCATCTCAACTTAATGTCATGTGCCTTGAGTAGAACACTTCCATCCTCTTCTTTGATAAACTTTACCATTCCTAGGTCTTGTCTTCTTCGCTCCCTGGCTTTTGAAATCTTGAACATATCATGTTCCCCCTCTTTCGTTTCCAAACGTTCATACATTTGTTTATAGGCTGTATTTTTTGCCTCCGTCACCGCCTTTTTCGCTTCCCTTTTTGCCTTCTTGTATATCTCCCTCACCCTCAGCCGCTCCTCCTCAACTGTACACCTCAAAAGATCTCTAAAACTCTGTTGCTTAGCCTTTATTTTGGCATGCACATCTTCATTCCACCACCAGGACTCCTTATGCCCATTGGTCTTTCCTGTTGTTACCCCTAGCGTCTCATTTGCCACCGTAGTGATCGTAGTCGCCATCTCCTCCCACATCCGGTTTGCGTCGTCGCCTTGTTGCATCGAGTTAACTAGATGCAAAGAAAATAGCCGGATTCAAGCTGCAAAGAAAATAGCTACACAATGGTTTTACAGAACTAGATGCACTCACTTTTTGATAGCATTCGGCCCACTTGATCTATTAGACCTTTGTGGTTAAATATTTTTATCTTCGCTTGTTTCATCTGCTATAAAGTCAACTCAAATTGACCAGTTTGGGTCAAAATGCCACCCAATTTAAGAAAAATCTATTTTTCACCTGTCTATTATATATGAAAAACCTAGGGGCTATGCCACATCTTTTAAGGGTTTTTTTTTTTTTTTTTTTTTTTTCTTTTGGAACAGCAGGCAAATATTATATATGAAACACCAGCCCATACTCTTTTAGCAAAGGGATGTTTTAACAGAAGACGATCCGTGGATAATGCTACACAATCCACAAACCGGTGATTTGATTTTGACTCGTCTTCTGCATCAACTCCTCTTTAGATGGGATTCTATACAGTGCCGATCTCTACCTGAAACATGTCAGGTCACTTTAATAGGTACCCAATAAATGCATTAAAAACATCACTCATTCGGGATGCATTTCATTCATGTGACCGACTGACCTACTGTAAATTCTCCATTTTCTTCCCCAGCCATTGCCATCTGATTCCTTTTCAAGTGCAAACAATTCCGGAAAAATATCTTTAGGCCTCTCTTGATCTGCCCAATTGGCGAGCCAAAATAGAACGGATTCACCTCTATCCATTGAACCTTCCAAATCAGTACACTCCCTTTCCAATATTTGGCATGTTCTTCCAATTGTTGAGTGTGCAATTTTTCATTGAAAAAGTTTTATGAAATTACTACAATGGATTGAAGCTATTAACTCCGCCCATAGATTTGTTTTAACCTTCTTGAATCGCCACCACCATTTGTTAAGTAAAGCAAGATCCAGATATTTTAGACTTCACACTCCGAGACCAACGTGCTCTTTTGGTGCTTCCACTTTCTCTCAATCAACCCTGATCATTCCCTCATAGAATGATCGCCCAACATCTCATACACGTTCAGGTGTAAACTGTGTGAAAACCAAGAAAAATACAATTTTTTTTTTGGGTAAGCTAATCATACCCCCTATAAAAGATTATCTTATTGCCCTCTGAAAAGTTTATTATTTTTAAAAATACGTCACCAGTGTTTGTTTTGTTTCTTTATCGCTCCATACGTTATGCACTTACATCTGTAATGTTTTTTCCTTTGTTCACTCTTGAGAATAAAATATAATATTTGTAGTTGCCCAGTTTACTCAATTTAATTATGTTAATATGCCTTTATCTATTATTACAAATTATGAATTATCTCAATAGTAAGAAGATTTCTAACACTCAGTCCATAATGCCTTAGCAAAAATACATGCACAAACACAAACTAACAGGAGCCACATTCAGGATCCAATTATGCCACATTTTAATCAAGAAAAATATAAAAAAACATAGAATTGTCTTTTAGAAATACGCTAAAGTTTCAATATAACGATGGGCAAACGCGTTCCTTTCTAAAGGCCATTGGCGAAGCCACCTCCCCCCCCCCTCCAATTTTTCCGAAACCGGGGGGGCGGCAATGTATATACCTATACGAAAGTACTATTCATAACACTACGCATCGATAAGTTCGCGGGGGGGGGGGGGGGGGGGGGGCGGGCGCCCCCTCGGGGGTAGCCTAAGCTGCGCCCCTGCTAAAGGCGTAGTCGATGACATCAGACATCTGCCTAAAACTCTTGCCATGAACATTATACCTTGTCAACTTCCCGTGAATTCATTCTCAGCACGATGAATGTATCTTCTTCTTTTACACCTCTAACCACATCAACGACATCAAAATCATAAGTCATCTCCGGAAAAGCACCCCCAAATTTCATGGAGCTGTAGTTGATACTTGACAAACCACCCTGAATGATCGCCCAACATCTCATACACGTTCAGGTGTAAACCGGTTTCATCAGAATCAACAAGCACAGTTAAATGCAAATGACCTCTAGATTCCCCAAAGTACATTGTCATTAAATTAAAAGACGGCAAGGGCAATGTTTGCACCTGTTCAGACTCGATTTTAAAGTAGAAGTGATTGTGATAACAGTGAATTGCTCCATTCCAGTAAACTCCCTTTTCGAAGAAGGACCAGTGTGTGTGTGTATCTAAAGTTACGGTACAAATCTTCCATTCCCCTGTTGTATCAGATGAGTAGATTTGAAGCCATACCAGGCTGAAGCCGACGAATACAAACAGTTTGATGATATGCCAGCCAGACCCATAAAATAGGTAGTGTTACGAACTTCATAACCGCCCAGGACCGATGGGATGATTGCGAATTGTTTAGTGGTGGGATTAAATACATAATACTTACGAGCACCTACAGCAAAGGAGTAATCCATTACAAGATTGCACAATTCTGATACCAAGAGGATCAGGGTAAAAATCGAGACTGCCTCTGTTTTCAACATCAAACAGGACGTATACATTGCCAGCAAAGAGACCAGAAGATTTTAGAAAGCTATCATACCTTTGGGTGTGACTCAAAAGCAAACGCCAGTGTTTTGAAGCGTAGAATGGAGGTAACAGGGATCTCGGTTAAAAGGTCATCGCTGGAACCAATCAATGCTCCAGTTTCAGTCCGGGATCCTCCATGGATGCTTTTGAGAAGCTGGCTTCCAGGGTTTTCTTGAATTTGCGTCTGCTGTTCAGCATTGTGTGTGTTTTGGAGTACGTGTTGAGTGTTTTTTGTTCTGCCTCTGGTAGTAGCCAAATTTACCTATAGTCTTAAAGTACAAAGTCGGTGGCTACGGCCACCGACAAAGCACTGAAATTACCATTTTGTCCTGGCTTGGAGAAGGATTGGGCCGATATATGGCTTTTTCTAAGTGGGCCGACATCTTAAGTCAATCACGTGAAGATTGGATTGACAACATTAGTGGGCGGCTAATAAGTAATAGCCATTTTTGCTCACCGTGCTCTTCTTCTTAATTCGATGGCTGGGCCGCACTTTGTGTCCTTCTTTGGCCCAATTCTCTTTTTGGATACAACTTGGATTATACATATATTTATTTATTATATTATATTCTCTTAAAATAGAAATCACCGAACACTACATTATGTTACAAAATAAAAATCTGCATTAATTACTAATAATGGCAACATATGTTTGACAAGGGAACTTCTAATTCCATAATTCAAAGGCGGCGTATAAAAAAATATAATTTTCATATGGATTACAACTATTTATATACGACTTAGGATACAAGATATTCCGTATTTTTTGATATTTCAAAATACCCATATTCTATTCTATACTCTCTTAAAATAGAAAGTCGGTGGCAAAAGCCACCGACCACTACTAAGTTATATAATTTACATTTCTGTTACACACTCAAATGTATTCCTATAATAGTTGGTTGTGTGCTTTGGTTGAGTGTTGGAATGACATATGTTCGATCCATGTTGTTCGCAAATAATTTTCTTTTTTCTTTTTTTTCCACCGCCCACCACTAAGTAATATAGTTTACATTTATAACAGTTGGTTGTCTGCTTTGGTTGAGTGTTGGAAGGATCTATGTTCGATCCATGTTGTTTGCAAATATTTTATTTTCTTTTTGAATTTCATTATAAATTTTTATGTTAAACTACTTTCTTTAAACTATATTACGTATCGTTCCTTTACGGTAAAAAAACTATTTTAACGTACATCTTGGTATAAATTTGATTTTTCTACGTTTCGACGTAAACATTTTTAATAAAAATCGAGTGGGGTTAAATATAATACCTTTCCGTTAAAAAAATCATTTTACGTGCGTATTTTTACGTTCCTGTCGGTCTAAATTCGAGTTATTCTACATTTCGGCGTAAATTTTTTGGAAAACAAGTTACGTAAAATATAATATGTTTTTATACTTATTTTATGATTGTTAATTGCTTCGTAAATTTTGTTCTTAATCGAGTGAAATTTAATTGTGGTTTTTTCCTTTTTTAAAAGCTCTAATTAATATCTTTTTGTTACACGTATATGTTTTTCCTCTATACCCGCTATGTTTTCTATGTATGAGTCGAGTCACCTATAATATGTCGATTTATTTTATTTGACTTTACATTTTTATCCAATCGCAATGCTTATGTGGGTTACATTAAGTTTAATCGGATACGTCGAAACACACGTTTTTGTGTGGTTCACGCAACACATAACATTTGAACTAATTCATTCGATGTTTACGATATTCGAAATGTGCGATGTACCCGCGCCGCAACGCGCGCGGGCAATATTACTAGTTTATACGTATTATGGAAAGCATGACTTCATGGGCCGGGCTATTTCAAAACTTCTTTGTAACCAACTGGCTCAATTAGCGATGCGTCTGTCTGTATGAATAGTACCGGCCACCGGCTTGTCAAAGATGGTCAATTTGCTATTTTTTTTACATATTTCCCCTTTCTAAAAGGCCTTATTACATATTTACCTAACCTTTAAAATCAATTACATATTTCCCCTTCTTAAACCATATATATCACATATTTCCCAACCCTAAAACCAAATATATTACATATTTATCCTTTCCACTAAAATTACTCTTATTAAATTACTATTTTACCCTTAACGAAAATATTAAATGATTATTTACAATTTTAATGAACTTGTCGATAACATAATATATAATATTCATTTATAACATAATATATAATATTCATTGATTTGTTGAATTTTAAATTTCTTTTATTTACTTTTCGTTTAATAATGCGTCTGGTAGTTAAAAATAAGTATTCACTTTTCTTTTAGTAATATGTTTTGCATTTAATAATATGTATTGATCCAGTCGGATCGGGTTTAGCATGTCGCATTAGAGCAGACCATATAAAAAAGGTTATTTTGGTTTGAGTCAAAACGGGTTCGGATCGAAATAGTTTCAGGTCAGAACAATTCACATAATATTTAATATTTATGAATTAGTTGAATTTGATAATTTAATTTTAAATTTCTTTTATTCATTTTTCTTTTAATAATATGTTTGGTAATTAGTAATACGTATTCGTCGGGTCACTTATGTTGATCAGTTCTGTTTAAACATAATGGAAAACATGAATAACATATCTGTTACAGCAGACATGCCAGCAGAGAATCCAGTCAGAGATGCAGCCATTGAGTTTGACATACTTGTCAGGATGATCTGGTTCCTCCTTAGGGTGTAAGATTATGTTGATGATGAACCGAAACTAGGGAGGGAATCGGTTAGGAGAGAGAGCCGAGAATGATGTTATGAGGGTTGTGTAAATGTCTAATCGTCTAACCCTTACACTCTCTAATAATCTCCTTATATATACACACAAGAGGAAACCTAATTAGTTAATAAGGGTAATATGGTTCATCAATAATTACCAACTAATTATTAATAGGTTATTAATATATTTTGATCTATATAATATAAATGATTATAATGGCTACAAGATTAAATATTATGATAATAATTATATATTTAATCTTACATTCTCCCACTTAGCCGAGTAATAATTTATCATGAGTATTAGATGAGTCTGGCCAGGAGTTAACACTCATTTTAGCCTTAAACCAAGAACTATAGCAGAGAAATACAGCCGTTGAATCATCATTCGACTCAGGACCCCCATTAGTCATATTATAGCCTCAATTTAAAACCTAATAGTTATGATCAAAATACGCATAAGCCCTTTAGCGTCTTATTTGTATTTATATTTGTCTATATGTCATTACACCGGTAGAACATACGTTAGAGACATACAAAATCAAACTGAGGAAATTTCATTAATTAAAACATAAGCTAGTACAATATGCCATTAAATAAGGTCTTTAGTAAGTCCCATATTCGATACATGTTCTTCGAAAACTTTAGGTGGGAGACCTTTAGTCATCGGATCCGCAAGCATATCTTTAGTACTAATATACTCAATACAAAGATTATTTTCCGCAACTCGTTCACGTACGAACAAATATTTTGTATCGAGATATAAACCAGCTCCAGTCGAACTGTTACTGTTCGAGAAACTAACGGCAGCTGAGTTATTACAGTAAAGCTTCAATGGTCTAGAAATGGAATTAACGATTTTGAGTCCAGTGATCAGATTTCTAAGCAACATTCCATGACAGGTTGCGTTGTAAACAACAATGTATTCTGCCATCATTGTGGAAGTTGTGGTTAACTGTTGTTTATGACTCTTCCATGAGATAGGTCCGCCTGCTAACATAAAGATGTAGCCCGAAGTGGATTTCTTGTCATCTTTGCATTTGGCAAAGTCAGAATCAGAATAACCTACCACTTCTAAGTGATCACTTATTCTATAAGTCAGTTTATAGTCTTTCATCCCTTGCAGATATCTAAGGACCTTCTTAGCTGCTTTCCAGTGATCTAGGCCAGGATTAGTCTGATAACGGCCTAGCATTCCAGCAATATAAGCGATATCTGGGCGAGTACAGACTTGAGCATACATCAGGCTCCCGACTACTGACGCATAAGGTATCTGGCTCATTTGCTCCTTTTCAACCTCTGTTTTCGGACACTGGAATGAACCGAAAACATCTCCCTTAACTACTGGAACGATGGAGGGTTTGCGCTGTTGCATGTTGTAACGTGTAAGGACACGATCTATGTAAGTCTTTTGGGACAATCCTAAGATCCCTTTGTGTCTATCTCAGTGAATTTCGATGCCAATGACGTAAGAAGCATCTTCGAGATCCTTCATGTCGAAGTTATGCGAGAGTAACTGCTTCGACTCATGCAACATGTCTAAACTATTACTTGCCAATAGAATATCATCTACATAAAGGACAAATATAGTAAAGTTACTCCCACTCATCTTGAGGTAGGTGAATTGATCCACTTGATTCTTCATAAAACCTTGTCTCTTCATGACTTCATCAAACTTGAGGTACCATTGACGTGATGCTTGTTTTAACCCATAAATGGATTTCTTCAACTTACAGACTAGATGCTCCTGACCTTCAGGTTGTTTCATGTAAACATCTTCGTCTAAGTCTCCGTTAAGGAAAGCAGTTTTGACGTCCATCTGATGCAGCTCCAAATCAAAATGAGCTACTAGGGCCATAACGATCCTTAATGAATCTTTACGAGAGATAGGTGAAAACGTCTCTTGATAATCAATTCCCTCTTTCTGAGTGTAGCCCTTTGCAACCAATCTCGCTTTGTAGCGTTCAACGTTCCTATTCGGATCCAGTTTTGTTTTGAACACCCATTTACAACCTACAGGTTTAACATCGTTGGGTAATTCGACCAAATCCCAAACGTCATTTTTCTTCATGGATTCAAGCTCATCAATCATTGCTTTATTCCATTCTGAAGACTGATCACTGCTAATGGCTTCATTATAAGAGATAGGATCATTGAGCTTTCCAGCATCCATTTCAGTCAGGTAGGTAACATAATCATCCCAATTAGTAGGCCTTCTTTGCCTAGATGACCTCCTGAGTTGATTATCGGGTTCAGCGTTGTCTTGGTTTTGAGCGTTTGATGTGCCTTCGTTATGAGGTATAATGGGTTCTGATTGTGGAGAAGGAATTTGTTCAGTAACTTTAGGTGCGTTGTTGCATTGGGTACAAGAGGAGTAAACGGAGTAATGGTAAGCGACAAGTCTCTCCCCCCGCGTCTTTTACTTCTTGCAATTCTTCATAAGGGTTGGTACTGCTCCCACTGACCTTGAAATCCTCCAGGAACGCAACACGCTTGGTTTCAACAATACGGGTGACATGGGAAGGACAATAGAAACGATAACCCTTTGAATGATCAGGATACCCGATAAAGAAACAGGTAACTGTTTTAGGGTCAAGTTTCCTTAGGAAAGGATTATAGAGTTTTGCTTCAGCAATGCAGCCTCATACTTTCATATATTTAAGACTCGGTTTCCTTCCTGTCCAAAGTTCATAAGGAGTTTTAGGGACAGACTTAGAAGGAACTCTATTGAGTATATGAACAGCTGCTTTTAACGCTTCAGTCCAGAGGAATAATGATAAATTAGTGTTGGCTAACATACTGCGCACCATGTTCATAAGGGTACGATTTCTTCGTTCAGCGACACCATTCTGCTGAGGTGTACCAGGCATGGTGTATTGGTTCACAATCCCCTGACCCTTACAAAACTCATAAAATGGACCAGGAGCTTGACCCACATCAGTATGTCTTCCATAATATTCACCGCCTCTATCTGATCTCGCAACTTTGATCCGACGATCTAATTGCTTTTCAACTTTAGCTTTATAATCTTTAAAAGTTGTAAGAGATTCAGACTTTTCCTTAATGAGATACAAGTATATGTAACGACAATAATCATCAATGAAAGTGATAAATGAAGTATGTCCTGTTATGCCAGCGATTTGGTAAGGACCACTAATGTTAGTATGAATGAGTTCTAATAAATTAGAGCTCCTAGTGGCACCTTTCTTATTCGCTAATGTCATTTTGCCTTTAAGACATTTGACACATGTTCCAAAATCAGTGAAATCGAGAGGAGGTAAGACTTCATCCTTTACGAGACGATTTAATCGTTCTCTTGAGATGTGGCCTAAACGTTGATGCCACAACATAGTTGAAGTCTCTAAGTCTCGAATCTGTTTCATCTTTGTGAGTGATTCATTAATATTATATGACAACAAAGATTTGGAAAAATTATCATCTAGTTCTAATCTATAGAGACCACCATCCAGAATGCCAGTACCATAAACAACGGAATCATAGAGAATAGAGAGTTTGCGATAACCATGGGAAATAACAAAACCGTCCATGTCTAACTTTGGTCCTGATACAAGGTTCCGAGTTACCTCAGGAACATATACGGTATCATAAAGTTTAATACATAAACCAGTTTTCAAAAATAATTGTAATGTTCCTATGGCCTTCACTTCTAATTCCCGATCATCCTCAACTTTAACTGTACTTTGGTTTCTTCCCAGCTTCCGGATTTAAAGGAATCCCTGAGTAGAGTTGGTTACATGAACCATAGAACCAGAATCAAACTACCAAGAATTGGTAGGAACATTTAAATTAAAGGATTCAAGTATCATGAAAAAATCGTTACTTTTCTTAGCCAGCCACTCCTTGAAGTCAGGGCATTCCTTTTGCTTATGTCCTGTTTTCTTACAGAACTTGCAATAGGGTTTGCCTAAGGAGCTCTTAGAGCTGGAAGGTGCACTTGTATTAGGATTTGGCTTTTGAACTTTAGAAGCATCCTTTCTTTGATGACTGTTCTTCCTCTTCTTAGAGTTGGAGGTGGTGAAGTTGGCAACATCAGTAGTGCGATCCATCTTCATATGCTCTTCCTCCTGTACGCACATAGCGACCAGCTCACTCATCGTCCATTTGTCCTTCTGAGTGTTGTAATTGATCTTGAATGCTTCATAGGACGAAGGAAGCGAAGTGATGATGAAGTGAACAAGAAAACCATCACTGATTTCCATCTCTAGCCCTTTCAGCTTATTTGCCATGTCATGCATCATCATGATGTGTTCGCGAATGCCGCTCCTCCCATCATACTTAGTCGTCACCAGCTTGAGGATAAGAGTGCTAGCGTGTGCTTTTGATGTTCCTTTAAATTGAGCCTCCACAGAAGCCAGATAGGTTTTAGCATCCTCATAATCAGGAATAGCTCCTCTAATTGCATTATGAAGGGACTGATTCATGAACATGAGAGACATGCGGTTACACCTAGTCCATTTTTCATGAACTATCTGCTCAACAGCAATACTTTGAGTAGTAAGGTCCGCTGGCTTATTCTCTCTAAGAGCATAATCGAAGTCTAGCAATCCAAGTGTAAGCATGAGGGCATCCTTCCATTCAGCAAAGTTATCACCAGTCAAAGGTGGAATCCCGTAATTGGGTGCTGATAGTGGAAATAAGGTGAGCAAGTTATGATACTAAGAAAAGAAGTCCTAATGTGATCTAAGGGCATGTTATACTAAGGCAGGCATAAATAATGACCATTTTAATTATGAAGCTGTGATATTGTCCATTAGTAACATCAAAATAATAGACTTAGTTAAAATTCTACTTAAACGAAGACAAATCAGCTTTGGCCAGAAGTGTAATCATTTAAGTATGTGTGCAAAGTAATCGTGACAAATCAGCTTTGGCCAGAAATGAGACAATCATTTTAGTTATGCACTTGTCAATTATGCTAGACATAAATGAATTAAAATCAGCTTTGGCCAGAAATTAAGACATTTTACGTTTGTAATGCATACTTAACATAGCTTTTATAATACTTGAACAATAAATAGATGTATTAAATCAGCTTTGGCCATAAATAATACATCAGAAGCCCATTCAAGTTAAGCTATTTTGGTTTTGTGAAAATTATCTGATTCTGATTAGTTAATTAAGCTAAATTTTAGTTTACATCAAATAGCCTAAAATAATGAGGTTTCGAGTGAGGTCTCGAGTCAGGTCTCGACTGAGTTATGAGATCTCGAGTCCGTTATGAGGTCTCGAGTCGCAACCTTGGTCTCGAGTCGTAATCATGGTCTCGACTACTGTGTTTTATGAGACCTCGACTCCATAATGAGATCTCGAGTCGCAACCACGGTCTCGAGTTGTGAAGATTGAAGCCTTTAGTCGAAAACTCAGTGGTCTCGAGTCGAGACTGTTGTCTCGAGTTGTAAAGTTTTGAGAACCCTTATGATTTCGAGTCGAGACCTTGTAGTCTCGATTCGAGACCTGATGGTCTCGAGTCACAATCTGATGGTCTCGAGTCGAGATCTGATGGTCTCGAGTCCACTGTTAACAGCTGTTTTGTGATAATAATTGAAAACTCGAATTTTTAGGGATTGTGGGATAATGTTTCCTGTTTTATTGCTGATCTAAACTTATCAAAAGATTTCGAAAATTATAACGGATTAGCTTTTAACAGTTTCCGATAATTTTAAGAGATGTAATTCAGATCAAAACAGTAAAAACATCCACTAATCCAAATCATATTCCAAAACTTAAGGAATTTTCGAGTTTTCTTAGAACAAATGATGAACCCTAAAATTTAAAACATAATTCTGGGATCCGAAACCTTAAATTTAAGACTTTTGTTAATAGATTTCGGACATAAAATTAACCCATATTAGTTTCGGGTGACATGATTAATCACCCTTTTCCTGAAAACACTGATTTCAGTACAATAAAACACGAAACCAGCCGTGACATTTATAAACTTGCAAAAATTCTGTTTTCAGATTTAATCCCAGAATAATGGATACGAAAACAGAACTGATTTATCAACATATGCTCTGATACCACATGTTGATCAGTTCTGTTTAAACATAATGGAAAACATGAATAATATACCTGTTACAGCAGACAAGCCAGCAGAGAATCCAGTCAGAGATGCAGCCATTGAGTTTGACATACTTGTCAGGATGATCTGGTTCCTCCTTAGGGTGTAAGATTATGATGGTGATGAACCGAAACTAGGGAGGGAATCGGTTAGGAGAGAGAGCCGAGAATGATGTTATAAGGGTTGTGTAAATGTCTAATCGTCTAACCCTTAAACTCTCTAATAATCTTCTTATATATACACCCAAGAGGAAACCTAATTAGTTAATAAGGGTAATATGGTTCATCAACAACTACCAACTAATTATTAATAGGTTATTAATATATTTTGATCTATATAATATAAATGATTATAATGACTACAAGATTAAATATTATGATAATTATATATTTAATCTTACAACTTATACATGTCAAAACTTAGCAAACCCAGCAACACGGGCTCAATTGTTAGAATAACTTTACCCAAACAATTTCAACTTATAGTAAAGGAACCAGAAAAAACTAATGGAACTTGAAAAGAAACTAGAAGACAATAAAGGATACGAAACACCTAAAACTTGATTAATGTTCAGAGTTTTCCTAAAAACTTAATCATTAGAAGAAGACATTTGGATTTTAGCTGAAGCAAAAGGTCCCCATTCATTACATGTATGATTGTATGTTTTCAGTCAATATTCCACATAATTTTTTAGTTTGATCAAGGTGGCTAATTATATATATCTAAGTTGATCCGACATAGGCCTTGTTGTTTTCCGGCATTCAAGTACTGTGTATATATATAATTAATTCTTTTTATAAAGTTATATACACACTGCTAGAAGAATGTAGAAATAATTATGCTTATGAGCATCTCCACAATTGGTTCCTGCACATTAATTGGTATCAAATTCCATTATTAATTTTTTATTAAACAAAGTACCAGCATGTAAGTTGACCACTTTGTCATGGTAAATAAAAAACTAAAGTGTTACTTATTGATCCCTAAGGAGATACAAAATTTACAACATGAAAGAAACAACATGAATTGTTGCACATATATATTATATTACACAGCAGTAATCAAATGTTGTTTGGCTTCAAGCCTTAGATCTTGTTTCATCTTCCTTATGAACTCCTCTATTTTCATATTCAACTCTTCTGTATCCATATCTACACATGAACTGCAGTCAGCTTGTTCCTCTCCATCATCTTCTTGATCACTGTCCCTCTCATCGTTAGCGTCTTCCTTGGGTTCTTGTTCTTGTTCATACTCTTGGATTTGTTCTGTACCGATGTTTCCTTCAACAAGTGGGGCGTCAAGCGAGAGAATATGTTCGATATTATTATGTTCCTTGAAACCAAAAATATTAATATTCTTGGTGATGAAAGTGAGAATAGTGGTGCAAAGGAGGAAGATATATTTTTTCTCAAAGGTGTGTGTGAATAATGGGAGCACAAATGCTGACAAGTAGTAGTAGTTGTAAGAGGTGAAGGTGAGAATGAGAGCCACAGGAAGGAGGAGGAGAAGGTGTAACTGTAATGACATGCTCTTCAACAACAGCTTATAGAATTTGTGACCACCTTGAGTGTTTTCTTCATTTTCATCCATTATATATTATTTATGCAATGTGCCTGTTTTGTTAGTGTGTTTGAAACCCTTGATGGATCTTTTTGGAGATTATGCCTATTTATAGATACCAGAAGTTTCTAAATACGTCCTCCTACTTTCTTTTATTGTCTAGCTATCACCCATCTCCATTTAAGCTATTTACACTCAAACCCCTTAATTACTTCATATCAACTATCAAGATAACTCAAGGATGACCTTTGGTATGAACGAATTACGTATAGGGTGGCCAAATAATATCTTTGAATTATCTTTCGTTTTTTTTCTTTTTCTAAATATAATTTTCCATAACCCATTTTCTTATTAGCATTGAGGTTATTTAACGAATTTGATGAAACCTTAAATGTTAGGTTAGAACTCTCTTTTTTAATAAAATATGTTTTTTTTATGAAAAATATTCGTCAATTACATACACTTTTAGAAAGTAATTAGAAAGTAATATAAATATTTATTTAAAAAAAACTAAATAAAATAAATGTTAACCTGTAAAATAATGTATACTAATGTAATGACTAACTAATATAAAACATAAATCATGCTAAATCCGCGAAGGTTGAAACTGTTATACAATGAAGTCCTCAAAAGACGCCAACAGGTCTAGAGATTCAGAGTTTCCTAGATTTAGTACAATACTACAGAAGGCTTATTCAAGGCTTCTCAAAGGTAGTCTTGCATTTGACGAAGTTGACAAAGAAAGAAAACAAGTTTGATTGGGGTCCAACCGAGAAATGTGTATTCCAATAATTAGTGGAATGGTTAACTCAAGCTCCGGTCTTGACTTTGCCTAACCAAAATGAAGACTTGGTTGTGTATTATGGTTAGGTCTGTAAACGAATCGAACGTTCATGAACTGTTTATGAACTTGTTTGGCGGGAAGTACGTTTGTTTTCGTTTAATTATAATTAAACGAAGGAATATGAACACAATTTATTGTTCATTTAATTAAACGAACGAATATGAACACATGTTTTGTTCGTTCATTTATGTTCGTAAACATACGTTTAGCTTCGTTCATTTATGTCCGTTTATGTACATTTGTTTATGTCCGTTCGCTTATGTGTGTTCGTTTATGTTCGTTTCATTTTAAATACGCAGGTAGTTATATTTATATAAATATTAAACATAAAAGAAACTTTCTAACAACTTAAATAAAGATAACTAATTGGTAATTGGATTTCTAGTAATGAAAATGGGTTTTCCAATGTAATTTATCGTAATTAATCATTAAATTATATTAGAAATTAGGAACAGGGGGATGTGGATACCCATCTATGGTAAGCTCAAGCTTAAAGTCTTGGATGAAGCATACAAAACACATTACTCTATCCATTTGGGAGCTACGAAGATGTACCAAGACCTGAAGAAGGATTAAGGTAGATAGGGTATGAAGTATGAAGTATGAGGTGACTCAATACGTGAGTAAGTGCCTAACGTGTTTACAAGTCAAGACAGAACATCAAAAGCCCTATGGAAAGATCCAAATGTTGGAGATATGGAATGAAAGTGGGAGTATATAACCAATAATTTTATTACAAAGATGCCCATGATAGCTAAAGGTCACGACACGATCTAGGTGATTGTCGATATGAAAGTATTCATGAGACTTACAGTTCGAAAAGGTCATTGGAATTATCCATTAGCTAAACAGTAGCCCGACATGGTGTGCCAATACCGATTGTGTCGTACAGAGACCAATGTTGCAAAATTTGGCCAACTCGGCCTTAGAATCCGTGAGGAATCGGAACTCGGTGTTGTGCTAAATCGCTTTTAACCAACTCAGTCAATATGAATAAGATTTTGTCAACATCGGTGTGAATCTGCCAAAATCGGGTAGAATCGATTAAAATTAGGTTGAATCGGTCAAAATCAGCGCGCAATTGAAACACAATTTCCCTCTGTGGTCAGCATAATTTAAATGAGGAAGGCAAAAGAGATAGTTGCAGGTGACAAAGAAATTAAACTTTAGGGATTTTTTCTGAAGGGGATAAAGATAGGAAGCAAGTATCGGATATTGAGAATAAAAAGCCAAGTTCTAAGGGTGGTGGTGGCTGTTGAAGAACATAGGCCGAGTACTCGAAACTCTATAGTCGACCGACTTGGGAGCGCCTAGTGACTTCTACAACATTGACAAAGACACGTGGTTCGCGTCAAGGTTTTGGAAAAAAAATTCATGATGCAATGGGGACAGGACTACACATCAGTACCGCATATCATCCTCAGACGGAAAAACAATCAGAACTAACTATTCAAACACTTAAGGGTAAGCTTAGTACATGTATAATCAATTTCGATGGTAGTTAGGATAGCCATATGCCATTGGCGGTATGCTCGTATAAAAATAGTTATCACATAAGAATTAGGATGCCACCATATGACATTTTTATCGCAAGAGATGTAGGACTTCCATTTATTGGGGTGAGATTAGACAGAAGGAATTAGGAAGCCTATAGGTTGTTAAAGCTACATCATCAAAGCACACATGAAGGCAACCAGATTGACAAAAACTTTACGTAGACAAGAGACGCAACCCATCGAATTCAATGTTAGGGATAAAGTGATGTTGAAGATGTCCATGTGGAAATGGGTCATCTAGTTTTCCAAGCGAAAGAAGTTGAGTCCAAGGTTTATAGGATCGTTCAAAATATTAGCTCGAGTTAGGGAAGACACATACAGGTTGGATTTGCTATAAGAGTTAAGTGGGATTCACCCCACATTTCATGTTTCATATCTACATACATGCTAGGTTGATGAAGTGGTACACGTGCCACTTGTTGACACAGAAGTAGACGATAAATTGAACTATGTTAAGGAACCCGTGGCGATCCTCGACTGAAAGGAAAAACAACTTCACCTCGATTTCTCGCTTGGAAAGAGAAAGTGTATGTGTAAAACTCGGATTGGGTATCACCTTGATTTTTCATTTGGATCGGAGGAGACAAACACGCTTCTATTTCAAGTATTCACGATGTGAATAGTAGTTGTTTTCAGAGGGTTTGAGGGTTATAAGATCGGATCTCGTTGTTCATGGAAACAATGGAAGCTTTTGCCCAAAAAGCTTATTTAAACATGAACCTTTATTCAAAGGGGTCATATTGGGATCGTATTTCAAGCTATGTGGATTCATAAAATCCGTATGTTGACTTGATTTTAGACCTGTGATGTAACAACCGCCTCAATTGCTCAAGTAGGGTTTCTACATGAAGAACAGGGTAATATTTCGTGTAAATTATTCAACAAGATACACAAATTTTTTTTATGTTATAGATTTTGCTTGATAATTAGACATGAAAAGTTTACTTTTTGAGTGAATAGTTACACAAAATGTATATGTGTGATACGTTGTTGTGTAGTCAAGAAAGTGTCATATGAGGAGTGAAAACACTATCCATATAGAAAGTCACTTTTTGCATGGGGTGATTATGCCCGAAACCCCTACATTTCGCATGGCAGACTTGTGTGAAAGTTGACACGTTTCACATGTGAATCTTTGGCCAGATTGACTTAGTGTCCAAGGGTTAGGATGAGTCAGCAAGTTCAAGGTTAAAGAAATCGTTCAAGTGAGTTTCTTTAATCCCCATTTTAAACCGGGGGGGGGGGGGGGGTTGCATACTTGGTACATGTGTTAATAAAAGATAGAACACTAATGAATAACTAAAAACATTTTTTTTGATGTTAGTCGTAATGATCTATGGGGATGTTTGCTAATGATGAACATACTAATTTAATACAAGGATTAGCAAAATTTAAATCGATTAATGTAAATGTAGCGGTAAAGTAATGTTATGTTCACGAAAAAATGATTGAGTGTTAGTTGTAACTAACTGTATGGCTATGTACTATGTACGTTACGATACGTAACATATGTAATGGATCCCACGTGACATGTCTTACATGACATATGGAATATGTAATGGGTCCCACGGGACATGTCTTACATGACATATGGAATAAAATGACAACGTCATTGTCCTACAAGGCGTATGAAATGGGTCTCATGGGACAAATGGAATGTGATAGGTCCTATCTGACATGTGAAATGGAATCGGTTCTACGGGACATGTGAAATGAAATGATGTTATGTTATGCTATGTTATACTATGCTATATTTATGGTATATTATGTTATGTTATGATAGCCAATGCCACATTATGTTACGTCATGTTATGATATGTCACATGTTACAGTTTTACTATTGTATATCAAACCTAAAACACACTCAAGGTAGCTGGCGTTTTTTATGCATGTCAGGTTAAAATCTATGGCATGTTGGGTGTTAGAGTGGCATAGATGGCAAGAGTTGATGACTACCTGTTGAGGACCGGCATCTCTTTTAAAGAAGTTTGTTATTCTTTACAATTGTTATGTTTTGTTAAGACTATGCATTGTGATGTTTGAAACGGGTATGACATGTATGGAATGTTTTCATTACGTGTTGAATAGAATTTATTTAGTTTAATAACTATGTTGGGATGTGTAAACATAACCATTAAGACCATTGGTTTTTGAAGATCGATAATCATGAATCTCCGGATCCGATTAAAGGCTACTTGTTTTAATATGTTTTATTAGTTGTTAATGGGTCAAACAAGTCACTGTTTATGTTTTATTTGTCTAGAATTTGGGCCGGAGGCCATGTTGTGTTTATGTTGGGTCAAATACTTTCTAGAAGTCCAGTAGGGTTAGTAAATGGGTCATTGTAGTTTGGGCCGTGTATGTGATAGAACGGTGTATATGCGTATATGAAGGGTTAACAGGGAATCGACATGTCCCTCTGTGAAAGACGCGACTGTTGAAGATACATCCATTCGATAGCTATATATACACGGTTCCAACTTCATTCATGTACATGCAAACTTTCGGTTAATACAAGTTTCGTGTTAATAAAGTTCAGTTTCATTGTGTTCGGTTAGTGTTTATTTGATTCAAGTCTGTTCGATTTCTGTTATTACGATTCAGTATGAAGTGGTGTGATAGTTATAACAATTATTCGTTCAAGTGCGATCAGCGTTCTTCTCGAACCGAATGGTTCTGGGAACCCGGTTGCCTGTGATACCAACAGTGGTATCAGAGCCAAAGGTTCTTCGGTAAAAATCGAGAGGGATGATGGTGGTTCTGGAGATCATCTGAGGGAGAAGGGTAAAACGGTTGGTGCCGGGTTTGGTGATGTTCGGGTAGACGGTGGAAAGAGCGGCCGGGGCTGCAACAAGGGGAAGAATGTTGCGCAGGGGAAGCCATCCACGCGTTCGTGGAAATCACCTGTTAAGAATTTTCCCAAGAAGATGGTTCCGAAAGGGTTCAAGAAAAGGTTCGGCCAAAGAAAGAGCACACCGGTGGGAAGACCGAGAAAGGCCGGGAATCGTTGTGTATTGTGTAAGCAATTTGGTCACATCGCTTCAATCTGTCCAAGTAAGTATATCAACTTAACCCCGTTGCCCATTGAAATTGATTATTTAGTTGATGGTACTTGCGGAGGAAGTTTCGATTCAATTTGGGTGGTAGACCCAAATTTCAAAACACACATGACCGGGAATAGGAGTGTGTTTAAATGATTTAAGAGGCACTTTAGGGTGATGACGGATGATGTGAGAAGGGAATTCTCATTTGTTCATGGTATTGGTGAAGTGAAAATACCGGTGGATGGTAAAGATAAAACAATACCGTGTGTTAGTTATGTGTCGAGACTCAAAAGAAACGTGTTAAGCCTAGAGCAACTGTAGTTTCAAGGAATTGAAACAATTACTGCCGGTGATACGTGCATTCTAAAGAACTACTAGGGTGCCCGCGCGATGCGGCGGGGGCGACACTTTGCATTGCGGCACTCGTTTCTGTTAGTTTTCTTATTAGTATAATAATTATGATAACATTATTGTGGTGGATATATGTCATAAGTGTTATACATATTTAAAGTTTTGTTTTTTTATAAAACTTAATAATCAAAAGACAAAAAAATATTGTTTTTTTTATAAAAATTAATAATCTAAAAACAAAAAATAAAAGATAAGTTGTTATAATTGTAAAGTATAATTTTATTCTTTAAAGTTCATAAATTTTATAAATATCCACATAGTACTCATCCAATACGCTTTAAGTTTAAAATTTTCATTTTTATAAAAATAAAAAATAGTATTTGACTTGTTAGTACGTTTTAGAGCTTTAACTTAAATTGTTAAATTTCGGTTTTTTACAGATATAAAAAATTTAAATTTTTATAAAATTTTAAGAACTGTTTTTATAAAAAAGTAGGATGTTAAGAGTTTATATCTTTTTTAACTTTATATCATACTAAGTTTAGATTTTTATTTCGTAACTAATCTTATCTATATGAGTTTACTTTTAACTTATAATACCTAAAAATATGCAACACAATCTGCCACGTATCTAGTCAAGTTGGTAAAGAATTCTTTTGAAACTGACTAATATTATCTATAACAATATAGTTGAACTTATAATCCTAAAAATTTGCAACACATTTTAGTATTTATCTATTAAAGATTGTAAATTTATGGAGTATTTTATTTATATTACTTGTTACAAAAAAATGTTTATAAAAGAATTATTTTGTTATAAAAACAAAATGTTTTGTTTATAAATAAAGTAAAAAAAACTGTTTTACACATATAAAGTTTTGTTTTTAATAAAAAATAATAATCAAATGACAAAAAATAATAGATAAGTTGTTATAATTGTAAAGTAAGTTTATTTTGTTGGTTAAATAGTAATGTTTATAATTTTATTCTTTAAAGTTCATAACATTTTTTAAATATCCGCACGGTACTCATCGAATAAACTTTAAGTTTAAAATTTTTGTTTTTATAAAAATAAAAAATAGTAGTTGACTCGTAAATATGTTTTACACCTTTAACTTTAATTGTTAAATTTTGTTTTTATATATATAAAAAATTATATTTTTTAAAATTTTAAAAACAAATTTTATAAAAAATAGGATGGTAAGAGTTTATATCTTTATTAACTTTATATTATAGTAAGTTTAGGTGTTTAGTTTAGCTTTAAAGTTTATTACTTTATTATTTTTTAGTTAAGAAATACGAATTATTAGATAAATATCCAAGAATAACTGCAATATTTTATAATTTCAGCTTAACTATATCTAACTGCAATATCTATTTATTACAACTTTAGGATATTAACTTATATAAGTTCAGTTGACTTGTAAATTTAGGATACTAACTTTATTTTGAACTTTATTAATATGGTCAATAACTGCATTATATTAACATAAAAAATAAAGTTCAAATACAAAATAAAATTTATTCAAACGTCTAGATCAAACATAACAACTAAAAATGAAAAAAAAAGCATAAAAACACTTGATAGATTTCATATTAAACTGCATGAAATCCGTTCCGCTTCTGAATTGACACTCGAGGTATTTTTAATCGAGTTTTTCTGGTTTGTGCTTGAATCGGCAGTATTTTCTAATTCCTCTTCTTTGTCATTGTCATCAGAATCGTCGAAATTAATAACCTCACTCCATTTCCATTCAGTGAGTCTCTTGGATCTCTTCCTTTGAGTCTAAAACTTCCGATCCTTAAAAAGGACAAAATTTGAATACAAAAGTTAAAAAAGATTAAATAAACCTTAAAATTACCTCTTCACTAAATTCACGTTGAAGATTAGACTTGTATGGACTAAACATTGCACCATAAGAAATAATATCAACACTTTTATCACCATCATCCTGCAATAAAACACACATATAATAACATAACGAACATGTTAATATGAAAGATATACGCAAAAATAATACTTAAAAACCAACAAAATCAATACCTTAGAAGCTTGTTCGATAAACGGGTTGTTTAAATTGGCATGTTCGTCATGCAACTGAATTTGAAAAATCAAATAAGTTAACAATCATATAAAAGTAAATAAAAGAAAACAATTATTCACTGTTGCGATATAACAGAACTAGAACTGACCTTAGAATTTTCAATCTCGCATGCTTGGTTTTTCGCAACAATTGAATTCAGAACTGGATCTATTTTTTTTTAACTTTGTTTAGCAATAGATATAGGGTGTCCTGCTATGTATTTATAGTAGTAACTATACAAGTGCATTAGGGTTTAATTTTAGATTTGTCACCCCTTTATTTAGGAAGTTTGTTGTGGTTAGTTTTAAGTTTTTATAAGATATATCTAAGTATAGATAATAGGCAGTTTTAATAAAATAAAATATGATACATAATATCTTCATTTTATGTTATGGTACTTTTAATTCTTTTTGTTTTTGTTTGCATAGATGGAGCACATCTTTGTAGATTAGACACATTAGATCACATGTATTAATTACTTGTACATTAAAGCAATATCGACTTGTACCTTTTAATCCGTGCGTCTTTATTGAACAAGACAATTACCGAAACGTTGACAAAAATGTGTATGTCGTCATGCTATCTTTGGATTTTTTTTAAACAGTATAGTTTGTAAGATATGTCAAGAAAACGTAAAAATTATAAGTTTGTTATGGAGGGATAATTGTAACTAATTATCTATAATTTTGTTAAAACCTTAGGGATTTAAGTGTAATAAGTTTAGGGGCTAAAAAATAAATAGTATTTAAAAGACCAAACTACCCTCATTTTAGGGGTCTTTCTATAAATAAAGGGAGGAAAAGTTCTTATTTTTTTGGGTATTTTAAAATACCCATCTCTCATGCATTATAATATAGTATAGATATGTTCGGTGGTCGAGCGAAAGGCTTTGATGTGTTTGAGAACAAGTCCGAAATCGAACTAGAGGAGGAGTACCTAGACAAGTTTTATGATGGTCTAGATGTCGATAACGGCCACCAAAATGATAAAGAAAAGTTCAAAGAGTATGTTGAGGATTTTTACGAAAAGGAGTTCGAGATAGAAAGAGAGAAAAACAAGAAATTAAATGGTGAAGGCACGTCGGGTGTGAAGAAAACAGAGATTGTCTACTCGAAAAGGCAAAAGGCTGGTTTCGTGTTTTATTATGAAAGCTTGAAAAACAATCCGCTACAATCTAAACAAGAACTACGTCAAAAGGCGGTTGCCCGTTCTCAAAAGAAGAAGATGTCATTGAAGATGACATGATTATCGAAAGTTGCCTAGAGGCCTTGGATTTAATTTTGCTACACGAAGAACTAGCCGGGTATGAGAAGCTTTATAGTGGCCCCTTCGAGGAAGTCCTAATGTGGTTTATACCGTTCTTTCTTGGAATCTTCAAAGAAAGCGTCATGCCCCCTACGCTTATCAACGGAAGGGATGTTAGTTTGATTCTACTACACCAAATTGTGACTATTAAAGGTGGTGTAAAGAAAGTGATCGAGGATGATCTTTGGGCCGAGGTAGCGGTCGAGTATGGTTTCTAAGTGGATAATGCATATGTGATAAAGGTCGCTTACGTGTACTACATCAAGTAGATTGAGTGGTATTTCTTGCGGGTGAAGGAAGCAAGAAGGATGAACAAGCGGAAGCGGTAGAGAACGAGGATGAGGCGGACTTGGTGATTACCATCGAGGTCGCCAGCAACGATGATGATTGAAGAAGGTTGCGGATTGCGGAGTTTCATACTTAGGTGGGAGAATGAAGATCGATAATCATGAATCTCCGGATCCGATTTAAGGCTGCTTGTTTTAATATGTTTTATTAGTTGTTAATGGGTCAAACAAGTCACTGTTTATGTTTTATTTGTCTAGAATTTGGGCCGGAGGCCATGTTGTGTTTATGTTGGGTCAAATACTTTCTAGAAGTCCAGTAGGGCTAGTAAATGGGTCATTGTAGTTTGGGCCGTGTATGTGATGGAATGGTGTGTATGCGTATAACCGTATGAACGGTTAACAGGGAATCGACATATCCCTATGTGAAAGACGCGACTGTTGAAGACACATCCATTCGATCGCTATATATACACGGTTCCAACTTCATTCATGTACATGCAGACTTTCGGTTAATACAAGTTTCGTGTTAATCAAGTTCAGTTTCATTGTGTTCGGTTAGTATATGATTCAAGTCTGTTCGATTTTTGTTATTATGATTCAGTATGAAGTGGTGTGATAGTTGTAACAATTATTCGTTCAAGTGCGATCATCGTTCTTCTCGAACCGAATGGTCCTGGGAACCGGTTGCCTGTGATACCAACAGTGGTATCAGAGCCAAAGGTTCTTTGGTAAACATCGAGAGGGATGATGGTGGTTCTGGAGATCATCTGAGGGAGAAGGATAAAACGGTTGGTGCCGGGTTTGGTGATGTTCAGGTAGACGGTGGAAAGAGCGGTCGAGGCTGCAACAAGGGGAAAGATGTTGCGCAGGGGAAGCCATCCACCCGTTCGTGGAAATCACCGGTTAAGAATTTTCCCAAGAAGATGGTTCCGAAAGGGTTCAAGAAAAGGTTCGGCCAATGAAGGAGCGCACCGGTGGGAAGACCGAGAAAGGCCGGGAATCGTTGTGTTTTGTGTAAGCAATTTGGTCACATCGCTTCAATCTGTCCAAGTAAGTATATCAACTTAACCCCGTTACCCATTGAAAGTGATTATTTAGTTGATGGTACTTGCGGAGGAAGTTTCGATTCAATTTGGGTGGTAGACCCAAATTTCAAAACACACATGACCAGGAATAGGAGTGTGTTTAAGCGATTTGTTCACGGTATTAGCGAAGTGAAAATACCGGTGGATGGTAAAGATAAAACAATACCGTGTGTCAGTTATGTGCCGAGACTCAAAAGAAACGTGTTAAGCCTAGAGCAACTGCTGTTTCAAGGAATTGAAACAATTACTACCAGTGATACGTGCATTCTAAAGAATATGTTCGGTGGTCGAGCGAAAGGATTTGATGTGTTTGAGAACAAGTCCGAAATCGAACTAGAGGAGGAGTACCTAAACAAGTTTTATGATGGTCTAGATGTTGATAACGGGCACCGAAATGATAAAGAAAAGTTCAAAGAGTATGTTGAGGATTTTTATGAAAAGGAGTTCGAGATAGAAAGAGAGAAAAACAAGAAATTAAATGGTGAAGGCACGTCGGGTGTGAAGAAAACAGAGATTGTCTACTCGAAAAGGCAAAAGGCTGGTTTCGTGTTTTATTATGAAAGCTTGAAAAACAATCCGCTACAATCTAAACAAGAACTACGTCAAAAGGCGGTTGCCCGTTCTCAAAAGAAGAAGATGTCATTGAAGATGACATGATTATCGAAAGTTGCCTAGAGGCCTTGGATTTAATTTTGCTACACGAAGAACTAGCCGGGTATGAGAAGCTTTATAGTGGCCCCTTCGAGGAAGTCCTAATGTGGTTTATACCGTTCTTTCTTGGAATCTTCAAAGAAAGCGTCATGCCCCCTACGCTTATCAACGGAAGGGATGTTAGTTTGATTCTACTACACCAAATTGTGACTATTAAAGGTGGTGTAAAGAAAGTGATCGAGGATGATCTTTGGGCCGAGGTAGCGGTCGAGTATGGTTTCTAAGTGGATAATGCATATGTGATAAAGGTCGCTTACGTGTACTACATCAAGTAGATTGAGTGGTATTTCTTGCGGGTGAAGGAAGCAAGAAGGATGAACAAGCGGAAGCGGTAGAGAACGAGGATGAGGCGGACTTGGTGATTACCATCGAGGTCGCCAGCAACGATGATGATTGAAGAAGGTTGCGGATTGCGGAGTTTCATACTTAGGTGGGAGAATGAAGATCGATAATCATGAATCTCCGGATCCGATTTAAGGCTGCTTGTTTTAATATGTTTTATTAGTTGTTAATGGGTCAAACAAGTCACTGTTTATGTTTTATTTGTCTAGAATTTGGGCCGGAGGCCATGTTGTGTTTATGTTGGGTCAAATACTTTCTAGAAGTCCAGTAGGGCTAGTAAATGGGTCATTGTAGTTTGGGCCGTGTATGTGATGGAATGGTGTGTATGCGTATAACCGTATGAACGGTTAACAGGGAATCGACATATCCCTATGTGAAAGACGCGACTGTTGAAGACACATCCATTCGATCGCTATATATACACGATTCCAACTTCATTCATGTACATGCAGACTTTCGGTTAATACAAGTTTCGTGTTAATCAAGTTCAGTTTCATTGTGTTCGGTTAGTATATGATTCAAGTCTGTTCGATTTTTGTTATTATGATTCAGTATGAAGTGGTGTGATAGTTGTAACAATTATTCGTTCAAGTGCGATCATCGTTCTTCTCGAACCGAATGGTCCTGGGAACCGGTTGCCTGTGATACCAACAGTGGTATCAGAGCCAAAGGTTCTTTGGTAAACATCGAGAGGGATGATGGTGGTTCTGGAGATCATCTGAGGGAGAAGGATAAAACGGTTGGTGCCGGGTTTGGTGATGTTCAGGTAGACGGTGGAAAGAGCGGTCGAGGCTGCAACAAGGGGAAAGATGTTGCGCAGGGGAAGCCATCCACCCGTTCGTGGAAATCACCGGTTAAGAATTTTCCCAAGAAGATGGTTCCGAAAGGGTTCAAGAAAAGGTTCGGCCAATGAAGGAGCGCACCGGTGGGAAGACCGAGAAAGGCCGGGAATCGTTGTGTTTTGTGTAAGCAATTTGGTCACATCGCTTCAATCTGTCCAAGTAAGTATATCAACTTAACCCCGTTACCCATTGAAAGTGATTATTTAGTTGATGGTACTTGCGGAGGAAGTTTCGATTCAATTTGGGTGGTAGACCCAAATTTCAAAACACACATGACCAGGAATAGGAGTGTGTTTAAGCGATTTGTTCACGGTATTAGCGAAGTGAAAATACCGGTGGATGGTAAAGATAAAACAATACCGTGTGTCAGTTATGTGCCGAGACTCAAAAGAAACGTGTTAAGCCTAGAGCAACTGCTGTTTCAAGGAATTGAAACAATTACTACCAGTGATACGTGCATTCTAAAGAATATGTTCGGTGGTCGAGCGAAAGGATTTGATGTGTTTGAGAACAAGTCCGAAATCGAACTAGAGGAGGAGTACCTAAACAAGTTTTATGATGGTCTAGATGTTGATAACGGGCACCGAAATGATAAAGAAAAGTTCAAAGAGTATGTTGAGGATTTTTATGAAAAGGAGTTCGAGATAGAAAGAGAGAAAAACAAGAAATTAAATGGTGAAGGCACGTCGGGTGTGAAGAAAACAGAGATTGTCTACTCGAAAAGGCAAAAGGCTGGTTTCGTGTTTTATTATGAAAGCTTGAAAAACAATCCGCTACAATCTAAACAAGAACTACGTCAAAAGGCGGTTGCCCGTTCTCAAAAGAAGAAGATGTCATTGAAGATGACATGATTATCGAAAGTTGCCTAGAGGCCTTGGATTTAATTTTGCTACACGAAGAACTAGCCGGGTATGAGAAGCTTTATAGTGGCCCCTTCGAGGAAGTCCTAATGTGGTTTATACCGTTCTTTCTTGGAATCTTCAAAGAAAGCGTCATGCCCCCTACGCTTATCAACGGAAGGGATGTTAGTTTGATTCTACTACACCAAATTGTGACTATTAAAGGTGGTGTAAAGAAAGTGATCGAGGATGATCTTTGGGCCGAGGTAGCGGTCGAGTATGGTTTCTAAGTGGATAATGCATATGTGATAAAGGTCGCTTACGTGTACTACATCAAGTAGATTGAGTGGTATTTCTTGCGGGTGAAGGAAGCAAGAAGGATGAACAAGCGGAAGCGGTAGAGAACGAGGATGAGGCGGACTTGGTGATTACCATCGAGGTCGCCAGCAACGATGATGATTGAAGAAGGTTGCGGATTGCGGAGTTTCATACTTAGGTGGGAGAATGAAGATCGATAATCATGAATCTCCGGATCCGATTTAAGGCTGCTTGTTTTAATATGTTTTATTAGTTGTTAATGGGTCAAACAAGTCACTGTTTATGTTTTATTTGTCTAGAATTTGGGCCGGAGGCCATGTTGTGTTTATGTTGGGTCAAATACTTTCTAGAAGTCCAGTAGGGTTAGTAAATGGGTCATTGTAGTTTGAGCCGTGTATGTGATGGAACGGTGTGTATGCGTATAATCGTATGAACGGTTAACAGGGAATCGACATGTCCTACTGTGAAAGACGCGACTGTTGAAGACACATCCATTCGATCGCTATATATACACGGTTCCAACTTCATTGATATACATGCAGACTTTCGGTTAATACAAGTTTCGTGTTAATCAAGTTCAGTTTCATTGTGTTCGGTTAGTGTTTATTTGATTCAAGTCTGTTCGATTTCTGTTATTACGATTCAGTATGAAGTGGTGTGATAGTTGTAACAATTATTCGTTCAAGTGCGATCATCGTTCTTCTCGAACCGAATGGTCCTGGGAACTAGGGGTGTTCAATATCGGATAATCCGATTTTCGGATATCTGAAAATTTCGGATAGTGAATATTGACATCCGAACCCGAATCCGAACTTTCGGAGAGATTTTTGAAGTCTAGCACAAACTAGAAATTTTTGATGTCTAGCAGGTGAAGACCTAACATATTTTACCAAATGACGAGGGAGAGGACGCCGGATCGGAGAGGGTCGATGTCGCAGGGAAGAGGGAGCGGCGCTGAAGTTTGAGATCCAAAGAGAAACCCTAGTTTTTCTAAGTGTGAATGACTGAATGTGCGTGGTGTGTGGTGTAATTGTTTTGTTATTGAGTTTTGAATTGTTATTTACTTACCTGAACAAAAAAATCGTGATATATAGTATGATATATTAAAATATATTTATTTTATTATTTTTTAAGATTTCGGATTTGGATAATCCGAATATCCGAAAATCTGTAAAACTAACATCCGAATCCGAACCCGAATTTTCGGATTATCCGATTTTCGGATATCCGAAATTTCGGATATTTCGGATACGGGTTTTCGGATATTTTGGATTCGGTTTCGGATTCGGATTTTTTTGAACACCCCTACTGGAAACCGGTTGCCTATGATACCAACAGTTTTGGGGTGTTTCACATGCTATCAGTAAGCATGTGTGTTAGTGTGTACCAACTTACTTTTGCCAAGAAAAAACCGATCGCCTAGTAACACATTGCACGAGTCGGGTAACCTAGGCAGGAAGTAACCTGGACAAAGAATAGCGCAAGCATGCATTTTTCTAGTTCTTTGAGTCGTGCACCCAAGGAAGTACTCATTTTAGCATGCTTATAACTGGGTGTTCAAGTCAACGAACCATTTTTTTAAATCCCAACTTTTAATGAATTATCTTTTGTGTTTGGGTTTAGTTCGGAAGGTTAAGTTTATCCCATTGGGAATATTATATCATAGACTATAAATTAAGGTATAATTGTGATTATTGGTCTCATAGGTTCACACATACAATAAACTTTATATGGTGTGATTATCATACTTGCTAGTTTTTTTTTTAACAGCGTACAGTTAGGATATGGGTTCCTCTTAACACTTTCAAAGTAGGATGTGTGCGATTTAATCTGCAAATGTTTAGTAAATTTATTTTGAATTTATTATCAATGTGTTCTGATGTAAGACTGCGATCTTAATCTATGTATGGTTTTATTTTCGTTGCTTAATCTCTGATTATACTTAGTGCTTTGTAAATCCGACACATGACGCCTCTCAGGGCCAAGCCCATGAATGAGGGCGCGTCGAAACTCACAATTATGGATTTGATTATCTTTTTTCCTAAAAATCTTTTTTTTTTCTCTTTAGACTTGTTTGTATACTTACTAATTATAAGCTAAGAAAGTATTAACCTTATTCACACTTAAGTTTCTAGAGAATTTGCTTTAAAATAGGCCATAAATGGTTCTTCGACTTAAAATTATTAATTCATAACACTAATTTTGAGTTAATTATAATCATATAGAAGGCTTCTAAAAACTTTAATTAATTTAATATTAACCTTTTATTATAAAGTGATATAATAGATAAAAAAATTCGTCCACTTTTATTATAACAAAAAAAAGTGATGTTACAAATAACCACCATGAGGTTGCGGTGCTGCATGGTTTTCAAAAGTTTAATATGCTTGTCTTTTTTCCTTGTAGAGACTATTTTCTCTTTGTTGGTTTTTCCTGTTTAATTTCATCTCTATTCTTTTTCAGTATTCTTAGTTTCTTCTTTTGTATAGTTTTTTTTCTTACCGTTCACTCTTATGAGAACTTTTTTTCTTCTCTTTCAACTTCCACACCCCCCCCCCCCCTTTCTCTCTTTTTTTAAATCATAATTTTCGAGTTTCGCTAATCGTTGGGGGGATGTTCATGAGTCGTTGTCCGAGAAATTAACCAAGTCGTTGGGCCTAAATCACAAGTCAATGAGCGAGTTGCCAGGTCGTTGAGGCTTGTACACGAGTCGGTGTGCGAGAAAACAAACTTATTGGGCGAGTTTGATCAATATTTTTATTCATATATATTGAAACTTACAAAGTTGGTCTTTTAACAATTTATTGGCTTGATTGTAGCATTAGCATGTTTATTTGCTAACCCTTTTGTTTAGTGTTCGAAATATTTTTTTTTTCATATTCTAATTCATGGGAGAAAATTGAGTTATTTGGACCCGGGGGCTCTATCTTCTTATCATATTGTTTCTTTTTCTTCACTGTCTCCCTCTTCTCTTCTCACAAATTATTAAGAAACTTTTATCATTTGAAGTCTAGAACTTATGCAGGTTAGCTTGAATAAGGTTTGAGACGTGTTTTCTCTTTATTCTAATTCTATTCATCTCCATCTCTTTTTTGCATGTAACCTTCTGAATTCATATTCAATATTTTATTCGGGATATAAAGTATAAAGTTCTATTTGTTAATGATAAATTTTTTTTGTCTTTTTATTTATATTTAAAATTTACATCTAGATAGTTGATAAACGGACAACAAGCTGTGTCGTTACCCCTTTTTTAATAACAAAACTAAGTCTTTTAAAAACTATGTCTATAGATCTCGGGGTCATAACATTACTATGCATGACCCTTTGAACTCGACTAAGTAGGTCCACAGCCTCTGGCGCCATAAAACCAAAAGTATCAAAAGCAAATGGGATAAACGTGTGCTGGTTGTCAAGACACGCTTTCTCGTGTTTGGTCACTTTACCCCAAACAGCCTTTAAAGCAGGCTGACCCACCGTGAAAGCACTACCCCTAAACCCACAAGCGGAGAAATCCCTGTTAGACCCACACAGACATGTTTTCCTCCTACCCACACAAAGACTAGGATGTCGGCTGATCGAAGGGTAGATCTCCCTTCCAACGGGTCAGTTAAGAAATTAACGACTGCCTCTTTCTTAGCAGAAATACTAACGCGCTGAATATGTCAAAAAAGACATCCCTAACCAAATCATGTCAAATAACGTGGATTAAATGATTAAGTTTTATGTCAATATATAATTAAAACTTCAACAAAGTCAAACCACTATATATTAACACAAAATTACACACACACATATATTTGTTTCTTTTATAAACGAATTTTAATTTTTATCATTTTTAATCAAGCCTTCACAAAATTGCAACGGGTCGCACCGTCTTGATGAGTTGACGCTTTATCGTTTGTCCTCCGGTTGAACAAGTCTGTGAACAGGTCATCATTGGTATTTAGGCTGTATGGTGTGAGATAAAGCCTCTACTACTCCCTAGGGTCTTTATCACGCAACACCACGTACACAGGGCCCACCTTTAACTACGTGCAGTAAGATAAAACTTCTTTACCTGTTAATAAGAAAAAAAAGAGAAAAAAAAATATGATTGGCTCTTGAAAAGTGGTCCCTACACATCCAAGCCTGAACGCTCGTCAAGGCAATGGTGATGCGCCGATGTCATTATTCCCCCTTTGGCAATGGAGGTATGATGTTTTGGGGTGATATACATTGAGGTGGTGGGTGATGCTACACCACATCACCCGGTCTTAATTTTTAACTCCTTATGTGACATAGCATGCCTAGTAATATGTTTGTAATTGTATATAGTCAAATACTTTGAAGGTTAATGAACACTGGTGTCCCCTGTTGTCTTTATCCATTTATTAACATTTCTTTTAGGCTTCAACTTATGAGCATCACCATATGTTTGTGAGATTTTGTTGCAATTTAGCCACCAGGTACATGTATGTAGCCGTCAAACTCACTCATTACGCCCCCCATCCACATTGCATGGGCGCCATTGACCCCTTCGCCAACACAATAATGAGGGCTAACGGATGCATTGTGGGGCCCACTTCACTTTAAAACATATAAATCAAAAGAAAAATAGGGAACCAATGGGGTGGTGGTCCATTGGCAAAGACAATGCATTTAAACTCCTTGAGAGGGGAAGGTCTTGGGTTCAAATCCCACAGACGACAGGAGTAAAGAAATTTGTCGTTCAAAAAATAGAAAAATAGGGAGGGACACCATTGTAGGCTTTTGTAAAGTTTTGCTTATGTGGGGCACCATTGTGAGGTTCTGCTTTTGTGTCATTAATGTGACCGAATGGAGCCCCTATGATGATGTTGGACTGCAAATGTAATATCTGAAACACTTTTAAACATCTACCATAATAGTAATCAAGTTTTAAAAATGTTTCAATTAGGTCACTCAAGTTTTAAAAGTGTTCCAATCAGGTCATTCAACATTCATTTTTCATTAAAACTAGCTTATGACCCGTGTATTACACGGGTTTGTTTTAGACCAGGAGATCAATCTTTCCATCAAATCAATCATAAGTACATAATGCTTTAACCATAATTCATTAATCGATACAAATACGAAATGCCAAATGCTGAACATTATAAATTTGCTAACAAAATTACAACAATAAACATTAATCGATAAAAAATACAAAATAATTACCGAGCATTTTCTCACAAGCTATTCATTTGCTCACTACATTATAAAGTTAATATGTATACAAAATGTGAAACAGATTCATTATTTTTTTATAAAAACTGACACATTAACACCTAAATAGAATACTTTGTTGGCAAACGTTGTTGAGTCTTTTTTGCCGTTTAACAAATTATCAAACAATATGTGGCAATAATGCCCAAATGCTCCAAGATGTCACTTTTCAAATGATTTGGTGTTTGTTAATCTCATGATAATGCTTTTTTATACGTTTTCTTTGCTTTCTAGGGGGGAGATGGGTGCGTCTCTCCATAGGGCATACAAAACACAGGCTATTGGCGGCAGCCCGTCATGTTTAACATATAAAGTTTTTTTATATCTTAAATATGGCGAGCTGTCGCCAATAGCTTGTGTTTTGTATGACCTATGGAGAGAAGCACCCATCTAATCCCTACAAGCAAATAAAACATATTAAAAAACATAATCGTGAGAGTAAGAAACAAAGAAACTGCTTTTTACCATCTTTGTCTTGGATGGATATAACTATTTTTTGTTTTTCTACAACGAGTTTTGAAGGCTTCTCAGTAGGACTTCAACAATCAGAATTCGTTGAGGTTTTAAATCATAACGAATTCATATTGTTAAAGTCCTACAGAGAAGCCTTTAAAACCCGCTGCAGAAAGATCATAAATAGTTATATCAATCCAAGACAAAGATGGTAAAATCAACACCTTTGTATGATAAAAATAAGAATGCATCTTTAGCCAGGAAATCTATGTATCTCCTCATCGTATGGAACTGCAACAACAAAATTTATAATGAGTATTACACAAGCTTGTGGAATAAGTAAACTAAAGAACAAAGATACATACCTCACTGACCTCGGTTCCGGCTAGCAATGTGTGCTCAAATTATATACTAACTTATAAAGCATATATCCTCTAAAATGCAGCATCTAGAATTTCCACAAGAATCTAAAAAACATATACTTCACAAGAAGCATAACAAACATAAATGATGAAAGCTTGATACAACAATTAAAAAATTATTAATAACTATTAATAGTAAATCTTGACTCATTATACCAACCCTTTATAACATCTGTTAGAAATGTTCTAAGCCGACAGGAACCAGGTTCGTTAGGAGCTGCAGATCGACATAGGCCAGTTGCAACAAAAGAACTTGGTGTATCAAATGCTGGATTTCTTAGAAATCTGATGTTTCATATAGATTGACAATAATTATATTGAAAGAAATAAAATGTTATTGACGATTACAAAAATTAAAACATACCGTTTGTAGAGCACATCGACTGTTTAATAGATATTAAAATTTAGAATAACTTCCATTGACACGCCAGACCTGCACAACCATATTTGTTGTACATTAGTAAATTACAAAACTACCCCTCTAATAACCACAAGATAAAAAAAAACTTGTACAAAACCTGCAAAGTTACAATGCAATCAATATACGGTTGAGGCTCTTCCTGCACAATGAATAACAAACAATAAGATCGAAGTATGGAACAATAATAAAACTATTACATTAACTCATGTTAGCTGGTTAATTGGTTAGATAGTTGGTTTTTGGCGACGGACTGTCGCGGCCCCCGACCCCTACCCCGAAAGCGGGCGCCACGAGTCAACGCACAGAGCCGGTGGTATCGATGTTTATTAATTTGGCAGCGGAATTTAACATCAGGACCGTAGTTAGGAAATATTATCAGAGTTTTAAAACACTAAACTTTTATAATAAATAAATGGGATAAAACCCATGTTTCGTACATAATACATTTATAGGGATAAACCCTAATCATTGAAAATAAAATCTCCTATTTTATTTAGGTAACTTTTATAGCCACTTCTTTAAGCCTTTAGTGCTTTCCAGCTGTCTTCTATTAGCTTCACATTAAGCTTGTGGAATAAGTAAACTAAAGAACAAAGATACATACCTCACTGACCTCGGATCTGGCTAGCAATGTGTGCTCAAATTATATACCAACTTATGAAGCATATATCCTCTAAAATGCAGCATCTAGAATTTCCACAAGAAGCTAAAACACATATACTACACAAGAAACATAACAAACATAAATGATGAAAGCTTGATGCAAAAAATTGTTGAAAACAACAATTCAAAAATTGTTAATAACTATTAATAGTAAATCTTGACTCATTATACTAACCATTTGTAACATCTGTTAAAGATGTTTTAAGCCGACTAGACCCAAGTTCGTTAGGAGCTCCAAATCGACATAGGACAGTTGCAACAAAAGAACTTGGTGTGTCAAATACTGGATTTCTTAGAAATCTGATGTTTCATATGTAGGAACTAGGTTCACCTTTTATAAAATATAATTACAAAATATATATTAACGAGACTCTCGTTATTCGTAGGAAATATCATAGTACAATACAAGTTGCAGTACCTAAATAAAAGGAATATAAAATATAATTATATATACAAATCTTGATTCAAGCCGCATCTCTGGTGGGTCCTTCATGCGCACTTGATAGCATCTTAGACTCGAGTATTCATCATCTTGAGTCTTGAAAAATAATCCTTGACTGCAACAAAGAGCACACTAAAACGTTGACGATTTTGGTTGAGGCACGTGTTCAACACGCTTCCCTTAAAACAGATTTCACGCCTCTACCAAAGACGACGTGTCTGTCTCCCAGGGTACAACAGTGAAGCAGTCTGTACTGCCGAAGATGGCCACGCGCCCAAGGTTACACCAGATAATTGTAGTGGATGAACTTATAGAACAAATAAAGATGTGACGGTGGTGAAATCGAATAGAGAAAACATCTCTCTAAGTACCCAACACATGGGTCTTCAAGTATTTTTTTTTCTTTTCAATAACTCTCCATATATTCATGTAATTTTCTTGTATCTTCTCTTGTATTTTTCTAGATGTTCTTCCTCTCAAATGAGGCACATAGCCTATTATTATACAAGAGCTGAGGATGAGTGAAAAGTCTCACTTAATTAGAGACTTAATTTGAGACATAAAGACTCAAATTAAAAGACATTAAAACTCTACTTAAGAGTTTAGTCTTTAATTCACCCATATGAAGAGTTTATTAATAATTATAATTTCATTAAATTATAATTCACTAAATATCCATTCACCAAATTTCCAACATCATATAGATTGACAATAATTGCATTGAAAAAAAATTAATGTTATTGACGATTATAAAAATGAGAACATACCATTTGTAGAGCACGTTGACTGTTTAACAGATATTACAAATTAGAATAACTTCTGTTGACACGCTAGACCTACACAACCATATTTGTTGCACGTTAGTAAATTACAAAACTACCCCTCTAATAAGTAAAAGATAAATTAAAAAAAGTTATACAAAACCTACAAAGTTTCAGCAATCAATATACAGATAAGGCTCTTCCTACACAATGAATATCAAACAATAACACCGAAGTATGGAACAATAATAAAACTATTATTTTAACTCACGTTAGCTGATTAATTGGTTGGATAGTTGGTTTTTGGCGACGGACCTCCACTCTTACCACCTTTAAGCGCTCTTTTCACCTGAAATTTAGTTACCAAACAATCAACTATGAATCGCTAGATGCTGTTTAAAATTTATTAAAAAACAAGACATAAAAATGTAATATAATAACAAAGAAAATGCTTATATACATAAAGTTAGTAAACAACTCAAAATGCTTGTATGCATAAGGTTAGTAACTAAATAGTTGATGGTCAAAGCATTTTAAAGGTCAAAACACTTCATTTAGAATCCTTTTTGTAATGATCTAATATGGGGATAATTCCACATCAACATATCAACAACAAAATAAGCAAGCTTGACTAACAAAGTAAAAGAATAGTAGATTTTACCATCAATGCAATAAAAAATTGAATAAATTTACCTCAAATGCAATACATAGTCTGTCCATTACTCCACTCGTCTGAGGGGTTATATTGTTTAATATCGCAACATCAACAGTTTTCAACACCTCTCAACACCTGGTACCAAACGAAAAATTCGATTCTAATAAGTTATAGTTAATAATAACAGTAATAATAATATAAAACCCATATTAAAATACATGTTCTTCCTCATCAATAGTGCTGCTCAAGCCCAAAGCAAGCCTCAGTTAGAGCTCTAGCAGATTGTTGTCCAGATTACTTTACTTATGGTTCAACGCTGAAGGTGTTGTATTCTTTGTGCCAAACCTGTTCTCTAGGTGTTGATGATGCAGAAAGTCCTTTAGCAACCTGCAACTGCCATGAACAACAACAATAATAAAAATAAATTTTCCCAGATTTTCCATTTGCATATCTACATCAAAGAAATATGTATGCTCTGTAGTATGATTGGAATATACGTATTAATAAAAGTACCCAAAGTTAATTTTCTAATGTGACTCGAGACAAAGTTCGTCGGAATGAACGACCATCACGACAGGGTAACCTGCAAAAACTACTATACTACAGAGTCAAAGCCACAATCGATTATCAATGAAATCAGAATCAATTATAAAAAAACTGAAATCAATATATGAAAGCAACGCAGAGATAGAAATACATACATCAAATTAACGGTTTAGGGTTTTGGATGAGCATCTATATACATATATCAGCATATACACTGAGCGTTTATTTATACAATCAAAGTAGAAACCTAAACAATTAGTGGATTCAGAACACATACGAAAGTGAAGATGATGTAGATGAAATCGAATAATTGTAACAACCATAATTTTATTTAGCGATTTTCGTAAATAATCACAAATGACTGAGTATTTATATTTAAACATTAATGTTCAAATACGGGTTTATTAAAACTTTTCTAAACTTGAAAGCTAAACAACATAATGTAATTTAATTCATCGTTTTAGAATAACGACGAAACAACTTGCGGAAGCTTCATTTAACGCGTGTTCGGTTCTTGCTCGATGCTTGATCTTCATCCGGGACTCTCGACATTCACCTGTGATCAAAACCAACTTAAAAGTTAGTTTTGATAATTAAATAACTAATACAACAAGGAATATTGTGTAACAACTCTCATTAAAAGTCCTAATTATTTAGATAATTAATCAAAAAGGAAACCCTAATTGAGACACCCAAGTGATTCTGCACAAACCCTAAAATTTTCAGAACAATCGGAATCAGGATTAGGGCCCCTAAAACTCAAGGGGGGGTAAAACCCTAGTTAGTATTATCTCAATAGTTTGCTGTCAAAATTGAAAATTCACGTAAAACCAACTCAGATAGGCTAGTCCCAGACGTGGCAAGTCTATAGTAAAAACGTGTCCATTGCGCACCGCAAGGGTTTGAGTGTTACGGTGCGCAAGGGTTGATTACGCACCGCAACAATTATAGGCTTACGGTGCGCAAGCTTGACCAAATTTAGGGTATAAATAGAGGGCCTTGGGACTCGACTTCTGGTGTTCAAACGACGTAGAACTTCGCTGCATGTACTGAGATACGTCCTGTTTACCACAATTAACACACACGGTTCACTAATCGACGCCGCAATTCACGGTAATAACTCGATCGCTGCTACGATTCAATGTCCGATCGATTAAACTATCCAATGGATGTTTAAGTGCTGCCCACATTAGGGTTTATGCTTTGTCATTCGTCGTTAAATCGATGGATGTTTAAGTATCGCACTTTGTCATTCGTTGTGAAGGTTTTAATCTCGTGAGTCATCGTAAATGCTGTATTAAGTTACTGACCAAATTGTGTGCCTGTTATTAAACTAGGTTATCAAGGCTAATCAGTAGAATAAGCTCTGTTAAATTTGCAATGTGAGTCATTCTCTTTTTATCAAATCTATTTACAAAAGCATGTTTATTTTCAAAGGTTATAATTACAGGGATTAAGTCTATGTAATCTGAAATTACTGCCAGTATGTGGGGGGATGTGCACATAGCTACTAATTATTTATCACTTGTGGGTGAACGGACCCAGCAAGTGATATGTCCACAGTCACAAGTCCGGTCAAGTGACAACTGGATCAGTTAATTTAAAAGATAGAGACATTGTAATCGCTCTTAATACTGTATATTATAACAAACAGGTCGTTTTATTTAAATGGAATGATTCACTCAGTATTTCCCGCTGACAAAACCTTTTTCAAACATGTTTCAGGTGATCTGTTGTGATCCAGGAAAAAGTGCCGTGAAGCACTATCAGCTTAAGGAAGTGGCTCAGTATAAAATAAAGAAATATGTTTTGTAAAATAAAAGATTTCTTCGTGAAATCTCAATATTGTAAATTACCGGGTTTTATCCCGAATTGTGAAATAAAATAATCGGGAAATATTTCAGTTTTAAAAAGATCCTGAAGAAACTTCCGCTGTTAATTAAATACCACGGGATTTCTGTTCCGCGGCTCCTGAAACGGGTCAAACCGGGTCGGGGGCCGTGACAGATTGGGTCGAATAATCGAATTAAACAAGGAAATCAAGAAATTCCAACATTGATATCTTGATCCCAAAAACAAAGATTTGAAACTGGCTTCCACCATAACTTACGGTGGACACCGTAAGTTACGGTGGCCTCTGGTATAAGATACCCCCACCGTAAGGCAGGAGGTAACTGCCGTAAAGCTTTCAGTCCTCCACCGTAACTTACGGTGCCCACCGTAAGTTACGGTGGCCCCTGTATCAGAACTTCCCATTTGCCGTTCTTGACACGAAAACTTTCGTATCTTTCAATCCGTTTGTCCGTTTAACCTACCGTTTCTTCCTACGTGATTGTAATTTGATTCTTCACCGTATGGAGTTAAAATCCAACATCCGATTTAACAAAATTTCAGACTTTTATGTCTTCGGCTTATTACCATTTTTACCAAATTTTGACCCGTTCGATTTTTATCAAACAAACATGTTTATTTGATCCTTAAACTCATGAAATTCATAATTTCCATATCTCCTATCATATTAATTTCAAATCACAGGATTCTTACATAATAAAACCCGTTTACGCTCAAGTTCTTATTTTGACCCGTTTAGAGCGAATTTGACCCCCAAGGTTGATGCCTACAACTCTTACATGTGTCTAAGAATTACACAATGATAATACTAGTATCTAAACGACTTCTAAGGGTCGTTTGCCCGATTTACCTATCAAGGGCATTTTCGTCAACTTATTTCCTCCTTTTACGACATAGGTCCTTTTGCTAAGGTATTTGACCCACATTGCATTTTTAACTATAAATTTATATATATACGTACCTGGTTCGAGTCAACATATAGACCCGTTTTATACCTCGCGTTAAATTAACCAATATTCTATGGCATCGCAATTATCCAAATTGCTAATCGCTCCTGATAAAATACGACTTGACAATCACATTAGTTGATATTATCAAATGGTGTTATCATCACCATTTGACCCGTTTGGACTATAAGACCAAACGTTTACATAAATTAGAATAAAAGCATGGTTTTAAATTTCCAAATTCACCCATTTGCCCCGTTTACCATAAACCATGGTTTTGATCATTTATACTTGTTCCGACTTGTATCAATCGTGTCGGAACCCTTATTTTGGATATTACATCATTCGCATTTATAGTTATAAAATAAACATATGTCCTACAAAAGGGTGTAAGTTTTACTTACCTCGTATCCAAGCTACGCTTTTCTTTTCCTTCTTGATTCGTTTGACCCGTTTCTTCCCAAGCCTCCACCTTGCTCGTTAAGTGTCAAACTATCGTCATCATTCAAAGGTGGTTAGATTAGTCATTAATAATCACGACTATTCCACCTTACGTGTTTTCTATGTCGAATCTACCGTTCGACCTCATTATTTATTAATTCAACTTATCAAAAGTTAACTACTTTTGATCACATGATTTACACAATTAAGTCTAATTCAACATGATGTTTAGAACCCTTATCACTTCACATTTCACATAGTTTGCCATATTATTCCAATGCGCATTTTATTCGAAATTTCAACATTTAGCTTTCTCTTAGGCATTATGTCAAACACCTAGTGAACATTCTTTTATAAAATTTAACAATCAAACTTATGGTTACCTATCTTGCCAATTTCAACATCTTTTACTAGATAATCATCAAATTCATGGTTAAATGTCAAGATTAACTTCATAGAGTTCAAATAACACTAGTTTGACAATCAAAATTCTAGTGTTTAACATATTCTTACAAAACCCACTTATCACCTTCAATGGTGATTGTGAATTCACAAGAATTAAGCAAAATTTCAACAAGTAATTGACTAGGGTTTATCCCTAATCACTATCTCATTCCTATTTCATCCAAGCAACTATCATGCAAAGATAACTAATTTTCACAACTTCATGAATGTTAGAAATTTGACATACCTTACGATCCTCTTGACTTGGTGATCGTTTCTATGTATTCAAATATGAATTTGGCCTTCGATTGATCCTCCAATTTGAAGGTTTTGTTGAGTTTTAGGGTTAGCTCCCATGGAGCCCTTCCTGGTCGATTCCAGAACACGCACCACACACTCTTGTGTGTGTGTTGTGTTGTTTTATTTAGTTTTATAAAATCATTTTCAAGTTACCCTATTTTAGTCCCTCATGTTTGTTTTGTTATTAATTAGGTCACAACCTAATTATTTTCAACAATATTCCCACTAATTAACTAGGTTAAATATTCCTAGTTAATTTAGTGGGTTCGGGGAATTTATTACTAGGTTTATTTTAAGTCCCGTTAACTCGGACCTCTTATAAACTTATTTCCTTAAAACTTTTATTCATGTTTTATTTAATATTAGGTTTATTTATTTAAATCCTAATATTTACCGGGTTAATTTTTTTACCACTAACGGTACTTTACCCGTCTTTTAGTATTAACGTGGTTTGATTACCAAACCCGTTTTTGGGGTGTTACAAGTCTACCCCCCTTAAAGAGGTTTCGTCCTTGAAACCTTTTCTTACATAATTTATCGAGTTTAACTCCATGCATTTGCTCTCGATAATCAATTGAGCATTGCTCATATTTTAACCAATTGTTAGTATTACCAGAAAAGTATAGTAATATCTTTTTGGTTATTAATCATCTACGTATCTTATATGACATAATGCAACTTGAAATAGCGTAATCTCGTTATTTCTACTAGTTTAGTTAACTTAGCGATATCCATCGCTTTCATATACTATCGAATTCTTTATGAATCCGTTACTTTGACCCGTTTAAAGGTCTTTAGTGAATTCTTTCACTTTTAGCAACAAATTCTTTTGTCTTCAAATTTATTTATTCGGTTATGTTATACCGAACCTACCGCTTACAAGCAAACCAAATTTCTTGATTTGAATTGCTGACCTTAACCGGTCTCACTAACTAGACTTATTAGTCCAGCTACTTTTACCGCTCGCTTGGTTATAATGTTATTCTACCTCACATTGCATTTCTTGACCGTGATCGTGTCACATCATGTCTAATTCATATCAACCTTTCATTTCGAAAACATCACTTTTTCGAATATATCGTCTTGCGCCTATTAGTGTCAAGGCTTGTATCCTTCATGCTTACTATTTAAATTCCTATCAGAATTTATATTTGTAAATACGTTATTTCTTACTAAAACTGAAGTTTTAGTTTAACGTTTTATCTTTAATTTATGTCAAGCAATTTGGACGACTTGACATTTACTCTTTTACAGTCTTTGTTTTACGCAAGGATTCTCAACTGGTTCTCTCGCTTTGTTTAAGTAATCCGTAGGTTCTCTCACGTAGCCTCGTAGGCTATTTCCTTAGGTCTTCACCCCCCCTTTTTAATGGGAACCCTAAGGTTTATTTCCTTTTCTTTTCGTGAACCGAGGGTCATTCTGGTCCCGTAGACCTTAACACTAATCGCATTCCCGTAGGTTACGATGATCCCACAGATTCATCTGTTTATTTGTATCTACATTCAAATGTATATATGCATATATAGCTTCAAAGCATGTCTTGTTATGTTTGGAATCGTATATTTTTGCTTTTGAACTTTAGTTGACCTTGACCGTAGTCTAAGGCTTTATTTGTTTATTTTTGGGCAAAATTTTCCGAATGTTGGATCTGAGTTTGTTTCTGATTGTATTTTACGTTTGAGATTAAGATGGAAATGAAAGAGTTGTGCAGCGGAATTAATATGAAAACAAACTTTGCATACAATCAAACGAGAGTATTGCTTTGATCAAGACATTTTCAACAAGAAACCGAATGATTGAATTATCTTTCAACAACGATTACAAGTTATGCTTGAATACAAACTCCCCCTCAGCCAGAGCTCAACGTTTGTTCGTGCAAAGAAGACGGTATTGCAAGAGCTAATAGAACAGTACAAAGTACTGAACTATTTATAGGCACTAGCAAACCACTGAGCATCTAAACTGACGTCACCATGAAAGTGACATCTAACCTCCTAACAAACTCTAACCTTTGATCTATTCAAACACTGATGTACTAAACTACTGCTATTACATTTCATTACATAAGAAGACACTTAAACAGCTGCTGCATCCTTCCACTGCTGTGAACCCAGCAGTACTTGTCCGGATCAGCAGTACTAGACTCAAGGCAGTAGATTGAATCAGCAGAGCTTTGGTCTTCCATCAGTCTTTGACATTTGACAGTAGATGCAAGGCAGCAGTTGTAGGTCAGCACTTAGTAAGATCAGCAGATAGGAGGTCAGCAGATATGAAACCACTTTCAAGGGGAGAGATTTGTATGTAAACATCTGCTTATTCTGGATCCACTGGTCTGATCCAGTTTTGGCTTTAATTATCTGTTCCTCTGATAGGGTTCAATCCCAACAATCTCCCCCTGGAACAGATAATGCCAAAACTCTTCATTATTGTGGAAATCTTTATTGCCTCATCAGCAGTTCCCTTATCTGGCCTTTAAATTGTAATTCAAAGTCTAGGGCATCTGTATCTTCATCATCCCTACTAAGTGGAAGATCAAGGAGATCCTGCAAATCTTCAAGACTCAGGCCAAGAGCTTGTTCCCTTGATATTTTCTCCACTTCTCCACCAGACCTGAGCAAAGTCAATACGCAGGTCTGTTTGTCAGTTTCCCACTTTTGTATTTTTAAGCCTGGTGGGTTTCTTGGGAGATGTTTATTTGCAAAAGTATTTGGTGAGGCTGGCCTATTCATAGCTGGCTGAGCAGCACTTGCAGATTGTTCTAATTCAAGATCTTCTTTTATCATTACTTTCGTGCCTGCTTTTACAATGGCATCTCTAGCTAATAGATCTTGAATTGTTTCCATACTCAACTGGTTTTTGCACCTTCTTTTGTAGATGGCAGCACCAGCTGGAGCAGTGGTTCTTTTAACTTGCAGCTTTGGTGGTCTTTTAGAAACCTCTGCTTTAGAGTAGTCAGGCTTTTGTGGAACTTTTGGATCTTTCTTTCTAAGCTCTTCCAACTTCTTGTAAGTGGCCCTGACCCTATCTTCTCCCCACTTTGACACAGAATTCTTTGTCCCAAAATCAGCTGCAATCAGCTCCTCTTTCATTCTCTTCAACATTAATGCCTTCTCAGCTTCAAATTGTTTGAATTTTTCAGGGGGAGTCTGTTTGACCTTATTTTTGATCATTTCATGAATCCTGGCTGCTTCTTTTTCAAGCTCAGGAATGGTCCAGTTTTTGTACATGTATTTCTCCCCCTTGTATTTCTTATAGGTCATGATACTCTCAATGTAGTCTTTTCTCAAGGACTCATCTGCCCTTTCTGAAATTTGCTGACATACATTTTTTGCAAATCGCTCCATAGCATTGACCTGTGAGAGTAGAAACTGATAGTTTTGTTGAAATTCTCTATTAGATTTCCCTCTTCTGTTTTTTAGTGCAATATCCTCTGCTTGCTTGGCCTTGAGTTTCAAGTATTCTTCAATATTGTTAGGCCTGGGATATCCTGCAACTGATGGCAAGCTCCTTTTAACTGGATCGTCCTCATAGTAGAAGGATTTGATTTCTTCCCTGACTGCAATGAGTTCTAGAGGAAATGAGACACCAGCAAGAGGTAATGGTTTTAAAGTTTGAGCTGAAGAGAGAGGTATGGGTTTAGGAATTGTGACAAGTGACAGAGATTGTGAGGATGTTGGTGGTGGTGAAGGTGAATCATCATCTGATATATAAATCCTTCTCCTTTTTGTTTTAGAAGAAGCAGATGATGTTTTGGGTGGAACAGTGGTGGTAGATGGTATGGCAGTGGTTTGTGATTGACTAACAGCTGTTGAAACAACTGGTGTTTCAACCACTGTTGTCATTACAACAGATGTTATAACATCTGTTGTCTTCTGCTTTTTGTCAGCAGGTGGAAGTGGTGGTGAAATGGTTTTTGATGGTAACAGTGGTGGTAAAATAGTGGTTGTGGTGTGTGTTGAGGTGGTGTGTGTTGAAGAAAGAGCAGATGTTGAAACCACTGAAGTACCAGCAGTAGTTGATACAACAGGCGTTTCAGCAGCTGTTTGGGTGGAGGTTTGATGCTGATGGCTTTTGGAAGGTGGTTTTGGAGGCTTTGGAAATCTGGATGAGGTGGACTTAGGCTTCCTTTTTGTCTTAGGATTTTTAGTATCCTTCGAACCAGAACAACCCTGCTCATACAACTCCATGAAAGCTCTTTTCTCCTTATTCCATCTTGAGATATCCTTTGCCATTCTATCTCTTTTAACACTTGCTACTCCTTCATCAAGTGCTTCTTGAGTAGCATCAACCTTTTTACTACCATCTGGCACAGGAATTTTTCTGGTCATAGCATCCTTTTCAGGTTCAATGTAAAGAACATCATCTATTCCTTTCTTCTTCCACTCCTGAATTTTCTCCCCCTTTTTGGCATTATCTTCTGGGAGTTGATCAATGAAAAGTACTGTTGGAGGAGCAGTGCCAGTGGTGTGCAGGATCTGAGTTTTGAGAGCCTTTAAATCAGCCTGAGTGTTTTTGAACCTTGACTCCATTGCATTTCTCAGCTGTTGGACATGTTTTTCATGTTGCTGATCTGCTAATTGTGCTTGTTGATGGAGAAAAGGTTGAAACAAGGTCCAGACCTCATTTGTTGCAGGTGCCCTTTGTGGAGCAGGTGCATGAGATGGGACAGCAGTTGATTATACCTTTTGTACTTGTAACACCTGTTGTAGCATATCTTTGAGTTCTGTAACAGAGTTATCAAGCTTTTCAATTCGATCCGTCAATTTCTGGTACTTTAAATCATCACCCAAGTTAATGGGATCATCTGATTTCCCACTAGCAGTGGTTTTATCAGTAGTGGATGTAGGGAGTATACTCCAAACATTAACCACTGATGCCCCTTTTTCTTGGTACTGGGGTCTTCTTCCTTCAACACTTGACAACCTTTTGATGTTGTCAGTAGGATAAATAAATCCACTGGTGGTTAGCAGAGGTGCTATAAAAGGAATTGCCTCCAAGGAAGTCTTATTGATGTAACCACTGTCCAACTGTAAACCAGTGGGTTCAACAGTTGTAGTGGCTGCTTCACTTGGACTGCCACCAAGAGTTACTTGTAACTCAAGGGGTCTAACCTCCTCAGGTTGTGTTGGTGGGTTAGCAAAGATTGATACATCAGACCCAGTCAGTTGTTGAGGTATATTCTCATTGATAGGTGATTGAGAAGGACTGGTTAATGCCTGGTTCAAATCAATTGCATCCAACAGCAGTTTAGTTGGTGTGGGAATTGTGGATGTGAAGGGTGGTGTAGAAGATGGATTTGCCTCGGGTATAGAGCTGTGGATGATAGAAACAAGTGTTTCCAGAGCATCATGATGTGGAGACCCTATTTGTACAACCTGTTCTTTTTGTGAAGAAGCAGGAGGAGTTTCGGTTATGGGTTGAGATATTTGTACCAACTGCTGTGAGGAAGAAGCAGCAGTGGTTTCTTGTGACTTTTGTGTTGTCACAGGCATTTGCTCTGGTATCTCATCCTCCAGAGTTGCCTTTTTGATTGGTTTGGGGGGTTTTTGAGTTTTTCTTTTTGTAGGCTTTTTGGTGATTGTAGGTGTGGGTTTCAAAGCAGTTGTGCTGCTGCTTTGATCACCTTGAGCAGTGGGCTGAGCAGCAGATACCTGAGGAGCAGTTGTAACTGCTAAAATCTGCTCAGGCACCTCTGCTTGTGTTTTGCAAGGTGCTAACATTCTTGAAAAAGTTTCAGTTGTTAAATTGTTTATTTGAGTGGAATCACCTTGGTTTATTACAGCTAAATCATCCTTACTGAATTTCTTTGCAAAATAGTAACTTAAAAACCTTGGAAACAGTAAGAATGTTTTTGTTTCAATATTATTAACCAAATCTTTAAAAATTTCCTGAGAATAGTTAAGATTTTCTCCTTGAAGAATTGCATATCCCAGATTTTGAATCTTTAAAGGGATTTCATTGAAAGAAGTGGTTTTGTTTGAAACACATAGTAGGAGGGTATGAAATAAAACCTGGTTGCAGAAGGAAAATAACCTTTTTCTAAGGTAAGTTTCTTCATCATTGTGGCTTCATACCCTCTTTCAATGAAGTCAGTTTGCAACTCGTTTTTAGTGAAAGAAATTTTACCTTCTTGATCATCGAGTTGAAAGACCTCTGAAATGGATTGTGGCGTGATTTGGACAGCTTTACCCTTTATAGAAGAGTGTATGATGGTTGCAATGTCTCCTTGTTTTTCAAGGGTTGCATTCTTCCAAAACTCCCTTTGGGTCGCCAAATAGATTGGTGCATCGACGGTGAACAAAGTTTTGTACTTTGATTTTGCCATGATGTCAATGATGGAATCGAAAACATTTGTGGTTCCTGGTTTTGTGAGAAGACCCAGGAGATTGTGAGATGGTTTATGTGGAATTTCAGTGGAAATTGCCTTTTGAGAGGCTGTTTTCGATGAAGATTTGGATGAGGGTTTTGAAGATGACTTCGATTTTGTCATTTTGAAGATGATGATCGAGGAAATTTGTGGAGAAATGAGATGAAAAACTGCTTTGAGAAGAGAATTTTTAAGAATTCAATTCGACAGTAAACCCTGTTTTGGTGGTGAATGGGGGATTTTATAGGGAAGAAAGTGAATGCTGAGGTGACAGCCGTTACAAAAAGCCTGACCAATATGTACTGCCCACGTGACAACCCCTGGTGAAAGTGAAGGACAGTACTTTTGTGAAAGTGATTGATGAAGGCAGTGGTAGTAGAGCAGTGGATGATTTTTACTATCAGTGGATAGTATATCAGTGGATAAGACACTGCTTTTGAACAACAGAGTTTATCAAAGGAATGAGAGAACAGGGGTTGACTTTCAGCAGTGGACAGACTTTTGAAGTAAAACAGACTTTTGAACAAACAGTGGTTAATGGCAGACTTTTAAGGATTTTAATGAAAAATTTCATTTTTAGCTATTTTTAAGGATGGAGTTTTTGATTTTCTGAAAACATTTTGTTGCTTTTATTCATAAAAAAACAAGATGTTGCTTGTTATTCCATGTTCAGCATCCCAATCCTAGAGACCAAACTTTCAAAAGTGACTGTATCAAGTGCTTTTGTGAGCACATCAGCCAGCTGGTCTTTAGTTGGGACATGATGCAGAGAAATTAAACCTTTTTCATAGCAATCCCTCACGAAGTGATGTCTTATGTCGATGTGTTTGGTGGTTGAATGGGAAACTGGATTTTTGATGATATTTTCTGCTGCCTGACTGTCCAACATGAGTGGTGTCTTTAAGGCAGTGATACCAAAATCCAGCAACTGATTTTGAAGCCACAGGAGTTGGGCTGTACAGCTTGCAGCAGCAATGTATTCAGCTTCAGCAGTGGATGTTGAAACAGCTGCTTGCTTTTTGCTTTGCCATGAGACTAAGAAATCACCTAGAAACTGGCACCCTCCTGATGTGGACTTCCTTGTGGTGTGATATCCAGCAAAGTCACTGTCTGAAAAACCTGAAAGCTTGATGTTCCCATTAGCTGGATACCAGATACCAAGTGTGGGAGCACCTTTTATGTATCTGAAGATCCTTTTTACAGCAATGAGATTTGATTTTCTGGGAGCTGATTGACTTCTTGCACAGACACATGTTGCAAACATGATGTCTGGTCTAGATGCAGTTAGGTACAATAAAGACCCAATCATGCTTCTATATAGTGTTTGGTCAATCAGCTCATCCTTTTCATCAGACATGACTAGCTTATGTGTTGCCATGGGTGTGCTGCATAGTTTACAATCATTCATATCAAATTTGGTTAAAAGTTCTTTAGCATATTTGCTTTGATGAATGAAAGTTCCATTTTGCATTTGCTGAACTTGGAGACCAAGAAAGCATTGCAGCTCACCCATTGCACTCATTTCAAACTCAGCTGTCATGAGTTCTCTAAACTCTTCACACATTGAGTTACATGTGCTTCCAAAAATAATGTCATCCACATAAATCTGGACAATCATTAAATCCTTCCCTCTCCATTTTAAAAACAATGTTTTATCAATGGTACCTCTTTTGAAACCATTTGAGAGTAGGAAGTTGGAAAGAGTTTCATACCAGGCCCTTGGTGCTTATTTCAGGCCATACAAGGCTTTGTTTAGCCTGTAGACATGATCTGGATAAAATGGATCCTCAAAACCTGGAGGTTGACAAACATACACCTCTTCTTGAATTGTACCATAGAGGAAAGCATTTTTGATATCCATTTGAAACACCTTCATATTGTGGTTGACAGCAAAGGCCAGGAACAGTCTAATGGCTTCCAATCTTGCAACAGGGGCAAATGTTTCATCATAATCATTCCCCTCTTCCTGTCTGTAACCTTGAACCACAAGCCTGGCTTTATTCTTGACAACAATACCCCTTTCATCAGTTTTGTTCTTGAAGACCCACTTTGTGCCAATCGGACTAACCTCTTCTGGCAGTGGTACAAGTTCCCATACTTGTTGTCTTTTAAACTGTTGGAGCTCCTCTTGCATGGCTTCTACCCAGCTGTTGTCTTTCAGTGCCTCTTGGTACTTGACTGGCTGATGAAGTGATAGAAAACCAGCAAAAAGACAAATGTTTTGGGTTTGGCTTCTTGTGAGCACCCCTTCATTTATGTTGCCAATGATTTGATCAGGTGGATGAGATCTCAAGAAGATTAAATCTCCTTGGTATGGTATGATGGCATTGGTTGGTGAAGGCTGCAAATGTGTATCATCTGAGCTAACCACTGCTGGGGACTTTGATGATCCAGCAGTGGTTTCAAAAGGTGGTGGAATAGGAGGTAATGAAGTGGACAACTGCTGACTTTTATCCACTGTTTGAGGACTTTTGTCAGCAGTGTTTGAGGATGTGGAAGCAGTGGTTGATGGGCTACTTTGGTCAACAACTGTTGAGGTAGCAGTGGTTGAGCTTTGACAACGGTTTTGAACAATTGGTGCTTTTCCCTTTGTGGCAGACCTTTGAGGGATGATGATTTCATACCCATAGTCTGGTGTTGTATCCTCTGATGGACCTGCACTGTTAGTCTTGACAGCAGTATTTTCAAAAGTAAATTTTTCAAGATCAAACAGATCTGCAGGGTTTGCTGGGATTTTCATTGATGAAAGTTCATTGAACTTAACATTCAAAGTCTCCTCCACTGCCTTGGTCCGTGTATTGAACACTTTGTAGGCCTTGGCAGTGGTTGAGTATCCCAAATGATAACCACAATCAATTTTGGCTGTAAATTTTGAAATTGAATCTTTTAAGTTCAAAATAAAGCATGGGCAGCCAAACACTTTGAAATATGAGATCAGTGGTTTGATTTTATACAGAATTTCATAAGCAGTCTTTTTGTGCCAGGGGTTTATTAAAACTCTGTTCTGAACATAGCAAGCAGTGTTTACTGCCTCTGCCCAGAAAGTTAATGGCAAACCTGAATCTGCAAGCATGGTTCTGGCAGCCTCAATCAAAGTTCTGTTCTTCCTTTCCACTACCCCATTCTGCTCTGGTGTTCTAGGGATGCTGTACTGCCTTACAATCCCTTTCCTCACACAGAAGGCATCCAACTCCTTATTTTTAAATTCTGTGCCATTGTCACTCCTGAAGCTTTTCACTGGAAGGTCAAATTATTTTTCAACCTGTGTCACAAAGTCTTGCAAAATGCCTGCAGTCTCATCTTTTGAGTGTAAAAAGAAAGTCCATGTAAACCTAGAAAAGTCATCAACAATGACCAAACAATATCTTTTCTTTTTGAGGCTCATGACTTGAACTGGGCCAAACAAATCCATGTGTAGCATTTGCAAACACTGGGTTGTTTTGGATTCTTCAATGGACTTGTAAGAACTTTTATGCTGTTTTCCTTTTAAACAGGAAATGCAATGTTCAGGACATGAAAACAACTTTTGTGGTAGGCCTCTCACCAACCCATTTTTTGAAATTTCTGTGACTGTCTTAAGATTTGTGTGCCCCAGCCTTCTGTGCCAAAGTTCTGTCTCTTTGTTAGAGGCAGCTGAGAACAGACAGGCATCAGCTCTGGGACACTCTTTAGACATGTCAACAACATAAACATTGCCACTTCTTTGAGCAACAAGTTTAGTTTGACCAGTTTTGATTATTGCTTCAATCTTTTTGACCATTTCTGGTCCAACAATCCTACAACAGTCTTTTGTGAAGAATGACCCAAATCCCTTGTCACTCATTTGGGACACACTCAGAAGGTTGAATTTTAGATTGTCTATCAGATTGACATTTTCAAATTTTACATTTCCAGATTGCACTGTACCAGACCCCAGAACTTTCCCTTTACTATTATTCCCAAAGGATATATCACCCCCTCCATGGATTTTAAAGTCTTTGAGAAGGGCTTTACATCCTGTCATGTGCCTGGAGCCTCCACTATCTACATACCAAAGACTATCAAAGCATGCAGAAGCTCCCTGCACATGAAGTAAAAGGATTAGTTCATTAAGGTCTCCAAAGCCAACAAGGCTTTGGATGGAGTCTCAACAGTGTCTGGGATGGATGTAGAGTGATGGACAGTGGTTAGGTCAGGGGTTTGGACTGTTTTAGGACAGTGTTTCTCAAACCACTGTTGTGGGTTCTGACCAATCACCTGCTGGTAACCAAAAGGATGCCTGTTCACTCTGGGTTTAGAGGGCCTTTTGTAGGTCTCATAAACGTGTGGAATCCTTTGGTAAGACTGTTTTTCCTTGCCTTTTCTGAATTGATTAGCAGGAGGTGCATCAGTAACCTGAACATCTCTTTTGACAGATGTTTGGTTCAGCTGTTTTGTGACAGCTGTTTGAACTGGCACAAACAGTGGTTGTTTCTTGGTGAACTTGACAGTTGATGATGATGATGATGGACTCAAGGATGTTTTAGCCATGTAATCATTCTTTTTCACATCAAAGTTTTTGAGATACACACATGCTTGAGTTTTGTGGTTTGTTTTACCACAAACAATGCAACTTTCTGCTGAAACAATGACACTTGTTTTGTTTAAATCATAAGCTTTCAAGTGGAAATAGTCTTTTGTTAGATGATTCCTTTTCTCACAAAATTCACAAAACAAGTTATCAATTATTTCTTTCTTCTTTCTCTTTTCAGACTCCTTTGCAGCAGAGGTTTTAACCACTGCTGGGATGTCCTTGAGAGGTATGACTTTAGCTTTTGGAGCTTTAACACCATCAGTTGATGTAAAGTCCATTGGCTTGAAATTTTCAAGAATATCACACTCGTCAGACCAAGTGGGTTTAAACTGATATTTTTCAAGTTCTTCAAAAGTAGAGGAACTCCTTGTTCTGCCAAGTGTGATTTTGTTACCAAGTTTGTCAGTGATTTTCACTTCTTGGCCATTCTTGTTTGTGGGGATGAACTCAGTGGTTACATCAGTGTTTTCAACAGTGTTTTGAACAGATTTTTCACAAGTAATGCATTCATCATCATATTTTCTATACCCAACCCCAAATTTCACATTACTTTCAATCTGTTTAGCAAGCATCACCTCATATCCTCTGCAGGATTCCACCCATCTTTCACAAGTAATCTGGGTGGATTCCAACTCCTTTTTGCAAACTTGGTATTTTTCTACCATAGTTTGAAGTTGGGTTTAGGTTATGCTTTGCTCTTCTTTTAGACAGCTGATCTCTTTTTCCTTTTCAGTCAATTTGTTTTTAAGTTCTTTTAGAGACTTTTCAAATTTAACCTCATCAGTCAAGATTTTATCCCAAAGGTTTTCATTCACCTCTTTGATGTTAGCAAAAGCAATTATGCAATTGTCAAAACACAGTTTTTCAAGAACGTGAGGAGATACCTTGGTAGCTGCCATCATTGCACAATCACATTGATGATCTTCCTCATCATCAGCTTTCACCTTCTTTTCACCAGCCTTTTCTTCCTTCTCTTCTTCTTTGTCCTCTTTGGACCATGGATCAGTCATTGGTTCAATCAGGGTACCTGAACTTTCTCCCAACAGTAGTTCACCAGCCTCTGCAGTAACCACTGCTTCAGTAACCTTATCCACTGTTTCAATACTCAGCTGTTCCTCCTCAGTTTCAACCCCCTCCTGTATTGACTCTAATGCCATCAAACAAAATTCATTATGAGAAGAATCATTAGAAGCATAGAGCGCAAAATTTTCATCACTAAGGTCTTCAGGCATACTGCTCCAGTCAACAAACCCTTGAGTGAAAAAACTTTGTTGATCTGGTTGTACTGCTGCTGGAGCAGTGGTTTGAGGTGCAGGCTGCACCTGTGCCTGGGGAACAGGGGTTTGAACATATTGGATCTGTGGAACAGTAGTTTGGACATAATGCACTGGCACAGGGGCAGCAGCATAGTGAGCAGTGTTCACTTGAGCTGCTGGGGCATACTGGGCATAGTGCACAGTGCTTTGGTTTTGAGGTCTAGGATTTGAGCTAGGATGAGTAATTATGGGACCAGTAGTTTGACTCCTACATTCCCTAGCGAAATGTCCCAACCTATTACACTTGTAGCACTTGATTTTCGATTTATCCAACCCAACCCTTAGATTCCCATGCAAACCTGGGAATTTTCGCCCTGTTCTTTTGTAAAATTTGCTAGTTCTAATACTTAGCAAAGCCAGTTGGTGCAGGATGTCCATTTCCTCTAAGTCAGTGGGATCAAAATGTTGCAAATCATTTAGTTCAAAGCTTAAATTGTCTGACATCTGGTTTTCGTTTGCAGTGAATGCATAACTAGCAGAGTGAGGATCAGGGTTATTAAAATTTGCACCAGCAGTTATGTCAATGAAGTGATCATAACCCTGATCCTTACCACTGCTCCCAGATTCTTCTTGACCCAGAAGAGCAGTATTACCGAAAGTGTAATCATCAGTAACTTTTCCTGACTCTTGTAACCTCCTTTTCTGGTTCAACTCCCGTTCGTAGGTCAGGAGTCGACCGTGGAGTTGGGTCAAGGTCAGATCCTTGAACTTAGGTGAGTTTCGGGTGACAAAAGCTATGGTGTCCCATTTTTCTGGCAGTGACCTGAGGAACCTGCTATTTTGAGTTGAGTTTGTAAAAGTGGTGTTAACAAGCCTCAGTTCACTGATGAGACAACTGAACCGCTCAAATTGTTGCGTTAGTGATTCACCTTTAACGTAACAAAATGTTTCATACTGTTGGTTCAGGATTTCCCTATTGTTTTCTATGACTTCTTCGGTTCCCCCGAACTGTTCCTTAACTGCGTCCCATAGCTCGATGTGAATGTGAAGTTATCTAATTGAGATAAAACTATACGGGTGACCTAACTAGAACACTTTTAAAACTTGATTACTATTCTGTGACATAAATGTGTTTCGCGAGTTGTATATGAGTGTAGTTGTTGTGGAATCAAATCTTACAAATATATATTTTTTTAACAGCTAAAATCACATCACACCTGTTCTTTACAGAAGTTAAACCCATAATCACTTAATTAGGGGAGGCAGGGTGGTCCGTGATGGCCACCCCATCACGCGTGAAAACAAAACGAACACCGCCGCCACCATAAAAATAACGTGTTAAATTTGAAACGCGTTGAAAGCATCACGCGTTGAATTGTTTTGAAAATCGAACGTTGCCATGTTTTGCAGGGTTTTTGAGCCCTGAAGCCCGTTTAGGGTTGAGGTTATTGGTATGTTTGGGCTTGGCCACACTGACATTGTGGCTGGTTGGTGTGACTCATGACTAAAATAATTGAAGAAGGTCTGCAGACGGCGGTGGTGAAAAGTGTTTTTTCTGTTTATTTTATAATAAGAAAGATAAGGTTTTGATAGGTTAGGGTTTCGTGTGTGTTGGGTTGATCAACTGGGCTGGGCTTTAAATGTTTTGCAGGGTTTTTTAGTATTTTTTTTATAAATTGTAGCATAAAATATTTCTAGTATGTTAAATTGAACTAGTATGTTTTAATTTTAATGAAATTTATAATTTTAGTGTTTTGTTGTTAATTTCTAATTTAAAATAAAAAATTAAAAAAATTGTGAGTGATGGAATTCTATCACTAGTGAACACCCCCACTACATTTCTATCACTAGTGATAGAATAATGGGTGATGACATGGCATGAGTTGATTGGATATTGGGAGTGATAGAATTCTATCACTAGTGACCACCCCCTCCCCTTAAGGGGAGGGAGGGGGAAGGGGGGTGGTCACTAGTGATAAAATTTCATCTCACAATATCCAATCATTTTCCGCCATGTCAGCAACCATTTTTCCATCACTCACAACCTTTTTTAGTGGGGGTGGTCATCACTCACCACCACACACAACAATTTCCCCCCAACCAACAACTACACTCACAAACCAAAACAATAACGCCGTGATAAAAATAACGAAAATCCGATTCCATGCTACTATAACGCGTTATAGCAAGAGGTGAGGGTGGGAACTTTGGTTTTTCCACACGTGATAATTAGTATAACGCGTTATACATTCACCCGCCCCCTGTCCCCTAAGGAATACTCTATTTTACCATCAGATTATCCCTTAATACTTGGTAGCAGAAACGGGCGGGTAATATACCACTAGATCTATTGAGAAGATATTATAATGTCTTTGACTTTTGTCATTTTGATTACCACGTAGTTAAAGGAGTAGTCCCGTCGAAAAGGAATTGTGAAGGGGAGATGAATGAAAAATGGGAGCTTGCAGTCCCACTTTTATTATTGGGCCCATTCTATTAATTATTACCAAAGATGATTCAAGAGATTTCTAGCTTTTCAAATTACGTGTCTAGTGTTCGAACATTCAGCCGATCAAAACTGTTGTGATTTTGATATAAAAATTAGTTATCTTTGTATTAAACAACTATACTAGTGACTAGTGCGATTTCTTCACGGACTGCGGCGAAAATTCTATTGATATTAAATTAATTCATTACATATAGTAATCGAAAAAAAAAATCTTAAAAAATAAAGTAGTGATATGCTCAGAACGGCATTGACACTTGTTGTACGTCGACCGATAACCATAAAAACGAATACAAGTACAGGTTCCAGTAGTAACGCTAGCAGTATCGATGTTATTCGATCGAGGAATCGACGTGGTACTGATACTGAGATGGTATCATTTTGGTTCGTCACATCACCGATACGACACCGACACTCGTTATAGCTTACAATACAAAATAAGTGTTTAATTTCGGCACTCGCTATAGCTTACAATACAAAATAAATGTTCAATTGTGAATGCAACCTACGTTTCCTACAGAATTTATACCGTGACCAATAAAACATAAAAACGCATACTAGCTCCGTTAGACCAGACGGTATGGGGTTCGTCCCCAGGTCCGTCCTCTTGCCGCCGCCCCCTTGCTCCGTCGCCTGTCCTCTTCGTCCGCCCAGAGCCGCCCAAGTCGGGCCTCACCCCCTCACACACACCTATACATACATATATATAAAGGGGTTCATCCCCCACCCCCTAGGTCCATCCCCTTTAGACCCATCCTCACACCCGTTTACGTGGCAGTCTACGTGGCGGCCCATCCTTGAAGAACTTGCCTCCTCCATACCTTTCAGTCTTACTAAGTTGTTCGTACAGGATATGTATTAATCACGAACCAATATAATCGATCTCAATCAATATGATTTAAGCATCGCCAATTACACCTTCCAATGCCTAATTAAATACGAACCAAGCCAAACACAACCAATCCAAGTTTTCTTTTCAATTTTCAAAACTGGATTCATGTCATTCGTTGACTTTAGTTTGGTTCAATTAATGCTCAAGTTGCACATGTCCTTCCACTACGGGGTAAGAAGAATCGAAAACTAAGATGATGTAGTGAAGCCCATCGATTTATACGCCAGTGGTATTTTGGGGTGGAATAAAGCTTTGGGACCAATAGGTCTTGGGTTCGATTTCTACAAGGGGGTTTTCCCATATTTATTCGGTTTCCTCCTGAATTGGTGTATAGGCATCATGCCTAGTGGAGATGGATATGATTGGGTGGTTCCGCTGGTGGCACAATGATACTCCAGTGATCCGTCAGTAATCCAAATTTTCCGTTTAAAAAAAAAAAGAAAAAAAAAATGTAGTGGAAATATAATCTAGGGGTGTACCTATTGGCACACCCTTTTCACTATATACACACCTAAAAAGGTGTTTTTTGTCTTTATATGCAAACCCTGCAGTGCCGAACTATGGCAAAATGCGGCGTTTTGGTCCGGTTAATCAGAAAAAGACTAACGGGTGTCTGACGGGTCTGTTGACCGGACCAAAATGCCGAGCTTTGGCCGCGTTTTGGTCCTGTCAACCAGACAAAAGACTGACACCCGGTCTGGTTGACAGGACCAAAACGCTGCCAAAGCTCGGCGTTTTGGCCCGATCAACAGACCCGTCAGTCTTTGTCTGGTTAACTGGACCAAAACACCGCGTTTTGACCACAGTTCGACACTGTAGGGTGTGCATATAAAGACAAAAACCACCTTTTTGGGTGACTATCTACACACTTGGTGTGTAGATAGTTTGGCCCGAGATAAGCCATATTTTGCTACTAAGTGAAAAAGTTTGAAAAAGAGAATCTCAATACGCTATATATTCTAAAAATAAATGAGAATCTCGACAGACTATTTGCAAAACAATAATTGTGAATCCTTATCATCTTTCGCAATTTGGACAATTATTTGTGATGTTAGATGTGTCCCTCCCAACCCTGTCAAGCTGGCGTGTCAGGGTCATATCACTTGCCACCTGCGGGGACAAGAGGCGAAAGAAACCCTTCGCCAGACGGGTGACGAAGGCCCCACAGCTGATGTGGGAAGAGGTACGCTTAAAAGCGTACTCGGTGAGATATGCGGCCAACTTGTACACCAAGTTGGCCCTCCCGCCGGTAAGTAAGTCGTGCAAGAAGAATAAGTCACTTTGGGTGACCCATTCCCTGCTATCATGACGACCGGCGATCGTCACGGCGATACACCGATGTAGGTATCGGTGTAACGGGTCGTAAAGATCAGTCGCCCGTGCCTTCGGGGATCGCTGTCTCGGTTTCGAGAACTCCCCGAACCCAATAGTGCGCCAATACGGCCACAACACGTCAGTTGACGAGCTGACTGGCGCATCAAAAAATGCGCGGGACCTTGAGTCCTCCTGTGAGTACAGACCCAAGGCAACGGCGAACTGAGGAAGTGTCATCCTCTGAGGCTTGCCGCAAATAGTAAAAGCTACGGCGTGTGTCGTCAAAAAATGCTGAAAACCCCCACCCCGGGTGTCCGTAAATGAAAAAGTAGATAAAAACTCTAAAGTAATCTCCCTGTGGGCCCGCTCTGCGGCGGCATCAAATAAGCGGTCCCACGGGGAGTTAGCTGGCATTAGCTCCCGGACCCGACCGATCGCTCCAATATCGGTCAAAAACTGAAAATCTATGGTCCGAGGCGCATCCAGCACCATCTCCCGTAATTTTCCCAAAACCCTATAGGCAGCCGTACCTCGGGGGATATCTCTAATAAACCGCCCCGTCTCAGTAAAATCGGGCACAACCTCCTCCTCCTGTCCACGTCCCCGTCCGCGTCCACGTCCACGGCCCCGACCCTGACCTCGACCTCTATGGGCCGCACCAGCTGCTGATGACTCGGCTATATCGTCTGTAACAAATAACAATTGCAACTTAGCAATCACTATACGATTATCGTTAACGTATTATACGAATACTGTTCTTGTATACGAACGTATTGTACATATCATATACGCTCGTTTAATGTTTGAATATTCAACAAGTATACGACCGTATATAAAATATACGATCGTATAATGTTTGAATATTCAAACATTATACGATCGTATAACCTATGATTATTCAAAGGTATACGGTCGTATATATTGTATACGATCGTAAAATGTTTGAATATTCAAACATTATACGATCGTATAAATTGTATACGACCGTATACACTTGAATAATCAGTTACAATTTTCTGTTTCAAATTTTTTTTTTCAAATTGAATTATACAATCGTAATCGTTACGCCTATCTACGCTTTACTATAGAAGACCATAATCTAACATGTTACGGAATTTGAAAGTTTACTAAACGAAAACGTACCGTATAGGAAGAACGAGAAGAAAACGCCAAAAACGCCGAAGAACGCTATCCAAGAACGATCCAAGAGAAAACCGAGAGAATTTTTGGTGGAATGTTGAGGCCGTATGGTGGAAATGAGGTCGTATAAAACTTATACGATGCTTTTTACTTCTGTCGTATACTTAATATACGATCAGGGTATACGAGGCGTATACTTTTATACGACCCGTATACAATTCAGTATTTTTTTTTCAATTACTATATGCGGAACTGACGAAGATACGGTCGATATGCGTTAACGTTGATTCGTTTAAACGTTTTTTCAAGTTCAATTTCAACAAGTTGCCAAAACATTTATATAACGTGTATGTTTATCATTACAAATTGTCAAAACATGCAAATTGATTCGTTTAAACGTTTTTTCAAGTTCAATTTCAACAAGTTGCCAAAACATTTATATAACGTGTATGTTGATCATTACAAATTGTCAAAACATGCAAATAACATTTTATATTCATAGGGCACCTAAATCCACGTAATCCCTGGTCCTGTATTCATCAACGATCATATTATATTGGTCAATACGTTCCTTGTAATAGTGATACCAACTTTTTGCTGGCTTATTCCGTGTCGGTTGTCGCCAGTATCCTGATGGGGTTGGCATTGGATATTCCCCTTCTAATCTGACGTGAATAAAATGGTTCCTGTGTACATGTACAAACGCGACTGTTCGATGCGGAATACTTTCTTCGGCTGTTCTGAACATGGGAAAAAATGAAGCACAACCAAGGTCACTTAATAAGAGACAAATGACATTCCACCGGTTTACTATCAGAAGCCCCGTGAATGGCATTTGTAGCCACTTATGTTCAGGTGCTCCGTCTATACGGTTGGACCAAACTAATGACTCCAGAACTTGTTGATACTGAGGTCCATTTATCTTTTTCCATAATTCATGGAACCGGTTGCACTCATCATGAAGCTGCTCCCGTATGAACAGCCACTGATACTCTTTAAGCGATAAGCCGACCGCTATAGATCGAAACCCACAATTACCATCACCCTGCATATTTTGTATGTGACTGAGGTGTGGATAGAAGTAAGGTGGAATGAACTTTTTGAAGTGCATGAACATATTAACTTGTCCGACAGGCAGCAAAGGTAAGTCTGGTTGCTCTTCCTTTGATTTTGCGACCTTCTTTTTCGTTTTCGAATTCTTAGCGCCTTTCGCAATCTCGCCGAAGAACATAAGTGTTTCAGCACAATAACGTTGTGACTCGATAAACGAGTTGTGCCTGGTAGGTTCGATCTTTGACTCTTGTGTGCCAAACCCATCGGGTGAATCACTATACTGGTCCTGCGTTGTAAAAAAGCTGTGTCTTGAAGGCTCCGTAAACGAATCATCCTTCCTTTGTTGCTGAGCTTTTAAAGTTGGACGACCCCGTGTGTTTTTTTGCACAACTGGTTGTTTAAGCTTCGTCTTATTGCGTTGTACCAACTCCTTCATCTTTTGAATCAGGTTTTTCTTGAGTTCTCTCGGCTGAACACTTAAATGTTGTTTGTGAAGCACAAATTCGCCGTCTAAGTCGAAAGAGTCCACCTCGCTCGGTTCCACTATGGAGTCCAAATTTAACTTTCTCCAAAAAGGGTCTATCAACTTGATGTGTGCAAAATGCAACATATAAATTACATCAATTGTGGCATAAAACTAACCCTTTTTTAGTACTAATGTTGGAAAAAGTGTGCTTTTGTCTTCCTTCTGTATTTCCAGGATTAAATGAGTTCAAATTAACAAAAGAAGCAAAAAGACAGCAAAATCTAACATAAATACAAGAAAAGGAACAAACGTGACATGCCCGACCCCACGACAGCATCTTCCTAAGCAAAACAAGAAGACAGAAGACTGAACACGCCCCGTGCTCAGCCAGCACGGGGGCGTGCCCAAGCGTCAGCAGAAAAGACAAAGTGGTAGAAGTTTCTATTGCCCACCACGGGGTCGTGCTCAGCGGACACGGGGCCGTGGTCAACTATAAGATTCGCACAATCCAGACAAATCTTTATAGTACAAAGATTCTTCTGCACACGGGGTCGTGCTCAGCGGACACGGGGGCATGCTCAACTAATAAAGACAAGCTGCATTAAATGAAGAAAGAGAGGATGTGGACACGGGGCCGTGCCCACAGGACACGGGGCCGCGCCCGAGCTTCTGTTCAGCCTATAAATAGGAGTGCTTGGCTCAAGCTCAAACCATCCCTTGGCACACCACCTCTCTCACACTTCACCCACCACCCACCACCACCATAACACCACCATCCACCACCATCATCCATTGTCCATCATAGAGTGTGTGAGTCGTCTCGGGATCCAAGATTGATCGTAAGAGTTCTTGACAATCAAGGCCATGTTTGCCTAAGTCTCTTACATCACTTGGTGAAGACAAGTGTCTAGTGTAATACTTTTTATTTCTAATCTTTTCGCACTTTTTACTTGGTTTTGTATTAATGACTTTAATAACTAGTTTCTTATGTTGAAGGTGATTCTTCCTTATCGTTTGTCCGTGGTGTCTTGACATTATTTTACTGTCTATATAAAATAAAAGATTGTCACCATTCATATCTCCACGGTCTATATGGAGGTATGTTGGCTACCTGGTCGGGGGTTAAGGGAACGGCTTGGTAAGAGTCTTGCCATTGTTCAGCGTTTAGAGGTCCTGCAATGGACCTGGGTCAAATTTAGTAGGACCTCCTTCAATACTTAACGGTATTGGATGGCGGGGGTCCAAACTCTTTGATCCCCTCATAAGTTAAACTATTATTAATACTATAACCCGGCTATTTAGGACCGTATCCCTGCTGACTCAGACTACTTGGTCGAGGGTAACGTCACCTCCAAAAGAGGGGCCTACCATAATTTGCATTAATAACTTAATTCATTATCTTTCAATAATCCGACCCTTTAGGATTGTATCCTTGCTGACTCAAACTACTGGGTTGAGGGTAACGTCACCTCCAAAAGAGGGGCCTACTACAATAACTAAGATAATCTCTTAAATAAGTGCAAAAGTGCGGAAATAATCAAAGGTTACACTATACACGAGTCGGAACCAAGTGATTCATCTTGTCTATCTGTTTTTTCTTTTATTTTTATTTTTCAGCATTTTAATTAGTTTTTATTTTTCTTAGCTTAAAACATTTTTCTAAACGTTTTGATTTGATTAGACATTGAGGATAAACCGGTACTAAAAGCTCTTGTGTCCTTGGAAGGCCTCGGTATCTTACCAACACTATACTACGCTCACGATGGGTGCACTTGCCCATATGTGTGTTTAGTGTTAGTAAATATTGTGTTTTATAAATTTAAAACATGGCTAAAGAAAGTGTAAAAGGGCTTAAAATATACTTAAATTCATATACACACTTCACACGCATCAAGTTTTTGGCGCCGTTGCCGGGGACACAAGGATTTTAAGAAAGTTAGGAATCAACGGCCTAATCGTTTTTTCTTATTTTTCATTTTTTTTAGGATTTTTCTTAGTTTTTCAGCTTCTGCAGAACTCAGCACGAGCCGTGCCCGCTGAACACGCCCCGTGCCCAATCATTGGAACTGGCAATCTTGTTTTAAGTCAGACAGTAAGCTGAACACGGGGCCGTGCCCACTCAACAAGCCCCCATGCCCAAGATTCAGTTACTGAAAACAGAACCGTAAGATCCCGACGGTTGGTAATTTCTGACACAAACATGAGTGATACTGATACTTTTTACTTTCGGCACTCTTGTGGTACTACGTGGTGTCAATTATGTGGTGGTAACCATAAGGAATTAGAATGTTATTTTCTAAATTATAAGCCCCACTATATAGACCCATCGTTTCCTTGTATCCTTAAGAGGGGCGAAAGTAAACATAATCCCTATCTCTCACTCGAATCCTCCCAACCAGATTTTCTAGGAGAAATGCTTCTCGATGAATTATTTCAACTAGAAGATCTAATTCTTAATTGGTTAAAAGAACTTAGGAAAGATTTCAATGATCTTTTCTAGGACAATAGCCAAGAAGAAGGGTTGGAACCGCATTCAAACAACTTCGTTGTTTCCGACGATACTTTTAACTCGAGTGAGGACTTGAGCGATAGTCGTCCCTGTGTCGATTGTGTCGTAAAGGACTCCCCATCGACTTCGTTCGATGCATACATAGACCTGAGCGATTCGACATACGCCTTCTTTAACGAGAGCCCGGAAAAGGGTTGGACTTGTCCACCTACATATAGCATAGGAATCACCCTCACCGACAACCTCTTGCGTTCTCGTCTTAATCTGGGGCCATTAAGGTATCTTAGGCACTTTGGGGTTGTTCCCTCCAGTAAGGAACCACCCGATCTAGAGAAGGTCCTTGAAAATAGACGAATTCCTTAAGACAGCTTCTAGACACGGGGACGTGTTCAGGTCAGCACGCCCCCGTGTCCACCCAAAGATTCCCTTCTGATTTTGTCAGAATGCGGACAAAAATGTGTCAGGATTCCATCGGCACACGGGGCCGTGTCCAGCCGACACGGGGCCGTGCGCAACGTACTGTCGTTTTCTATAAATGCTGCCAAGAATCCTGCACATTTGAACCATTCCAGGGACAGAGATTTGGGTAATATTCTCACATACCATCCTAGGTATTTTCTAAAAGAAGTTTCTCAACTATCTTCTTGTCCTTTCCTCTTTTATCCATTGTCATCTTCTTCAATTTTTCTCATACTTCCATTAAAGCTTGAACCTTCTATAATTTCAAGCCTTATTGAGATGTTTGTTAGATTTTTGTTCATGGAATCTTGCTAAAAATAAGCTCTACAACAATGTTTTAAGTTGTTTATGTTCAAAAATGCTTTAAAATCATGAAAACAATTTGTCCTTGTTCCTAAATCCTGCATATATCTTAACACGGGGCCGTGTTCGCTGAACACGGGGCCGTGTCCGAAGTACTGGTCCCATAAAATTGAACTCTTTTCGGTATGTTTTCTCAGAATGGCAAGGAGAACAAGCGGAAACTCTTCGTCACATTCCAGAAACAACCGGCAGGGGAGAAGATCATCAACGGTTGAAGATTCTCTTGTAAACTATGTTTACGCCTTAAGAGAAGCCCTTGATGAAGTGACAAGTGTGGAAGAGGCATTGGTTGACCGTATTAATCATTTGACGGTGGGACTAGAAGGATGTCTCCGGGAAGTCAACCTTTTGCACCAAAGGTTGAACATTCTCGCCTCTCCTCCTTTAGTGCCGATTATCACCCAAAGGGCATGGAATGTGGAACCGGAAGTCATCATTCCGGTTGAATGGTACGCCTTACATCTGGAGCCCCCTCGAGACATACTACATGGGGTTCCGATTGGTGTCGCTCCTCCTCCACAAGATGTTGAGGAACATGAAGCCGCCTCCCTTCTCCCGAGGGAGATAGAAGAATGGCTCTAGCAACATCTAAGGGACACCGCTCGGCTTGGAGTTCTACAAGGCTTTTAGACCGGAAATCTATTTCTGGAATTTTGGTTCTTATTGTAGAATTAGAGCTCCTTAGGAAGATTTTACGGATCACTTGACCTATCTAATATTAGGACTTTTAACTTTTATTTTCTGCTTTATTTTTCATTTTTTAGGACTATTATGTAATTCTCTCTATGACTTAATGAATGATGGTTTTAGTTAATTTGGTGTTTGGATGGTGTTGAAATGAATAAAACACACTTGAGATAGCAAATGATAAAAGGGAAGCTTGAACCAGCACCCCATGCAGGAAAACAGGACCATCCGACAAAATTCTTCGTTTACAGTAGGTTCGGCACGGGCCGTGTCCACCCAACATGGCCCCGTGCTGCACAGTCTGCAGAAATACCCAGTTCAGGTAAACTGGACACGGGTCGTGCTCACCCAACACGCCCCCGTGTCCAGGCTTCTGTTTCTCTTGATTTAATTTTGTTACTGGCACTTGAACACGGGGCCGTGCCCGGACAACACGGGGCCGTCTTCAGCGCCCAGTAACACAAAATTTTTGCTTTTTCACACCTTTTTACACATTCAATCAACTTAAAAATTTATTTTTGGGACACATTGAGGACAATGTGTAATTTAAGTGTGGGGGGGATGCTAAAACCTTGAATCTTGCAAGTCCTAAATACAAGCCTTACACAAAACTCTATTGGAACCGTTAATCACCCCAAAATTTTTTCAAAAAAATTTCATTTTTTTTACTTGTCTAGGTTTAACTTGGGAATTTCAAGTTCTAAAAAGGTTATATTTTTACAAATTTACAACCGATAGCGTCGTGATAAAAAGAACCAACATAAGAAAATTATGAAAAGACATGACAAGCTTAGTTAAAATTTAATTATATATACTTGATCACATAAAAACCCATTCCCACAAAAGTGAGTTTTGAGCCTTTATTGAGCATACAAATATATATCTTTAAATTAAATGCTCATTTTTCGTTTCTTGTGTGAATAGTCGCTTGGTTCTTACGACTCTAGAACTTGCCATGACGATACATTCCCGGTCCTTACCAACTTAAACCCGATTAAGTAAATGATGGAGGCAATAGGACTAACCCTTTTTATTTCTACACCATTTTTTTTACCACTTACCCAAAATCCCCCTAGTTAGCCCCTTTGAGCCTAAACCTTTTCATTTCATAACCCAAACAAACACCCTTTCACCCACCAAAACCTTTTTCATTTTTAACCCTTTGTTTTAGTAACTAGCTCGGTTCTTTATATGACTTAAAAAAAAAAATGTTGATTATGAAGCAAAAGAAAATAAACAAACAAGTTTATCAAAAATAACTTTGTTTGAATAATAGCTTCATCAAAATAAAGGTTACAAAAATAGAAAGTCTTACGAAAACCAACGCTTGTTACGCTTTTCGCCATTTTTCTACTAACCACTAACCCAACCACCTACCTTTAACCCAAGCCTAACCCTTCACCCAAAAAGTCCTCTTGATATTTACAAAGGTATATAAGTTAAAAATGAGGAGGATTGATTGCTTGGCAAGCATATGGTAGGAGTAAGTTCCATGCCGCTCTCGAGTGATCCACAAAAATACATTTTCGGCCGAGTGTTGAGTGATCCCCGTGAGGTATATGAACTTGTATATAAATAGAATTTTAAAGAGGCATGTAATGTCCTAAGAAGTAATTTATCTTATGAAAAGTTTTAAATAAATCATGACGAATAGGATTGTAAATAAATAAAAATAAAACTAAATAAAGAATCTTGGAAATCCCGACACTCTATGACAAGCCCAAAAAAAAAACCTTCTTCTCTACCCATTCCATTTGGGAGTGTAAAGCCACATTATAAAGAGTTTTGCTTGAGGACAAGCAAAGATTCAAGTGTGGGGGTATTTGATGTGTGCAAAATGCAACATATAAATTACATCAATTGTGGCATAAAACTAACCTTTTTCAGTACTAATGTTGGAAAAAGTGTGCTTTTGTCTTCCTTTTGTATTTTCAGGATTAAATGAGCTCAAATTAACAAAAGAAGCAAATAGACAGCAAAATCTAACATAAATACAAGAAAAGGAACAAACGTGACATGCCCGACCCCACGACAACATCTTCCTAAGCAAAACAAGAAGACAGAAGACTGAACACGCCCCGTGCTCAGCCAGCACGGGGGCGTGCCCAAGCGTCAGCAAAAAAGACAAAGTGGTAGAAGCTTCTATTGCCCACCACGGGGCCGTGCTCAGCGGACACGGGGCCGTGGTCAACTATAAGATTCGCACAATCCAGGAAAATCTTAAGATTCTTCTGCACACGGGGTCGTGCTCAGCGGACACGGGGGCATGGTCAACTAATAAAGACAAGCTGCATTAAATGAAGAAAGAGCGGATGTGGACACGGGGCCGTGCCCGAGCTTTTGTTCAGCCTATAAATAGGAGTGCTTGGCTCAAGCTCAAACCATCCCTTGGCACACCACCTCTCTCACACTACACCCACCACCCACCACCACCATAACACCATCATCCACCACCATCATCCATTGTCCATCATAGAGTGTGTGAGTCATCTCGGGATCCAAGATTGATCATAAGAGTTCTTGACAATCAAGGCCATGTTTGCCTAAGTCTCTTACATCACTTGGTGAAGACAAGTGTCTAGTGTAATACTTTTTATTTCTAATCTTTTCGCACTTTTTACTTGGTTTTGTATTAATGACTTTAATAACTAGTTTCTTATGTTGAAGGTGATTCTTCCTTATCGTTTGTCCGTGGTGTCTTGACATTATTTTACTGTCTATATAAAATAAAAGATTTTCACCATTCATATCTCCACAGTCTATATGGAGGTATGTTGGCTACCTGGTCGGGGGTTAAGGGAACGGTTTGGTAAGAGTCTTGCCATTGTTCAGCGTTTAGAGGTCCTGCAATGGACCTGGGTCAAATTTAGTAGGACCTCCTTCAATACTTAACGGTATTGGATGGCGGGGGTCCAAACTCTTTGATCCCCTCATAAGTTAAACTACTATTAATACTATAACCCGGCTATTTAGGACTGTATCCCTGCTGACTCAGACTACTTAGTCGAGGGTAACGTCACCTCCAAAAGAGGGGCCTACCATAATTTGCATTAATAACTTAATTCATTATCTTTCAATAATCCGACCCTTTAGGATTGTATCCTTGCTGACTCAAACTATTGGGTTGAGGGTAACGTCACCTCCAAAAGAGGGGCCTACTACAATAACTAAGATAATCTCTTAAATAAGTGCAAAAGTGCGGAAATAATCAAAGGTTACACTATACACGAGTCGGAACCAAGTGATTCATCTTGTCTATCTGTTTTTCTTTTATTTTTATTTTTCAGCATTTTAATTAGTTTTTATTTTTCTTAGCTTAAAACATTTTTCTAAACTTTTTGATTTGATTAGACGTTGAGGATAAACCGGTACTAAAAGCTCTTGTGACCTTGGACGACCTCGGTATCTTACCAACACTATACTACGCTCACGATGGGTGCACTTGCCCATATGTGTGTTTAGTGTTAGTAAATATCATATTTTATAAATTTAAAACTTGGCTAAAGAAAGTGTAAAAGGGCTTAAAATATACTTAAATTCATATACACACTTCACACGCATCACAACTCCAACGGGATCATTTGACCTAAGAAACATATCAACAAACAACATAAAACGTCAATAATATTTTGCGTGATGAAAGGCTATGATTATAAAATGTGGTTGGTCGAATAATGTATTACCATTCTTTGTATACGGTTCCAACCGACACGCGCACGGCAACCCACAGCTTGTATACAAACGGCACGCGCATGTACCGTTATATAACTTTAATTTTTCTTTTTCATTTACTTCGTCTGATATCAAATCTAGGCAGGCATGTGAAACCTTCTTTAGTAGGAGATTAAATATTGGTTTGTTATGATGACCCAATGTTCGGCTCCTGCTTGTTTCAATGCTGCCTTTGATTTCTGTCACCTGGTCTCTTATGAGCTTATCGATAAGTGGTACCACTTTCTCCAGGGTGTAATTAGAGTCGCCTAGGTACTGCTTCAAAAGGGCATGTTGACCCCCTGCCCTGTTCGTTGTACGTTGACCGAAGGTCAGATGTTGGTCGCTCCAGAACGAAACAAACCGGTCTCTATATGGTTGTAACCAGATTGAATCCAAATAGTTCATAATCTCTGTAATCAAAGTCAAGTGCAGTTAAGACAAGTCAAATAAATACGATTATTAAACAAAAAATATATAAAACTTACCGTCGGTTTTTTTGCGTGGCAACTTTGATCGAATTCGCTCGTACCAGTAGTTGTAGTCAAGATCGGTCGTTGAGTTAATTAGCTCGCCCCATTTGTAAAGAAACTGGTCCCATTTATCCTTTGTTTTAAAGCTTTTCCTGCAATGTTTGAAGATGTTTTGCTGTATGTGCCACCTACACAATGAATGTCTAGCCCTGGGAAACACGGTTGCACATGTGTTCATTAGGGCGCGATCTCTATCCGCTACTATTACACGGGGTTCCATAACACTGTCTAATGAGTGTTTCAACCTCTGTAGAACCCATGTGAAGTTTTCATGTTTCTCGTTGCTTACGAACGCATGAGCAATGCAAAACGACATCAACGTGGATGTAACACCGATAATCTGGACTAGCGGCATTTTGTACCGATTCGTCTTGTAGGTGGCGTCTATAAGCAACACATGCGGGAAGGCACGCCACAACATGTTCGACTCCGGGTGGATGAAGAAAACATCCTCGACCCGTTCTCCGTTTTGAGATGTTCTATGGTAAATAACAAACCCAACCTTCTCCAACCGGTCGAAAAGTATCTGCATTGGAGTCTCGCCGACTTGTTCCATTCGACCCAATTTGGCTCGAGCGTTGTATACGGTGTTTCTTGTTGAGACATTATGGGGGTTCTGTTCTTTAATGGCAGCAAGAATGTCTCGTGGTTTTATGTTCTGATGCGTCATTTGCTCCACCGTCCTCTCTTCCGATGGAGTCAGCCTCATTAGGGACGAATGACCCTCTGGATACAGAAATGGTTCGTGGTTATGTTTAGTGTAACACCCCGTGTTTTCAAGAAGTCAAGTCAAGTCAAGGTCAAAGTCAACGACCGATTTCGCGCAGCTGATTAATAATAGATTTCTTTTGTTTTAGCTATTATGTGGAGTAAGTGTCTATAACTACAATAATCGACGTATGATTATCGCTATTCAATCGACTTACGACTGTGAACTATAGGAAGTAATAATGCGATAAAGTTAACTAAACGATAATCAAACTATGCTAATCGAATCGACAACGAATCAAATCACAACTCGAACTACGTATTTTAATTATTGTTATACGTGTGTGTGTGCCTTACGTGTTACCTGCGCATGTTTTAATTTTGTATGTTGTGGAAATCAATCGAAACTCGAAATGCAATCGAACTCAATCGACATCGAACTCGAATCACAATCGAACTATGATAATTAGTGGAGAAAGGATAGCGCAAGATATGAGTGGTTGGGATTAAAAGTAATTTGACCAGGAAACCCTATCGTATCGAACCACTCGCAACCGAAATCGAAATATCAAAAATCGTCGCACCGAACACTCGAAACGTGCAGCTGAATGATCAGGCTACTAGCCGATCGAATAGCCAGCTGGTCGGAATGCTGTCCGATCGGAAAAGCTGTCCGATCAAGCTGCCTGGCCGATCGGCCAGCACTTTCCCCATTTGGAATCCTATAAATACCCCTGTCATTATCATCCTTTCCACTTTTGGAAACCTCTGTTCGACCAACACGCTTAACTCATCCTTTTCGCTGATTCCTCTCGATTCCGGTAAGTTTTCGTCCTAAATCTTGTACTTTCTTGATCTACACGCACTCCTACACCTTTCTACCTTTCAAATCTTAACTTTTAAGCATGAAATCATCAAGATTCAAGTGTTCTAGGATGATGTCATCATGGGTTCTTGAAGAACTTCATGTCTTGGCTTCAATCCACCAAGAATAACTTGGATCTAGCCGATTTCCACATAAACAAACAAAGATCTTTCATAGATCTAAACTTATACACGATGAAAAGGGTTGAAAGATGGATTTTCCAACTTTCTTTCAACTCTTTTTCACTCGATGCCTTCAAACCGATAGAAACGGAGCCTGTGCCGGCTTACAAATCACTCCGGTGGTTGCATGGCTCAAGATCCGGATTCTATCCACGAGGTTAACCGATTTCAGGATTAAACGTTAAACTCCGTTTCGAACAGTTCAACGGCCAGATTTGGGTGATTCCTGTCCGACCAGGGGGACCAAGTAAGGATGAGGGATCTATGGTTTGACTCGTTGTCAAAATACCTCAATAAAACGACAAACAAACAGAACAACCAGGTGTTAAACGAATAGGCTGATCAGGTCAGGGTGCTGACCGATCAGACTGCTGTCCGAACGGACAGCCAGCCGATCAGATAGTCAGCCGATCGACTGGCCCGCCGATCAGTTAACACATGGTCCCACACTTAATCAATTTATTTTGAAGACTAGTATTGAACGAACTGTTGTTCGATCGGATTACTCTTCGGATCATGAGATACTATACTTCAACACTTAATCGATTTTTCAACATGATCGATGCACTAGGAGTGCCACCCGATCGAACAGCCGTCTGATCAGGTGACACCCTGCTGAGAACCCGTCATGGGTGTTCATGCATGTGTTCGATCGATCATCTATCCGATCCACTGCACCATACTTTGCATTTCATTTAAAGTTGTTGACTTGCCAACCGATCAGTCAGCTGTCCGATCGAACACCTGTCCGATCCAAAGCAAATCACTACAATTCATTAAAATACCTAACTGATCGGGTTGCTGTCCGATCGAACAGCCTTCCGATCGACCGACCTGAAGGGTAAAGGTACTTCAATGTTTTCAAATGCTACAACAAAAACTTCAAAAGTCAAGCCATCATACACAAACACATCCTTCTCAAAGGAAGAAACAATCCACTCGAACAGCCATCCGATCGGCCTACCGACCGACCGGACAGCGGTCCGAGCGGACTGTCAACTGAACGGTAAGCCGTCCGATCGGACTACCGTCCGATCGACCAGCTGTCCGACTCTCCAACACTTGTTTTCCGTTTACGCGTCGCTTATTATTATGCTATCAATCCATTCAGGCTAACTTTACTCGCTAAGCGCTCCCTTCAATCCATCAACCGCTGTGAGTATACTCGATCCCTTTTTGCTTTACGCACTTTTGGGTGTTACATACGTTACGAATATTCAAACTACAACAATCACACTACTTAATACTATTTGAACGCTAACCGTTAATGCATGTTATACGTGGCTTATGAATGCTTGTTTGTTATGTTTACACATGGAATGCTGTCTACCTGCCTTAGCAATGATAGTACTATAGTTTGGACTCAGCACCCGTTCGCGGGGGTTGTTAAGGACAATTACTTGCATGGATTACGGTGGTAATCATGTATTGCGAACTGCCTCGGGCAGTCAACCCTCAGTCATTGGTATTGATGGATCTATGTCGATAACTAACGTGCTTCATTTCACTATGTCTACGTGCTGGTTATGCGTAAACGAATTCGAACTCTATATGATATTATCAAACTTGTATGCTCACCTTTACATTTTATGTATTGACTTTATTTTAACGTATGTGACAGGTGCTTAGGATGCAAACATGATAGGAATTTGAAGCTAGAATAAAGCTTTAGAGCCCAACAAATAGTTGTCTGTAGTAATTGAATCAAGGGTCTCTAGAAGCAGATAAACAATTGCTCTATTTTAAATCTGAGTTGTCGGAACAGAATTATTTGCCTAGATTTTATCTGTAATAATTTGTTTACTGTTTGAGACATGGTATGGGACATGTTATTTTAAATTGAATGGTAATGATAATTGTTATGGAAACTTATGGACAATCTGTTTCGCTCAGTGCCATGCCCCGATGTTTCCGCCATCGGTTGGGGTGTGACAGATTGGTATCAGAGCCATAACTATAGGGAATTAGGCAAGACACGACCTAGTCCGGGTCGGTGTCTTAGATACCTAGTCTATAGTTAGGAACCAACAGACCGACTTGAGTACATCCAGTAGGGATTATGTACGTGCTTATTTCTCACTATTCTCGCTTATGCTACACTTTCACTGCACTCGAATTTTCAGCTATGAATGAGCGATTAAGTCGAGATTAGGTGTGAAAACCGCAAACTCTCGACTAAAATTGCTTAATCAACCCGCATTTTATCTACAAACAAGGAGAATTATGCCAAATCAGGAGTGAAATCCGTATTTTGATGAATAATCTCCTCTATTTTATTAAAGCTCAGGAGCAAAAGTTGTTAAGTCAGGGGTGAAACCCGAACCTTGATAGCTATTCCTGACTCATTTTGGTTTTACAAAACTCTCACCAAAGTCTAGACGGACTCCAACGACCTGAAGTCACGATAGGACTAACGGGATGCGTGCCAAATGCCCAAGAATCGAGGCAAAGGCACCGTCCTGAAGGTTAAATGTGCACAACGGATCTTTGTGAATAGTCGAACCACTTTGGTTAGTCGAAGTCTACTAGCCGCAGACAATCTATTTCTCGAATTTTATGTGTTTCGATTTTGAGCCTGCAACTGCTGACTCTGATGATTCGTTGATTTTAGGTGCTATATGTATGTTTACTTGTTTATGTGTTTTGGAGATTTACTCGATTTTTGCTTTCACATCGATCGACACACACAACTCGCCTTACATTTCTACCTCAAAATGTTAACAAATCGCTAAATTATGGACGACTTTATGCTACGCTTATACTACACGACTCGATGTATCAAATGCGAACGCTATATTTGAACAAAACGCGGACTGTGAATGATAGGTTTCTGTATTCTGACTGCATCTGGTGATTACATGATTATGTGCTTTTATGGATTCTACGTGCTTATGTGCCTCTGTGATATGTGAATCTGTGATTATGTGCTTATATGATTATGAGATACATGTTACATCGCGTGTTCCTAAGCTTTAGTAAACGTTAGATGTGTGAGGTGAGATTCGAATACGTTGTGTTGAGTCCTGTGACGATGTCTGTTGCAGAAAATGTCATCTGGGTCCCGTCACACACTTTCTCGTCAAGAGAAGAGAGACAAACGCCTTACTGCTATCATCGCCAAGCAGGTAGCGAAGGCCGTAAGTGATGTCTACGAGAACGTCAGCAAATCATCTGAGGAGTCAAGGACCGAAGCTCCTAAAGCTACCAACAAGTCCTTCAATTTCAAGTAATTCAAGTCGTGTGGGCCAAAAGAATTCACTGGCGAGGGAGGTCCTACTGCACTATTCCAATGGTTTGATTCCATTGAGGTCACTCTACGGCAGAGTGGTTGCCCCGATGACCTCCGAACTCTGAATACTACCGGCGTTTTCCAGTCCCGTGCACTAGACTGGTGGATGGCCGAGAGGAACAAACGAGGGAACGATGCAGCCTACGGACTGTCGTGGGACGAGCTCAAGGAAGTCATGCTGGAAGAATTCTGCCCTCCTCATGAACGCCAAAAGTTATGAATTCTGGCACATACAGCAGAAGGAAGGTGACAACGCCGCTCTCACTGCTCGTTTCAAACAGCTCAGCATCATTTGTCCCGATCAGGTCAAAACTCCAGACATGGCCATTAAGAAGTTCATCCGAGCTTTGCCCGACTGCATCGCAGATTTCGTTCAAGCGGCTAAGACTACGACGATCGAAGAAACTTATCTACTGGCCGCTGAAATCAACGACAAACGGGTCAAGGCTGGTGTCTGGGATAAAACTTCAAAGCACCTGCATCAAGCTACCACCGCCGTACCAACTGCTGAAATCACCACCACATCGAGCAACAAGAGGAAGAACAAGAGAAAGAACAACTCCAGCAACAAGAACTGTGCGATCACTGCTGCACCGATTCAAGCTGTACCAGCCTAACAGCGTTAAGTAGCGGCGCCTGTGGAAAATGCACCGCCTGCAAAGCGTGCATGCACTGGGCCACATCCGCTCTGCCCTACTTGTACCTACCACCACCCGACTGCCATTGCTTGCCGTTTTTGTGCTCATTGCAATATGTACGGCCATTTTACTACCAACTTCCGTGTTCGACAAGCTCCTGCTCATCAAGCTCTACTCACCGCCCCTCAGGGTCAACAAGCTCCTCCGGCACCCGCAGTCAAAGCCAGAGCCTGCTTCGCATGTGGCGATCCTAACCATTTCGCCAACATGTGCCCAAACAGGGTTGTGAAACAAGAGCCCCAGCAGCAGCAGCCTCAACAACACCAGCAGCAGCAACACCAGCAGCAGCAACAACAAGCAGCACGTGCACGAACTTTCAACATCAACGTGCGTCAAGCCCAAGCCGACAACAACGTGGTCAATGGTACGTTCCTTGTGAATGGTATTTATGCTTCGTGTTTATTTGATACTGGAGCCGATAATTGCTTTGTGTCATTCAAATTCGAGAAACTCCTTAGTCGTAAGCGCTCCCAACTCTCCTCGACGTTCGATGTTGAAGTCGCTAATGGAAGAATTGTCGCCGTTAATTCTGTACTTCGTGATTGTACTCTTGAGCTCAACAATCACATCTTCCCAATCGACCTTATTCCGATGCAACTTGGAAGTTTTGACGTCATAGTAGGCATGGACTTTCTTCATGAAAACGATGCTGAAGTTGTGTGCTTCGACAAGATGATCCGATTCTCGCTCGCGAATGGTGAGTTATTGTGTGTATACGGTGATACTACTTCGAAAGGTCTCAAACTCATGTCATGTGTTCAAGCTAGCAAGTATCTCCGCAAGGAATACAGGGCTTTCTTGGCTAACATTGTAGTAGCGGAGAAGGAAAAGAAAGAAAAGAAGGAAGTGAAGGACGTTCCAGTGGTTCGAGAATTTCCTAATGTTTTTCCAGAGGATCTTCCCGGACTACCGCCAAGTCGTGATATCGACTTTCGTATCGACCTTATTCCTGGAGCCAACCCTATTGCCAAAGCTCCCTACTGACTCGCGCCATCCGAAATGCGCGAACTCTCAAACCAACTCCAGGAATTACTTGAGAAAGGCTTTATTCGCCCGAGCACCTCTCCTTGGGGTGCGCCAGTCCTTTTCATCAAAAAGAAGGATGGGACGTTCCGGATGTGCATCGACTATCGGGAATTGAATAAGCTAACTATCAAGAACCGCTATCCCCTACCTCGCATCGACGATTTGTTTGATCAACTACAAGGTTCTACGTGCTTCTCGAAGATCAATCTACGCTCAGGCTATCACCAACTACGTATTCAAGAGGAGGATATACCCAAAACCGCTTTTCGCACTCGCTACGGCCACTACGAGTTCGTTGTTATGCCCTTTGGTTTAACCAACGCACCTGCGGTTTTCATGGATCTGATGAATCGCGTGTGTAAACCATATCTCGACCGTTTCATCATCGTATTCATCGACGATGTCTTGATCTATTCCAAGTCAAAAGCCGAACACACGCAACATCTACGTTTGGTTCTCGAGTTACTCCAGGGAAATCAACTCTATGCCAAGTTCTCCAAGTGTGAATTCTGGTTGGAGGAAGTTCAGTTTCTGGGTCACATTGTTAATAGTCAAGGTATTCACGTCGATCCTGCCAAAATTGAAGCTGTTAAGAGTTGGATTACGCCTAAAAACCCGTCTGAAGTCTGTTCTTTTCTCGAACTAGCGGGCTATTATCGACGATTTATCGAAGGATTCTCAAAGATCGCTGTACCACTTACCACTCTTACGCATAAGGACAAGCCTTTTGTTTGGGGAACCGAACAAGAGTCTGCCTTTCGAACCCTTAAACACATACTTTGCAATGCTCCCGTTCTCACATTGCCCGACGGAAACAACAATTTCATTGTCTATTGTGATGCTTCCAACCTTGGTCTTGGTTGTATCCTCATGCAATGGGACAAGGTTATAGCTTACGCATCTCGTCAGCTCAAAATCCACGAGAAGAACTATACAATCCATGATCTCGAGCTAGGCGCAGTTGTTTTTGCGTTAAAGATTTGGCGACACTACCTGTACGGTACCAAGTGTACGATCTTCACCGATCATAGGAGCCTACAGCATATCTTTAATCAGAAGGAACTTAATATGCGTCAACGCCGATGGGTAGAACTTCTCAACGATTACGACTGTGAGATTCGTTATCACCCAGGCAAAGCAAATGTTGTTGCCGACGCACTCAGCAGACGGAGCTATCTGCTTAGGACCCGTAATGTTCAAGCCCAATACGACCTCGAAACTCTTATCCGCGAAGCTCAGCACACGTGTTTCAACGAACGCACACTGAAGAAGGAAAGAATCTACCACGATGGAGCCCAGCTTGTGAGAAAATCGAATGGGATATTCCACTTTCTGGACCGAATTTGGATCCCTAAACGGACCAATTTGCGACAAGTCTTAATGGACGAAGCCCACAAATCCCGGTATTCTATTCATCCTGGTGCCGACAAAATGTACCAGGATCTTCGTTACAAGTACTGGTGGCCGGGCATGAAAAGGGATATTGCTCTCTACGTTGGAAAATGCCTAACTTGTGCAAGAGTCAAGGCTGAACATCAAAGACCCTCTGGCTTACTCGAACAACCACCAATCCCCATGTGGAAGTGGGAGAGTATAGCTATGGACTTTATAACTAAGCTACCACACAAGTCATCAGGTCACGATAGCATTTGGGTTGTGGTTGACCGATTGACTAAATCAGCTCACTTTTTGCCGATACGGGAAGACTACAAGGTAGAACGATTAGCCCGAATCTACACCGACGAGATCATTTGTAATAATGGGACGCCTCGTGACATCATCTCTGATCGTGATGCTCGGTTTACCTCGCGACTGTGGGAAACATTTCAAATGGCACTCGGTACATCGCTAAATCTAAGTACCGCATTCCACCCCCAAACCGACGGTCAGACTGAGAGAACGATTCGTACTCTTGAAGACATGCTCCGTTCGTGTGTCATAGACTTCGGTGGTAATTGGAACAAATACCTGCCGTTAGTCGAATTCTCGTATAACAACAGCTATCATTCCAGCATTCAAATGGCACCATTCGATGCTTTATACGGAAGAAGATGTCGATCGCCTATTGTGTGGCATGAGATCGGCCATTCGCAATTAACCGGTCCTGAGCTATTACAAGAAACAACAGACAATATTTTCCAAATTCGAGACAACCTGGTTAAAGCTCGGAATCGACAGAAAATTTATGCCGATAGACGACGCAAGCCCCTTGAATTTGACGTTGGTGACTACGTACTCCTAAAGGTATCACCTTGGAAGGGTGTGGTCCGATTCGGCAAGAAAGGAAAGCTCGCGCCTCGATATGTTGGACCTTTTAAGATTCTGGAAAGGATCGGAAAAGTCGCCTACAGACTCGAACTACCGGAGGAACTTAGTAACGTCCACCCGACTTTCCACGTGTCAAACCTCCGAAAGTGCCTAGCCGACCACGACTTGCACGTTCCACTCGATGATCTGCAAGTGAACGAAACATTACACTTCACTTGGGATCACCAAACCAAGCAACTCAGACGCTCTCGCATTCCTATTGTGAAAGTCCGATGGGAAGGCAAATGAGGCGCATAGTTCACTTGGGAACTCGAAAGCGACATGAAGGCGAAGTACCCGCAGTTATTTAAAGAGAAAGTCTAGAAAGAGAAAGTTCTCAAACGTGATTCACGGTGTTGTACAACTTCCAGCCTAATTTCGGGACGAAATTCCCTAAACAAGGGGAGGCTGTAACACCCCGTGTTTTCGAGAAGTCAAGTCAAGTCAAGGTCAAAGTCAACGACCGATTTCGCACAGCTGATTAATAATAGATTTCTTTTGTTTTAGCTATTATGTGGAGTAAGTGTCTATAACTACAATAATCGACGTATGATTATCGATATTTAATCGACTTACGACTGTGAACTATAGGAAGTAACAATGCGATAAAGTTAACTAAACGATAATCAAACTATGCTAATCGAATCGACATCGAATCAAATCGCCACTCGAACTACGTATTTTAATTATTGTTATACGTGTGTATGTGCCTTACGTGTTACCTGCACATGTTTTAATTTTGTATGTTGTGGAAATCAATCGAAACTCGAAATGCAATCGAACTCAATCGACATCGAACTCGAATCACAATCGAACTATGATAATTAGTGGAGAAAGGATAGCGCAAGATATGAGTGGTTGGGATTAAAAGTAATTTCACTAGCAAACCCTATCGTATCGAACCGCTCGCAACCAAAATTGAAATATCAAAAATCGTCGCACCGAACACTCGAAACGTGCAGCTGAACGATCAGGCTACCAGCCGATCGAACAGCCAGCCGATCGGACTGCTGTCCGATCGGACAGGCTGTCCGATCGAGCTGCCTGGCCGATCGGCCAGCACTTTCCCCATTTGGCATCCTATAAATACCCCTGTCATTATCATCCTTTCCACTTTTGGAAACCTCTGTTCGACGAGCACACTTAACTCATCCTTTTCGCTGATTCCTCTCGATTCCGGTAAGTTTTCGTCCTAAATCTTGTACTTTCTTGATCTACACGCACTCCTACACCTTTCTACCTTTCAAATCTTAACTTTTAACCATGAAATCATCAAGATTCAAGTGTTCTAGGATGATGTCATCATGGGTTCTTGAAGAACTTCATGTGTTGGCTTCAATCCACCAAGAATAACTTGGATCTAGCCGATTTCCACATAAACAAACAAAGATCTTTCATTGATCTAAACTTATACACGGTGAAAAGGATTGAAAGATGGATTTTCCAACTTTCTTTCAACTCTTTTTCACTCGATGCCTTCAAACCGATAGAAACGGAGCCTGTGCCGGCTTACAAATCACTCCGGTGGTTGCATGGCTCAAGATCCGGATTCTATCCACGAGGTTAACCGATTTCGGGATTAAACGTTAAACTCCGTTCCAAACAGTTCAACGGCCGGATTTGGGTGATTCCTGTCCGACCAGGGGGACCAAGTAAGGACGAGGGATCTATGGTTCGACTCGTTGTCAAAATACCTCAATAAAATGATAAACAAACAGAACAACCAAGTGTTAAACGAATAGGCTGATCAGGTCAGGGTGCTGACCGATCGGACTGCTGTCCGAACGGACAGCCAGCCGATCAGATAGTCAGCCGATCGACTGGCCAACCAATCGGTTAACACATGGTCCCACACTTAATCAATTTATTTTGAAGACTAGTATTGAACGAACTGTTGTTCGATCGGACTACTGTCTGATCGGATTACTCTTCGGATCATGAGATACTATACTTCAACACTTAATCGATTTTTCAACATGTTCGATGCACTAGGAGTGACACCCTGCTAAGAACCCGTCATGGGTGTTCATGCATGTGTTCGATCGATCATCTATCCGATCCACTGCACCATACTTTGCATTTTATTTAAAGTTGTTGACTATTGTTGACTTGCCAACCGATCAGTCAGCTGTCCGATCGAACACCTGTCCGATCCAAAGCAAATCACTACAATTCATTAAAATACCTAACTGATCGGGTTGCCGTCCGATCGAACAGCCGTCCGATCGACCGACCTGAAGGGTAAAGGTACTTCAATGTTTTCAAATGCTACAACGAAAACTTCAAAAGTCAAGCCATCATACACAAACACATCCTTCTCAAAGGAAGAAACAATCCACTCGAACAGCCATCCGATCGGCCTACCGACCGACCGGACAGCGGTCCGAGCGGACTGTCAACCGAACGGTCAGCCGTCCGATCGGACTACCGTCCGATCGACCAGCTGTCCGACTCTCCAGCACTTGTTTTCCGTTTACGCGTCGCTTATTATTATGCTATCAATCCATTCAGGCTAACTTTACTCGCTAAGCGCTCCCTTCAATCCATCAACCGCTGTGAGTATACTCGATCCCTTTTTGCTTTACGCACTTTTGGGTGTTACATACGTTACGAATATTCAAACTACAACAATCACACTACTCAATACTATTTGAATGCTAACTGATAATGCATGTTATACGTGGCTTATGAATGCTTGTTTGTTATGTTTACACATGGAATGTTGTCTACCTGCCTTAGCAACGATAGTACTATAGTTTGGACTCAGCACCCGTTCGCGGGGGTTGTTAAGGACAATTACTTGCATGGATTACGGTGGTAATCATGTATTGTGAACTGCCTCGGGCAGTCAACCCTCAGTCATTGGTATCGATGGATCTATGTCGATAACTAACGTGCTTCATTTCACTATGTCTACGTGCTGGTTATGCGTAAACGAATTCGAACTCTATATGCTATTATCAAACTTGTATGCTCACCTTTACATTTTATGTATTGACTTTATTTTAACGTATGTGATAGGTGCTTAGGATGCACACATGATAGGAATTTGAAGCTAGAATAAAGCTTTAGAGCCCAACAAATAGTTGTCTGTAGTAATTGAATCAAGGGTCTCTAGAAGCAAATAAACAATTGCTCTATTTTAAATCTGAGTTGTCAGAACAGAATTATTTGCCTAGATTTTATCTGTAATAATTTGTTTACTGTTTGAGACATGGTATGGGACATGTTATTTTAAATTGAATGGTAATGATAATTGTTATGGAAACTTCTGGACAATCTGTTTCGCTCAGTGCCATGCCCCGATGTTTCCGCCATCGGTTGGGGTGTGACATTTAGCTTCCTCAACCCTTAGATCCCAGTAACCTAACCTCTTTCTGTATGTCCCGACCAGTTGGAACTTGCAACCGGTTTTCCTAGTCCCGCTGCGTCTGACCGTGGCAGTTGATTTGTACTTGCCGACATAATCGCATGTAAGCCAAATTTTTACCGGCTGACCGCTATGGGGTTTATCGTAGATGGTGCGTTTGGTGACGAGGGCGTAGCCATTTACGCGTCTGACGTCTCTACACCACTCTACCAATTCATCCATGCTAGCGAATTTCTAACGGAAACACTTATATGTGTCAATTAGTGATTAACGCAAATGATTAACCCATCGGTTTAGTTTTAGTACAAACGGGTTCGGGTCAGTTTCAGGTTGAACCTGCGAACCCGTTTGGGTTAACGGGTCGGGTTCGGGTCAACATGGTCGGGATGGCGGGTTGACCCGTTACACATTTATACTATATTATATTTTTTTAGAATATATATAAATTAAATGGGGTGCGTATTTTTATGCCATGATTATAAGTTAAAAAAAAGAAATTAACATAGATTTTATAACTTAAATATGATATTATTATATATATATTTGTGTTTTTAAGTAAATTTTAACTTTAATATATTAATTTCAGAAAAAAATAAAAAAAAATCGGGTTTAATGGGTCGTGTTCGGGTCAACCCATGAAACTTCGGGTCGTGTTCGGGTTCTTATGTATGATACGATTTTCGGGTTCGGGTCGGGTTCGGGTTTGTGTAAAATTTTCAGGTTCAGGTCGGGTTGAACCCACCAACCTGCGAACACGACTCGTTGAGCAACCCTAATCTAAGATTTTAATAAAAAAAAATCAAACGTAAAAACACTAAAATAGTTAACGTACAACAAATAAACGTATAATTAAATGTTATACCTCGTTTTGAAACTCACTACGTTCCTGTTCTGCATTTGGACCCTCGGGCGGTCCACAACTTATGGGAGGAGAATGAGAACTATCAGTCGGCGGTCCAACACTAACAGGAGGGGCTTCAAAATTAACCGGGTGTTGCGATTGATAATAACCAGCATAATTAGGCTGAATGGCATCCAAACCCCAAGTATCCTGACCTAAATTAGACGCAAGAATGGGATCGAACGGAGCATTCAGATCAAACATGCCCGCTTTGTTATCTTCATTGTTATCATAACTCCCCTGATTCGTCTCGTTACCAAACACATTAAAAAAGTCACCCCAACCCGACATTATAGCGTAAATAATTTGAATACAGAGAAAAATAGAAGAAATGAATAGAAGTCGAATGAAAATGAATGAAATTAGTGTCGTTTATATAGAGAATTTTACGGAATATTACATCGTTTCAAATGATTAACACGCGAATCGGGGAATCTAACGTCGAATCAAATAACTCGCACGAATATCGAGGAATCCAACGTCTAATCACATAACTCGCACGAGATTCGAGGAATATAACATCGAATCGGAGAATCTTACGTCTAATCACACGTGAATCGAGTAATAATACGTCGCGTCAAATAGTAATAAAACAATAAAAAAACGAAAATCATTGTATACGGGTCGTATAGATATATACGAGCCGTATAACATCGTCGTATAATATATATACGACCACAGTATCATCTTATTCTAACATGGTTGATACGGGCCGTATAAGGTTATACGGCCCGTATAGAATAAAGTGAACCGACAAAGGCTGTGCCAACATGGTTGATACGGGCCGTATAAGGTTATACGGCCCGTATCAACCATGTTAGAATAAGATGATACCATGTGGATTTATTAGGAGATTATGATACATCTCTTTTTGCGATTAAAAAAAAATACATGACCATGTGTCAACACCAATATGATTCTTACACTTTTTACATTAGGTATCATTTTTTCACTACATATATAATTGATTATATTTTCTTTTAACATACAACCCTTATCCCTATAAAAATGAATTGAATGTATAGTAATAAAATGTAATATATATAATAAAACGGCACTTCCCTTAAAGCAAGCAAGCCAATCAAATAAGAAACACATGCATGTTGCATAACTATGTTTCAGCTCCAGCAAATAATCAAAATACAAATGTCTACATGAGAGTTAAAACTACTGCAGATTGCTTTGGTTACCTCTGCATGCCTCAGTCAATATAGCTTGTGTAGAGAGGATTGCTTGAAGATCAAATTTGAGAAGAGAGATCGAAACAACCGATTTTAGCTGCTTGAGATATATTACAAGTGGTAGGTACTTACTTTTACACAACTTTTTACTCGTAGCCTTCGAGTATATGTCAAGCTTTTCCAGTTTCTTGTTGGCCGTTTATTTTATACAATGATATATGTAAAAGGAAATGATAGATATAAAACTCTTTTAATTGAGAAAACCTAGGTAACTCTAAGCTCCGAACATTTTTTTTTTTGAAAAAAAAAAATCACACATGTAATATACCTGTTTTCAAGGGTTTTGAGCAACAAAAAAAAAATAAATTAAACGCCAAACAGATTTAAAAAAAAATAAACAAGATTTTGTGTAAATGTAACAATCATGTGTAACATATGTTACAGTCGCGTTGCGCAACTCTCGGCGCTTTTCTTTTTTGCCTAAAACTCTTAAAAACATGTATATCACATGTGTGATTTTTTTCATAAAAAAAAAAGTCGGGAGGTTAGAGTTTTCTAGGTTTTCTCAATTAAGAAGGTTTTCTCCCATTACTTATATATATATCATGTCAAGCTTTTCAATTGTAGGTGCTCACCAGCATCTTCAGTCTGCAACATATATGGATCTTTTCATTCAAGAAATCTTGCTTGGGTTTTGTTATTGTTGTCCATGTTTTCTCTGGTACGTATGTAGATAAATATAAATTTCTGACACTGACACAATTTTAATATTAATTGATTATTAATCCTTGATTTTTTTTTTTACGAATTGGAACCATCTTTTGTGATTAATGTTACCTGCTTTTAATTCAAAGCTTCAATACTATCGAGTAATACAATAATTAATACTTTAATACATAATATTTTTCCAAAAAGGTATCATTTGAGGAGATTTAATTATCTTACACCTCTAGCTAGCATGTTCATGGGTACGTTTTAACATGTATGCTTGAAGAAACACTGACCTTGACGGTAGTATCCGACTAAGACTTCAACTATCAGTGACCCGAACAGTTAGCTGCAAACCAGAAACACCGTTAGGACTCGTTACAGGAATGGGGTTATTCCTGTAACCACCATCCGGCGTGAGAATAAGTCTTGGTTTTGGGAGTACGAAAGTAAAGATGAAGAAGAGAGTTGTATGAGAATAAGATGATCCATACCTTATACGTTTACCTCTATTTATAGTTTGCTATTAGGGTTTCCCCTAACTTAGGATGGGCTCCGATAAGTTAGGGATTTGCATGATCTTCCCAAAAAGTTGGAGATTTGGTTGCGTGACCTATCCATGCAGGATGGAATGTTCTAGAACAAATCCTTATAATTATTTATTTATAATAAAATAATAGGTAAAGACCGGGTCGGATTATCCGATTCGGGTCATACCTCGTCATGTCCGCCCAGTCCGAAGTTATGAAATGAAATTCATGAGATCGGACTAGAAGAAAGAAAAAATCAGTATACCCTATTGAGGGCAAATTTTATAGACTAAAGTGCCATAATGTGTTATGAGAAAACGGCGGCGATGGGATAGGACGTGACAGTTAGGCCATCATTGGGATGACAACTGTGTTTACCCTGCTCTGACGCGTATTTCCGTCCCTTCCTCTTTTCGAATTTGAAAAGTTACATTCTCGTATAAATAGTACCCCTGTTTGCCAGATTTGAAGCACATTTCCTCACAACGCCATCTGTTGCTTCGCTTATTTCAAACAAAATGGCCTCTAAGACCGCTGAATCTTCCTCCCCTGCCCCAGCCAGTTCTGATGCCCTGTTCTGCAAATGGGGAATCGTGTCTTATAACAACCTTATGCAAGATTACGGGATCAGGGCTGAGTGGAATCCCGTGTTGCCGTCAAGAATTGACACAGCGTTTCCGTTGAAGGAGGGTAAAATCACATTGTTTAGCGATTTCTTCAAATTTTGCAATTTCCGGCTACCTATTACCAAATTTTGCAAATTGGTTCTTGACCATTACCGTATTCACATCTCCCAACTACACCCACTAGGATTGGTGAAACTTCGACAGTTTGAGTTTGCTTGTGCGGCTTTAGGGCACATTCCGGAACTTATTGTGTTTAGGGTTTTCTTTGTGCTTGTGTGGAAATCCCCCTTTTTCACCTTTGACCGGAGAGATACCGATGCAACTTATCTGAGGGATATCCCTACCAGTTCCAGGGACAAAGATTGGAAAAAGAAATTTTTCTATATCGATGCCTCTGTAATTCCCGGCGAGATGCATTGGAGAAACATGGGACCAAAAGACAAGGTGAAGGACGATAGTCCTTCTGAAGATGCTTATATTTCAAACGCCCTATATACAAGACTGTGTGGCCGCCCTTTCGAGTGTACAGTAATCCCAGAAGGAGCCTTGGTAATGGCGGGGATGAGTCTAATGTGGCGTGATATCAAGCAGTATCCCTCATTTCGAAGGGATGATGAAGGTACTCATAAATTTTACTAGTCATGTATTTTGCCATTTTTGAAGATAACATATGTGTATCTTTCAGGGGAATGGAGCTTGTTTGACTTTGTTGATCCTCCGCGGCATCTGGCGTTGAGAGCCGCGGGCCGCGTGCTTGACGAACAGGAGCCTGATGTGTTGAAAGTTCACCTCGATCAGTTTTTATTACCTGCTCTGCCTACGGATCCTGTTGCCTACATTTCCCCTACCCTCAGCGGGGGTAGTAACGTTATCCTTCCAGAGAAGAAACCAACCCGGATAAAGGTTACTGGTAGGAAATATATGGCAGCTGGGGCGGCCACATCTTCTGCTGGGGGTGCGGCACTCACCAAGGATGATACTACTACCGCTATAATGACAAGCCCCACCCATGTGGCGAAGAAGCGAAAGGTGTTTGTTACTCCCACGCTTACTACGTTTGAGGCTATGCAAGCCGCCTATGCCCTGCCAATTGGTATGTGTGTTTTGTCTTCGAATGTCATTGTGAATTATGAGCTTCGTGTGACTGAAGCTTGTTTTTGATGCATGTACTACTGGCGAGGTTCAGACTGCGAATGTGACAACCACGCCCTTGTCATCTGTGGGGGCGGTACCTCCCATTGCTAGCAGCCTTTCAGATCTTACACCTTCGGCGCATGTTACCGCCGCTGCTAGTTGTGTCATGTCGCCGCCTATACTTACCGCTGCTGTGACTGTACCAACTAGCCCGGTTTCCACGCCACTGACCTCGAGTGTCACCCCTTCCGCTATGTTTGATTATCCTTTGAGTATATATTCCGCTACTGGGAAAAATGTCTGCTGTATCTCTGGCCCACGAGGTGACTAGTGCGGGGGATCACGCTGCTGGTGATACTGGGGGATCCAACAGTGGCATTGCTGACGATGGAGCCCGCCTGGGTGATGATCTTTATTTACCTACCATCAATTGGGATCCCAACAATCGGGATAAGCGCTACCAGCCCCAGTGGAAAATTGCGGAGTCCTCTGGGTTGATCTTTCCCCCGATTGTTCAGCACTGGGTTGAGCGGGCTTATCCTCCAGCAGAGGTGGCGTATGTTGAGGGGATGAACAACGAGAATTTAATGAATTCTACGATTGTGGATTCTGTTAGTCAGCCTCGGAGGCTTTCAGAGATCCGGCGTAGGTGGATGCATGACAACAATGAACTCCACCAGGCGCAGGCCCTTATCGAGGAACTCAAAGATGAGAAATACCGCCTGGGGAGTCAGCTTCAAGCCGCTGGGTTGAGGGAGAGTCGGTTTTTATCGGAGAAAAACAAAGCTGAGGATGATTTGAAGAGGGTGACTGCCCACCTTGCTGAGGAGCGACTTATGTGGGCTCGAGACATAGCGGAGAAAGACCGGGTCATTTCGCACGCTAAAAGTGTGTAGGAGGAGTTAGAGTGTAAAGCTGTTAGCGAAGCTCAGAAGGTGAGATCTGAGATGACTGCTCTTGTGGATAAATTCCGAATTGACACTGACATTGTGTCTCAGGTGCAGGAGCGCTATCAAGCTTTGACCGTTGAGGTGGAGACTTCCAACGCGAAAGCCCAGGCTAAGCAAGCGGAACTGGAGGAGCGGGAAGGGCAACTTAGGGAACTCCAACAGCATTGTGATTCCCTACTTCTTGAAAGAAATACACTTACTCAATCCTCTGCTGCACGCCTGAAGGAGGTGGTGAGTGCCCTGGAGCAAGTGAATGTTGAAGTGGATAGCTTAACTAGCCAACTGGCTGCGATGCGGGGCGGGGCGACAGGAATTGGTTGATAACCAACGGGTTAGTAGGGGCATTTGAATACCTTCGCCAATCAGCGTCTTTTACCGTTCTGTTAAACCGCCTCTCCGCTGCTGCATACCAATCCGGTCACCATAATGGCGTTTATAAAGGATACTTTGACTGTCGCCAATCGGAAAAAAATGCCTTCTGATTTCCATGTGGCCAGGGGCAAGTTTGAGGGTGACATGGCTGATGCATTGGAGGCAGCGTACAACGAGCCATTGCCTGAGTATGCCGACTTAATGGACAAAGTGAATGAAGAGGGCATCGAGTCTTTGCGTGCGATGCTGGACCCCGCGAAAGAGTCCGAAGAGGAATAGGTAGTTTGTTTCATATATGTATGTTACTTTCTCGTGCCGTTTGTAATGACACTGTTTAATCTTGGTTTTTGCGAAAATATCTAAGTAGTTTGTCAGACATTTAATGTTAATGTCTTGATGTATGCCGCCACCATTCTTCTAAAATGCGGTGACTTGACCCGTAATGATTATTTACCATTAATGTTGCTATCGTCATCTCTGTCAAACTGTTTGCCCTTCTATAAATTATGGTTCTTTTTTCCGAATTTGGTAACTCGAAAATATGAGCCGGAGAACTTATAGGCAGAGACTTTCCGATATTTTCTGGCGTTTGGATGCCGCCGACGGTCTGGTTCAACTACAGACTCCGGTAACAAAGTCGATGATTTGGAGAAGGAGAGCACCTAATGTTGTTCCCTCCCGGGCGAACCGTGCGTGCCAGAGTGTTGTTTACGAGGATCCTTTGCCAGCTGATACTAATATGGCATCACTATCGGCCGATAATCTGATGCAAATCATCCCGGCTGATCATGTTCAACGATGCCATTTAGTGTATGAGCGTCGTCGTGGTGGTTGTGCTGTAAAAACTTCTGTTGATGACCCGGGGGTGGTAACTCCACCGGTGGTTGGAGGATCGACCGATGACTTGGCCGTTGATCCTGGTGTGCTGGATTGTGGTAAGGTGCTGCATACCCCTGCAGAGGTGATGGTGACCTGTTCCCACAAGTAGGTGTTAGAACATGTTCTTTTTTGGTTCCCACGTGTTGGTTTTTAACAACGGGGACAAGTACTTGGTTTGTGTAAGATAGTTCGTATGTATTTATTACCAAAATACCTATCTTTTTGTAGCGGTTAGCATATCTATTACCAAGATACCCGCTTTCAGCGCTGTATATTTTGACCCCATGACTGATGTGTATGAAAATATATCGTGTTTAAGGGTACTTTTGTTGTTTACCGTTATGTGCAGTTTGTTTGCGTTGGTAAATTTTATTGTATGTTTAAGTAATGAGAATAAACAAAAGGAGATAACTTTTATTGAACTCAAACTTAGATGAACAGAAGCGACATCGCTGTGGATGAATTACACTTGTTTATTGAAAAAAGAAAAATGCGCTTTCGCTGTTAGGAGCAAGGCATTACAGATAACATTTTTTCAATTGGGCTATGTTCCAGCTGCGCGGTATAGCGGTGCCGTCTAATCTGGACAGGCGGTAGGCCCCTTTGCCCAAATCTTCTTGAATGACGTAGGGACCCTCCCAGTTGGGTCCCAATTTGCCTGCGGGTTCCGCTCTACTAGCTTCGTTGTCTCGCATGACGTAATCACCTTCTTTGAAGGTGTGCTGTGCTACGCCTTTGTTGTAGTACTTTTCCAATGTTTTCTTGTACTTTGCCTCGTTAATGGCGGCGTCTTCTCGCCTTTCTTCGAGTATATCCAGGCCTTCCCTTAGCAGCCTATCATTATCATCACCGGTAGTAAGGCGACGTAATGATGGCAATCCCGCCTCGGCGGGTATCATTGCTTATGCACCGTAGGTTAGGCTGAAAGGGGTTTCGTTGTTGCTAGTCTTGGGCATTGTCCGGTGTGCCCATAGGACATTTGGCAGTTCTTCCACCCAAGAACTTCCTTCATAATCTAGTCTTCTTTTAATGCCATCCAGCAAACTCCTATTCGCCCGCTCTACTTGGCCGTTTCCCTGGGGATGGGTTACTGACGTGAAGATTTGCTGGATCTGGAGGTCGGCGCACCATTCTTGCAGAATTTTGTCTGTGAACTGTGTTCCATTGTCGCTCACCAGGTATAGTGGTAATCCGAAACGGCATACTATGTGTTCCCAAAGGAACTTTTTAGCGTTATCCGCCGTGATTTTAGCCAAAGGTTTGGCTTCTACCCACTTGGTAAAGTAGTCGATTGCCACGATTAAGTACTTTAGCCTTCCGGGAGCTAACGGGAATGGCCCAACAATATCCACCGCCCATTTTTTAAAAGGCCAGGCCGCTGTAACCGGGATTAACTTGTTTTTGGGCCTGAGCGTTTGAGGGGCGAGTTTCTGACAACTGCGACATTTTCTAAGTTCTTGCACCGCGTCTTCATGCATCCCGGGCAAGTAGTACCCGGCATTATGAATTTTGGCTACAACCGCCCGTGGGCCGGCATGGATGCCGCATATACCTGCGTGAATTTCCTGGATCAAGTACTTAGCTTCCACCGGGGAGACACACCGCAGGAGTGGTCCCAAGTATGACTTCCGATATAGGACGCCACTGTTTACTTCATATTGCAGTGCCTTTGTTTGTATTTTCTGAGCGTCGCCCCTAGCGGAGGGTAATTCCCCTTTAGTAAGGAACTTTAGTATCGGGGTGTACCAGCAAGGTTCCTCCGCTGCGATGGCGGAGACGTTTCGGGGTTCAATTGAGGGTAACTGCAATGTTTCCACCTTTACTTCTTTTTCCATGCCCGAGGTGGCGAGTTTGCTCAAAGCATCCGCTATTTGGTTTTTTCCCCTGTGAACGTGATTGAGTGTGACATTTTCGAAAGAAGCCATGAGCTCCTTTGTTTTTGCTAGGTACTTTGCCATCGATTCATCCTTGGCTTCATACGTCTCATTCACTTGATTATTAACCAATAAGGAATCGACATATGCGCCGACCCGCGTGGCTCCCATAGATTGGGCCATTCTTAAACCAGCGAGTAGCGCTTCATATTATGCTTCATTATTAGAACATTCGAAGTCAAAGCGTAGGGCGTACATTAGTCTGATCTTATCTGGGCTTATCAACATTAGGCCCGCCCCTGATCCTTTTCCACTTGATGACCCGTCAGTATAAAGTTTCCAGGTCTGTTGGGCAGTGCTGGATTCCGGGATATCCCGGATGGCGGGGTCCACTATAGTTTCCCCTTCAGGGATCTCAGCTAAGAAGTCGGCGATTACCTGCCCTTTGACTGCTGTTCGTTTTCTGTATTCAATATCCAAAGCGCCTAATTCAATCGCCCATTTGGCCAGTCTCCCAGAGATTTCTGGCTTGTGCAAGATTTGCTGTAGCGGGTAATTCGTCAGGAATTGTACGCGGTGTGCTTGAAAATATCTTCTCAATCGCCGAGTGGCGTGAACTAATGCCAAGACCAATTTTTCAAGGGTTGGGTACCGCGTTTCGGGTCCCGCCAATACTCGACTGATGTAATATATGGGTGTCTGCTTCCCGTCTCTTTCCACCATGAGTACCGCGCTTACCGCGTTATGGGCTGCTGTCAAATACATTTCAAGCACTTCATTAGGAGACGGCGCTGTCAGCATGGGTAATTTTTCTATGAAACGTTTCATGTCTAGCAGGGCTTCTTCCGCTTCGCCGGTCCATTTGAAATTCTTTTTGTTGAGGCAGTCTTTTAATGTCTTAATAAACGGCAAAGATCTCTCAACATGTCTTGCTAAGAATCTGTTGATCGCGACTAAACGTCCGTTTAACGCCTGCGCTTCTTTCAAAGTTCTTGGAGAGGGCATCCGCGTTATGGCGGCTACCTTTTCTGGGTTAGCTTTAAAGCCGTCCCGGGTGACAACCACGCCTAAGAACTTTCCTTCTTCTACCCCGAAAGAGCATTTCTTGGGGTTGAGTTTGATGTTGTATTCTCTAAGCTTTTGGAAAGTTTCTTCAATGTCTTCTAACATTTGTTTCTCTTCCCTGCTTTTGATCACAAGATCATCAACGTATACTTCCAAATTTATGCCAATTTGTGTTTCGAAAGCTTTGTCCATGAGTCGCTGGTAAGTGGCCCCGGCATTTCGTAGACCGAAAGGCATCTTCGTGTAGCAAAAGATGTCGATATCAGTATGAAACGCCGTTTTTTCTTCGTCTTCCTTGGACATCTTAATCTGGTGGTATCCTTTATACGCGTCTAAAAAGCATTTATACCTGTAGGGGACCAGGGAATCAACCTTGAAGTCCATCTCAGGTAGTGGGTACGCGTCTTTGGGGCATGCTTTATTCAGATCTTTAAAATCAATGCACATTCGCCATGTGCCGTCTGGCTTCTTTACCATCACCGGGTTTGATATCCACGTATGGTACCGTGTTTCTCTGAGGATTCCGGCTTCCACCAATTTTCGTACCTCTCTGACAACTGCTGCCTTTCTATCCGGGGCCATACTGCGTTTACCCTGTGCGACTGGCTTAATGCCTGGGAGTGTTGCTAACTTGTGTTCTGCCTTATCGCGGGGTATACCCGTCATATCAGAATGTTTGAAAGCGAAGACATCGACGTTCCTTCTCAGCAGCTGTTTCAAATCGTTTTTAACCTCAGGGGAGAGGCTGTCTCCGATTGTAACTGTCTGGTCTGGATGGCGTGTGCTTAATACCCATCTCTCTGGGCCCACGGCTCCGGTGGGGCCCTGGAGACATCTTTTGGCGTTTGATACCTCCCCTAGTTTGTCGCGAAACACTGTTGCGACACCCCACGGGGTAGGGAACTTCATGAAACCTCGCGCCGTAGAGACTATGGCGTCTAATTTTCCCAAAGTGAACCTTCCGATGATCACATTGTGGTACGATTCAGCACGTACCACAAGTAATGTTAGGAGTATGGTTCTTTGTTGAGGCTCTTGTCCGAATGTGACCGGGAAAGTAATCTGACCAATAGGGTCAACCTTTTCCCCTGTGAAACCTTTAATGGGGGCGTGTACTGATTCAAGCAGCTTTTTGTCTTCTGGTTGCATTCTGTTAAAACAGTGTTCGTAGATATTGTCTTCTGAACTTCCGGTATCTACCAGGATTCGCCTCATGCGGTAGTCTCCCACTGCAGCGGATATCATCAGGGCGTCCGTAGTGAGGTGTAAGTCTTCCACGCGAGGTTCGATGGTCATGGTTGCTAACATCCAGGGTTCGAGCGTGGAGAAACTCCGTTTTGCCCCTTTCCCTTTGTCTGCGTGTACCATATTCAGTTCTCGCGGTCTCTTACCCGCCGCCTTATCGTTCTCTTCCTTGATGGCCGGCGTGCCCTGCTTGATATCCCTTACTAAGTGTGCCAATTTACCCGCTTTCACAAAATATTCAATCTGCTTCTTCAGCTGAAAAAAGTCGTTTGTATCATGACCGCTCCCTTTGTGATATTCACAGTATTTACTTGTGTCTTTGTTAGGGTTATCTTTCAACGGCTTTGGGGGATTGAACTTGAGATTCTCCGAAGCTAGGATCTCTGCCGGTGTCTTGCTCAGGTTGGGGTAGTCGGATCGAGGTTTCGAGGACTCATTCCTTGAATAGGCGCTTCTGGGTCTATCATACCGCGAGTCCGTCTTGTCGTTCCTTTGGTATCGATCTCCTCTACCCCTACCTTTAGAGCCTCGCTGTTCCCTGTCTTCTTGGTTTTTCAGAGCCTCCTTTTTCCTATTGGCCACGTGACTGGTGGCTACTGCCTTTTCTTGTATGACATAAAGTTTAGCTATCCGCAGTATTTCATCGATGGTTGGCGGTACGCCATCCCTTCCATGAAGTGTTCTCAACAACTCGTCGTCGTTCACTCCTTGTAGGAAGGCTCCACATGCTAGATCGTTCGTTACACCCCGGATTGCCAGGCTCTCTTTGTTGAATCTAACAATAAAATTTTCCACCGTTTCATTGTCTCGCCGGCGGATGTGGAGGAGCTCGTTCCTATCCTTCGTGTGCCTGCGCTGCTGGCTGAACTGCAAGATGAATTTGGATTCTAGATCTTCAAAACTGTCAATCTCCCCAGTGGGTAGACTATCCCACCAGACCCGTGCCGCGCCTACCAACGTCTGCATAAACATTTTACACCATAGGGGTATGGACCAACAGGCTACCTCCCCTACACTTTTGAATAGGTTAAGATGGTCATCAGGGTCACCTAGACCATCGTATTTACCTACAGTTTGAGGCATCTTGGGTTTCTCCTTGATAGGAGCTTCTGCTATTCTTCTGGTGAACTTGGATTTGAAGGTCGCATCCACTGGCTTGTAAGGTCTGGTGAGTTCATCTTCTTCTACATTGATGGGTTGTACTGGAAGGACGATCCCGCTCTGGCTTACACCCTGAGTGACTGGGGGTTGAGCCGAAGTGACGTTTAGCATGGGACTGGGAACCCCTCCTGAAGAGAATCTGGGCCTGGATGTGTTCCCTCTATTATAAACTGGTTCTGCTGTTGGCAGGGTTTGAGTGTAAACCGGTTGTGACGTTGGAAAAGTCCACCAAGGCGGCATATAAGCCGCATCTGGCGATTGAGTATGGCCTTGTGTGGCTCCCTGGGGCGTGCACATTGAGTTACCGTATGGGGGTAAATATCTGTACGGGGGTGCGTAATAGTACCCGGGGAAATATGCCTGATTGCCCGGCCTGACCGGAGCGTTCATAATTCCTGCTGGCATGATCACCGGTTGGTGAGGTGGCGTTGACAGTGCCGGTGTTAGTGCTGCGGAACATAAGGGCGGCATGGCGTAAGTAACCGAAGTTGGTAATACTGAGGCATGCTGGCCTGTGGTATAACGGTGCTTGGGTTTGCCGATGTAATAATTGGCATAGAGTTAAGACGTGAGATCTGTACGCTAGTGGTTGCCACTGGGGTGAACATGTTACCGCCGGTTATACTCGGTTCCCCCGACTGCAACCGTGAAGATGTATAGGGAAACAGATATGCCGCCGTAGTCCCAGAGGAGACGGCGGTGATGCCTGTAAAACCTGGTGGTGGTCCTTCCGCCTCAAACTCCAGGTCAAGAGACCTGGTGATCGCCGGTGAGGCCGCTGCGGTGGTGACAAGGCCTGCTCCCGACACCGGGTTGTTGTCTGTCATTGTTTGGTTTGGGGTAACTGCTACGTTCCGATCACTTGCCATGGGGTTCAATCTAACTGTTACCGAAAAGGGTCCCACGGATGGCGCCAATGAAGAAACACTGACCTTGACGGTAGTATCCGACTAAGACTTCAACTATCAGTGACCCGAACAGTTAGCTGCAAAATAAAAACACCGTTAGGACTCGTTACAGGAATGGGGTTATTCCTGTAACCACCCTCCGGCGTGAGAATAAGTCTCGGTTTTGGGAGTACGAAAGTAAAGATGAAGAAGAGAGTTGTATGAGAATAAGATGATCCATACCTTATACGTTTACCTCTATTTATAGTTTGCTATTAGGGTTTCCCCTAACTTAGGATGGGCTCCGATAAGTTAGGGATTTGCATGATCTTCCCAAAAAGTTGGAGATTTGGTTGCGTGACCTATCCATGCATGATGGAATGTTCTAGAACAAATCCTTATAATTATTTATTTATAATAAAGTAATAGGTAAGGACCGGGTCGGATTATCCGATTCGGGTCATACCTCGTCAATGCTAATGAATTAAAAGATTTATAATTTCTATTCTCATTCCTTTCCAAGAAAAATTTATTATATAGCACATAAATAACTGCAAACAATACTGCATGCATGCATGCGTGTATACCAGATTGAGCTTCTTTAACTTAAATACTTGAAACAGCTGTTGCAAGAGATGATCCTTTCCAAGGTAGAGAACTTGGCTTTTCCAAGGACCATCTCATCAATGCCACCAACACAAGAATTTTTTGCATGTTTAGGTGGTTTGACCACCAAAAGATCACTTCTAGGGGAGGTTGGTGGAAAAGAGTGAAAGTAGGTATATTGCTATTTGATATAGCGATATTCTAAGGTTTCTTTTAAATATCGCTAAATCAAACATACATATATATCATGAATACATGAATATCGCTAATTCAAACGGACATATATATAATATCGCTATCTTGTATAAATAATATATATATATATATATATATATCGCTAATTTGAATCCATATATATACAGAATATCGCTATGTTAAACAAATATATATAAATATCGCTCATTGGAATAGAAATATAACCGAATATCGCCATTTGAAACATATATATATATACCAATATCGCCATTTGAAACATATATACATACCAATATCGCCATTTGAAACATATATATATATACGAATATCGTTATTATCGCTATCTCAAACCTACATATATGAATATTATATTAATTGGATTCATTGGATGTGTCTTTGTCATATATTGTTTCATTGTTTCAGAACATGCAAAGACATGCATAGGCTCAGTATTAAAGTTGCCTATATATATATTATATGTTGTAGGTGGGAATATTAAGGCTGCACGGTATGGCAGCGTCCTCCGTCCCGTCCTCCCTCGGCGACGCCACGTCCCCGTCGTCACACCACGCCGCCCCCCTCCGTCCCGTCCTCCCCGTCCGAATTCAGACGTTTGCGACAGAGCAAACCGGTGGGCCCCCCTCCGTTTCTTCTAGCAACTTTAATATTGAGCCTATGCATGTCTTTGCATATTCTGAAACAATGAAACAATATATGACAAAGACACATCCAATGAATCCAATTAATATAATATTCATATATGTAGGTTTGAGATAGCGATAATAACGATATTCGTATATATATATGTTTCAAATGGCGATATTGGTATGTATATATGTTTCAAATGGCGATATTGGTATATATATATGTTTCAAATGGCGATATTTGGTTATATTTCTATTCCAATGAGCGATATTTATATATATTTGTTTAACATAGCGATATTCTGTATATATATGGATTCAAATTAGCGATATATATATATATATATATATTTATACAAGATAGCGATATTATATATATGTCCGTTTGAATTAGCGATATTCATGTATTCATGATATATATGTATGTTTGATTTAGCGATATTTAAAAGAAACCTTAGAATATCGCTATATCAAATAGCAATATACCTACTTTCACTCTTTTCCACCAACCTCCCCTAGAAGTGATCTTTTGGTGGTCAAACCACCTAAACATGCAAAAAATTCCCAACACAAGGCCAAGGCTATTAGACTCACCTGAAGGTAATTAATTATCATGTTTTAAGTACATACTAAAAGTAATCAGGGAGCATCCGGCTTGATCCGTTTGTGTGGTAACACCGCCTCCGATGTATTGGTTTGTGAAATCGGTTGTGCTTTTGGTTGATTAATAAATTGTCAAGAAACTTAACAAAGGTAAAGCATTTGACATTTTTTGGTTGATTATCAGATTATGATACCTATTCAGATTGGATAAGTAAAAGTCAGTGCTCAAAGGAAAACATTGACATTACCCAAGGGCAGACAGATCCTCTGACTAATGGAATCCCTACATACATAGTTCAAATTCAGAACGTATGCCTGCCACTAACAGAAGGAGACGAAGCATCATGTACCATCTCAGACATTCACTTGAGTTGTGGGTGGTTTAGCTCCTACAGGCTCATCAATCCAGCTGTGTTTAGGCGAATCACCTACGATGACTGCTTAGTTAATGGTGGAAACCCAACTGCCCCCGGTCAAGTCATCTATTTTGTATATGCCAATACCTACTCATATCCTATGTCAGTATCTTCGGTGTCATGCCCATAACTCAAACCATGCAGATTGTGTGCTTTGCTCTTAGTTGTACGTTTCTTATTTTGTTACTTATGCTAGCTAGCTAGGCTGGGATATCATAGTCTGTCCCATGAATAAGATTGTAATATTGTTCTGAATAAATGTATCTCCAAGTATTAGTCATATATAAAGGGTGTGCATATTGGCACACCATGTTGCCTATTTGCACACCAAACCCTAACAAACCCTACATGTACCTACGCTGCGTATAGACCTATACGCAACGTATAGGGTTACTTCTATAAGCTGCGTATAGGTCTATACGCAGCGTAGGTACAGGGTCCGTACATGACCATTCAGTCAAACCTCGTCAAATCATGCATACATACGTTACGTATAGAGCCATACGCAGCGTATGTAGTGGGCAGGTACATGACAACCTAGTACATTGTCAAATCTGGAAGATGTATTCGAGTGAAGCCAACTCATTCAGCTATTCAAAACTACTCCTGAAAAGTCTATTCCAAATTAACTCGATTTTAATCTAGCCAAGTTACTTGGACACAATTTCGAGTTGAGCTTGATTATTACAATGCTCAACTAATAGATCTAGCAAGACTTAAGCTTGTGTTATTTTTTACTTGTGTGCGCTGTACACAATTGTTGTATATAATTGAGTGGAGTCAAGCTTAATTAGAAGCATTGGGTTGGTTAATACCATTCTGGCTTGCATTAGTAATATTACAAAAGATTTAGTACAGATAACTTAAATCCAAGCTTAAAAATATCACTAAATCAAATTGTGCATGTATAATATATAAACCAGGAGATTTTCACAGATAAAATTGTTAGAATCGGAGGCTCTCATGATTATGTTTGTTTGTATGTTTTGAACAATTTGTGAATATGAAAACATGAAAAGTGCAGCGGAAATGAAAAAAACTTTGTAAACACAATCAAAGGAGAAAATAGTTTGATAAATAGTTGCTTCTCATAGAGTCAAAGGATTTACAAATCAAAGCAAAAGATTACAGATATGCTTACAAACTAAACTCCCCCTCAGCCTGATGCCCCAAGGTTGGTTGCACACAAGATGAAAGGATTAGACATGAAGAGAAGAACCCGCTCAGTCAATCAAATGTAACAGTACAGGGTACTGTTACATTTATAGGCAAACCAAACCACTGAGGTATCTCAGCTGACGTCACCATGAAAGCGACGTCTAACAGCCTAACAACCTGTATCTACTGTCCTTACACAAACATTGCTAACCTAACCACTGACTATACATTTCACTAAACAGCTGCTCTTCCTTTATGTCAGTGCTTTACTCAAGGTTGATCAGTCCTTGACTGGGCAGTGCTTTATCATCAGTAGATAGGACCAGCAGTGTTGGATATTTCAGGTTTTTGATCAGCAATTGAAGGACCAGCAGTAGTTGTATCAGAACAGTGGATAAAGACCATCAGTTGTTATAAATCACTTTCAAGGGGAGAGCAAAGTGTAAACTGCTGCTTATTGTGAATCCTCTGTTGTGACCTGGTTTTGGCTTTACATTATCTGTTCCTTTGGTAGGGTTCAATCCCAACAATCTCCCCCTGGAACAGATAATGCCAAAACCCTTCATTATTCAGGACCTTTATTACTCATCAAGAATGCCTTAGCTTGTTCTTTGAATTCAGCTTCAAATTCCTTTGCACTCTGGTCATCCTCATCCCTACACAGTGAAAGTTCAAGGAGATCCTGCAAATCTTCAACACTAAGGCCTAGTGCTTCTTTCCTTGATATGTACTTTACTTCGCCATTGGCTTTGACCAGGGTCAATACGTGAGTCTTTTGATCAGACATCCACTTTAGTATTTTTAAGCCAAGTGGGTTTCTTGGGAGAGACTTATTTGCTGATGAGTTGAGGGATAATGGCCTTGAAAACATCTGCAGACTTTCAGACATTCTTTTGAAAGCTTCTTCAATGACTTTGTCTGCTGCAGCTATGTCTTCTGCAGTTTCTTGCTCAATAAGCTCTTGTCTTTCAACTTCTGTCTTGTCTTTTGCAGTGTTTGGAGACGCAGGTTTGTTTAATACCTTCTTAAAAAGGTTTTGAAGCTTTGATGAGCTGTCTTCATTCAGACCCATTTTTAAGATGGCTCCCTTGAGATACTCTGCTTCTTTTTCTATTACCTCTTCTTCAGTCAGCTGTTTGCCTTCAACTTGGTTTGACACAAGAGTAGATCTGTCTGCTGATTTTAACATTGTTATGAGGTTTTCAATTTTCTGTTCAAGCTTCATCATATGTTCTCGCTTCTTTGAGGTGCTTGAAACAGTTATCTTTCTTTTCTTTAGCCTTTCATAGGCTTCATCGGTCTGCTGTTTTGACCATTTTGATATGGCTTCAGCAGTATCCATTTTCGCATCCACCAGCTCCTTTTTCTTTCTCTTATATTCAGCGGTTAAGTCAGCAATGAGCTTTTCATATTTTCTCCAGTTAGGAGCATTCCTCTTCTTCGTAGGATCATTCTTAATCTTCTCAATCCTTTCTGCCTCACGCTTAAGAGCTACTACTGGCCATTCTCTGAACTGTTGTTCTTCAGCAGGATAGAATTTCTCTTTCATGATGTAGGCTAGATATTGTTTTCTTAACTCTTTCTTTTGATCAGCCTTTTCTTTGTTTAGGTCTTGTGCAAACCCTTCTATCTGCTTTACTTTTGTGAAGTAGAACTCCAGTCTTTTAGCAATGCCATCTTCGCTTAACTTTTCTTTTTCACTGTCAACCTTGGCTTTTACTTTAGCCTGCCTTGCCTTGAGTTTGAGGTAATCATCCATATCCTCTGGTGGCATGTAGCCTATGAGTGAGGAGAATCTTCTTTTTGAAGGATCTTCTTCTGTATAGAATTGCCTCATCTCATTTTTGATAGCTTCAAGTTCCAGTGGATGTTGTGCAGCATTTGGATCGTGTATACCCTCTTCGGCAGGAATTGGCCTTCTTTTTCTGTTGAAGAGCTTTGGTTCTGATGTAAGAGAGGTGAGAGCAGTGGTGGATGACTGACTAACAGCTGTTGAGACAACTGGTGTCTCAACATCTGCTGTCATTACAACTGCTGATATGTCAGCAGTTGTCTTCTGCTTTTGAGCAGGGGATGGAAGTGGTGAGGTAGTTTTTGATGGTGGTGATGGTGGTGGTGAATCATCATCTGATATGAGATTTCTTCTCCTTTTTAATGAAGAAGGAGCAGATGATATTTTGGGTGGATCAGTGGTGGTAGATTGGATAGCAGTGGTTTGTAACAGTGATTGACTGACAGTGGTTGAAACAACTGGTGTTTCAATCACTGTTGTCATTACAGCAGATGTTGTAACATCTGCTGTCTTCTGCTTTATGGCAGGAAGCAGTGGTGGTGATATGATTGTAGATGAGGATGGTGGTGGAACAGTGGTTGTGATGGTGTGTGATAGAGTGGTGTGTGTTGAAGGTGTGTGTGTTGATGAAGTGACAGCTGTTTAGCTACTGACAGCAGTTTTTGTAACTTCTGTTGTATCAGCTGTATGACATTTCGTGGGAGGTGGTTTAGATGTTTGCTTTGCTTGCTCAGGTTCAACACACAGGCCATGTTCTATTCCCTTCTTTTTCATTTGCTTCATTATCTCCCCCTTTTTGGCATTATCTGCAAGGGGGTCATCAAAGAACAACAAAGTTGAAGGAGCTTTACCAGTGGTAGTTTGGATGCTGGCCTTAATAGCCTTGATATCTGCTTGAGTATCCTTGAACCTTGATTCCACCATATTGGTCAGCATTTGTATATGCATTTCATGCTGCTGATCAGCCACTTGTTTTTGTCTTTCAAGCAAAGGCTGAAAAAGATTCCAGAGCTCATTTGCAGCAAGTGCTTGTTGAGGAGCAGGTGCTTGAGGTGGAACAGCAGTGGATTGTGCTTTCTGAGCTTTTAAAATCTCTTGCACCATCTCCTTTATTTCAGAAACTGATTCTTCAAGCTTTTCAACTCTGCCCGTCAATTCCTGATATCTTGAATCATCACCCATTTTACTGGGATCATCTGAATCCCCACCAGCAGTGGTTATATCAATGTGTGTCTTGGGGACAGAGTCCCAAAAATCACCCATTGATGCCCCTTGTTCTTGGTACTGGGGACTTCTTTCTTCAGCACTCGATAAACCTTTGATGGTACCAGTGGTTAGATCCAACTCACTGGTGGTTACCGAAGTTGCCATGGAAGAAATTGCCTTCAAGGGAGTCTTACTTATGAAACAACTGTCCAACTGAGGATCTGTTGATCCACCAGTTGTAGTTGCTGCTCCACTTGAACTACCACCGAGAGTTACTTGTAACTCAGGGGGTGTAACCTCCTCAATTGTTGCTGGGATAGCAGGAGTAGTAGCATCAGACCCAGTCACTTGTGGATGTATGCTCTCAGTGATAGGTGATAGAGAGGAACTGGTTTGTGTCTGAGCTATAGCAGCTGCATGCAACAAGGGTAGCATGGATTGTGGCATTATTATTGGTGAGGGTATGGGGGTTGAAAGAGACATGTCCTTGGGATCAGGACTGAGGAAGATGGATCCGAGTGGATTCAGAGCTTCATATTGTGGTGTCCCTGTGCTTACAACCTGATCCTTTTGTGAGGATGCAGGAGGAGTTTTAGGCATGGGTTGAGATCTTTCTTCCAACTGCTATGAGGAAGTAGCAGCAGTGGTTTGTGGTGACTTTTGTGTTGTCACAGGCATTTCCTCTGGGATCTCATCTTCCAGAGTTGCCTTTGTTTTGGGTTTGGTGGGTTTTCTGGATGTTTTTCTTTTGGTCTTTTTGGTTATGTCAGGTGTGGGTTTCAAAGCAGTGGTTGTGCTGCTATGATCACCTGGAGCAGTGGGCTCAGCAGCTGATACCTGAGGAGCAGTTGTAACCGCTAAAATCTGCTCAGGTACCCCTGCTTTTGTTTTTATTGGTGCCATCATTCTGGAAAATGTTTCTTTTGTTAAGCCTTTTATTTGACAATGAACACCTTGTTTGAGCAAATTTACATTTTCCTTTTCAAATTTTTGTTCAAAATAGTAACTCAAAAATCTTGGAAAAAGTAAAAATGCATTACTTTCAACGTTTTTCACCATGTCATTAAAAACCTCCTGGGAGTAGTTGTAGTCCTTATTATTCAAAATAGCATAACCCAGGCATTGAATTTTCAGTGGTATTTCGTTAAAAGATGTTGTTTTATTCGAAACACACATCAGAAGTGTGTGAAATAAAAACCTAGGTGCAGAAGGGAAATAACCCTTTTGTAAGGTATCTACCTTTGATTCTTCTGCATATCCCCTTTTTACGAAATCAATTTTCATCTCGGCTTTATCAAAAGAGATTTTACCTTCCTGATCGTCAAGATTAAAGACTTCGGAGATTGATTGTGGTGTGATTCGAATCACTTTACCCTGTAACGAGGAGTTAATGGCTATGACTTTATCGTCTTGTTTTTCAAGCGTCGCCTTTTTCCAAAACTCTCTCTGGGTTTGAAGATAGATAGGAGCATTTGCTGTTAACAAAGTTTTGTACTTTGATGCAGATAATGTATCAATGATGGTGTCAAAGGTGTGATTATCAGTAGTGTTTTGGTCAAAAATTACCGAAGTAATTAAGTGATCAAATTAGTTAAGTGAGGTAGTGTGCTAGAAATATGTGTGAAAAATGTGTTAACAAAATTAGATATGAAAACAGTTTAAGGATACGGCTCAGGATATAGAGCTGTATCTATGATCAAACAATGAGCGAAAATGTAAAGATGGACACGTGATGTACGAGGAAAGCCCTTGATCAATCTAGATCGCCGGCATAAAACCTCGGGAGCTGACAATCGCAGCTGCCTAGTTCTTCTATTGCTTCAAAAATCAGGATACAGTGCAAGATGTGGTACGGATCGACTAAGTGTTACAATGAAACTTGAATACAAGTGTGGTGTTTGCGATGAGCTAGAGAGTGTAAGTGTATGAGAGTGTTAGTGAAAAATCGTGTGTTCTAAGCTGATCCGCCCCCATCTATTTATAGTAAAGATAAAATAACAAACTAGCCTAAACTTGCGGGATCCACCGAATATTCCTTCTTCGAACGTTGTAGACCTGGTCTTTCGGGCTCAACGTCTCTTCCTCAACAAATTCGTCCGAGTCTTGAGGAGAAGAAGTCCTCTTGACCGTTAGCAAGTCTCAGCCCTTAACCTGCACGTGGTTAATTCAATAAGCCTCAGGATATCGCCCAAGATGTTAGCAATATCCTCTTCCAGCATCCTGGTCACAAATGAACAAACATAGGCAGGATATTGGTCAGGATATAATTGTTAAGAAAATGACCCCTAACAATTGTCCCCAAATATATCGGTTGGTATACCAATCCAACGGATATATTTCAAAAATCTTATCCCACAACTCAAGGCATTTAAAACGAAGCGACGGTCAAGATCACATCGTAACTTCCAACGCGTTTTTTACTCAATGGAGATCCACGATGCCCCTATATCTTCTCTTTTCTTGTTTGAAAAGCAGATATCTTCAACAGACCCTTCAGGTAATTCTCCATTTCTGATTTTCTTCCTGTCAATTTACTTCATCTTTCTAGCAATGGCCGCCGAGACCTTCACCCAGCAGAATCTTCTTAAAAATCCCGAGAAGGAGATCTGCGCTTTTGACAACGCAGACATTGCAGCTTTAAGAGCCTCCGGCGCTTTCCCTGACAGCACAGTCTTTAGGCCATTCGATCGGTCAATCCGATCGGATGTTTCTTCTACCGAATGGATCTGTTTCCCAGCATATCCTTTTTCACTAGGTCTTCGATACCCTTTTCCTGAATTCATGATGCAATTCTTTCGTATCACTGGCATCTCTTTTGCTCAAACCATGCCCATGGTTTGGAGAGTTTTGATTGTACTCAACCAAATCAAAAACCTCCATTGCTCTGACCTCTGCATCGAGGATTTACCTATTGCTTATCGCCTCCGATCCCACGGCTCTAGCCGGTTCTTGCTTTTTTCAACCTCTAGCAAACCCCTGATTCTCAAAGCCACCAAAAACGAAGACGGATGGCAACGCAAATTCTTCTTTGTCAAACGAGATTCCATTGCTGAGGGTGCCAACCTTCCGGTGGAGTGGTTAATCACCGGTAGGATCATAAATATCCTCATAGACGATTTGATTGTTATCCTCTATTAATATTCTTCTTTTTGACCTTTATGCAGTGAACTTCAAGGAAGTTGCTCCTCCTACCGCTGAGTCAGAAGAGAGAATCAATACCGTTTACCGGCTACCTGCAATAGACAGGACTTTTACCACACACGTTCCGAGTTCAAGTCAGTACTCATCATCCGAGATGTCTGGTAAGAATTCCTTTCAAAATAATTAGTCAAAACAATATAATGATAAAGAGTAAAACTTTTCCCTTTACGCAGCACCAGCTAAGATCCCTGAAGTCTTTGATCTTGACGAACTGGATAGCTATTCTGACCAGATCCAGGTCAAGAAAGAACCTGGCTCCAAGACCACTGCTACATCCAAACCCAGCAGCTCCAAAGCCATCATCATTCCTAAACCTCCACCGGCTACCAAGCCCCGGAGTTCAAGTTCCCGCAAAAGGAAAGAACCCGATTCCCCTGTCATTTCTGACACCTTTCCTTATGAAAAGCACGGGTTCATTGAAGCCAGTGGTTTTATGACTTCTTTTCTTAACCAGGTTAGTATCTTCATATCATATCCTGCAATTTAGACTATTTTCAAAGATTTAATAATATTAATCCCTGTCCTCTTACCTTTGTAGGGTCTTGAGCGTTTGGTTCACTTATATCAAGAATCCTGCAAGCTTAACAAAACACTTGAATCTAAGCTAAAGGAAGCAGAAATCACAATCTCTGACCAAGGTATGATCGCGGCCGCCAAGTCTCGTCATTACGAGGAGAAATATAAAGCTATGACCCAGGAACACCAAGTTGCTCTCAACAAAGCTACTCTTCAAGCCCAGGCCGATCTGGAAGCTGCCCATGTGCAGTACGAACGGGATATGGTCAGTTACCGAGAAAGCCTCAAAAGTTCCGTCGTCATTTCTCTTCTCCAAGCTAGGTTGAAGATGGCTCACGAAGCCAAAACATTAGGCTTCGAATGCCCTTCTTGGGACGTTGGTGCTTGGGAGACCAAGCTGAAGAATCTTGGCGGTACCTCTTCCAAATCAACTGTCGATGAACCTTCTAAAGCAGTTGAAAAGGCAATCAATGCTGACAAGGATGCTGAGGCGGATCCCAAGATGGATGTTGCTGAAACCGCTATGGACCAAGAAGGCACTACCCCCTAGAGCTTATTTTCATTCGAACAATTTTATGTCTTTATGAACAATTTTCATTTCTGCCTCTAAACAATTTGATAACCGAAGGCGGATGGGTCCTAGGTTTCAGGATGAAACCTTCGGTTATCAACCAGTATTGATCGCTTTAAGAATAATTTCATCTTTTGACTTATTTTCTGTTACCTTGCATTACTTTGCATTACTTAGTCTTATTTTTGTAAAGATTTTGTATTGGTATCTTATAAAATATCCTGATCAGTATGCTCAGTAACATACTGCAAAAGCCTTGTATTAGATAGATCTTCCAAACGTTCCTTCAACTCTGTAAAAATTTCTTTTAGAAAGTAAAAATAGTTTATCTTTTCAAAACCAAGTTTTGATAATATTTAAATGATCAAAGTTCCAAACCAATACTAGTTTCAAACATCCTAATCAAATATCCTTAAAAGGACTTTGAGAATATATATCAGGATACTTAACATAATGTCACCAAAAACCTAAATGATGGTTATAAAGGGAAGATCATACCAGAAATAGGACATAAACCTATTACCAAACTTCAATTCCTTTGCAACTCTTCCAGTGACGATGTCCCCTGTGCAAGGTACTTAGTGCATTAATCGCAAACTTCATCCTTTTAGCTTTACACCACCACCTTGGAGGGAATGTCCCCTGTATACAATGCCTTCAAGTATCTTAGAAATCTACTTAATGTCAGTTTCCATTGCATAAGAGATTTTTTACGTCCCAAGGGTAAAACCCAAGGATGTACTGGAGATAAATCCCTTGTATCCTGGGGAAAATCCCAATTTTTCATGCGCTACAGGCGGGAGTGTATAAACTCCAAGACTTAGAAAGGTGAAAACCTTTAAACCTTAGAGAGTATGAAAATACCCTTTCGTGAGAGAGGGTGATCAATCCTCATATACCTTTAGGATTCAGGATATAGCCAACAGTAACGAAATTGTCAGCCACTTTTACATGGACTGGTCCCGCCACCTTGAACTATCCCTGAATAACTTGCGCTCCAGGCGGGGTGTTTAAACCCAATTCCGAAGAAAGGTGAATACCTTTAAACCTGTGAAGGAATCAATATCCCTTAAACGTAAGAGAGGGGGCCAATCCTCTAATCTTCTGAGTTATCCTGAGTGCATATCCTGGAGCTATATCTTGGAACATATCTTGCAAAACAACTGTAAACTAAGGTGGGTGTTAGCTTGGCTAACACCCCTCCGATGCTTAAGTCAGTATTGAGTTTCAAAGAATAAATTAAACCAAAACATATAAAAAAAATAGAATTCATACCATTCTGAGTTAGAAATTGAATTCTAAACTCACTTGAAATAGAGCTTAAGGTGTATAGCATTCCAAGATCTCGGTAGCATATCCCCCTCCATATTCTTGAGTCTGTATGCTCCTTTCCCTGCTTCTGATTCAACTTCATATGGTCCTTCCCATTTTGGAGCTAACTTGCCATCGGCAGGATTAGTAGTATTTTGAAAAGCCTTTCTTAACACCCAATCTCCAACCTTAAATCTTCTGGTTCTAATATTCTTGTTATATGCCCTGGATATTCTCTGTTGATATGCTGCCATCCTTAGCCTTGCCGCATCTCTCTTTTCATCTATAGTGTCTAAATCCTGACTCAAGGCTTCAGGATTCTTCTCAGGATCACTTAAGACAGATCTTGCAGTAGGTATCGTCATTTCCGTTGGAATCATTGCTTCTGCTCCAAACACCAAGGAAAATGGGGTTTGGCCTGTTGCATTCTTTACCGTTGTCCTATCAGCCCATAAAACAAAGGGTAATTCTTCTGCCCATCTTCCTTTTTTGGCTCCAAGCCTTTTCTTTAAGTTATTGACAATTATCTTGTTTGAGGATTCTGCTTGTCCATTTGCTTGAGGATGTACCGGAGTAGATGTGATCATTTTGATTCCCCAACTCTTGCAAAAGTCAGTAGTCCTCTTACTTATGAACTGAGAACCATTGTCACAGATTATCTCAGCTGGTACTCCGAATCTGGTCAGGATATTCCTCTTTATGAAGGATACTACTTCTTGGTCTCTAACTTGAACAAATGCTTCAACTTCAACCCACTTAGAGAAATAATCCGTCATTGCTAGCATGAAGACTTTTCCTCCCGGAGCTTTCGGTAGCTTTCCCACTATATCCATACCCCACTTCATAAATGGCCAAGGGGAAACAATAGGATACAATGGTTCAGCAGGTTGATGCAGTATGTTACTATGTCTTTGACATGAGTCACATCTTCGAGCATATTCTGCGGCATCTTTTCTCATTGTTGGCCAATAATATCCTGTTCTTAATACTTTTGAGAATAACGACCTGCCCCCAGCATGGTTACCACAATCCCCTTCATGTATATCCTGAAGTACTTCCTTGGCTTCATGATCCTCCAAGCACCTCAAATACGGTCCTGCAAGAGATTTTTTGTATAAAATATTATCTATAATAGCGAATCGTGATACCTTCATCCTAAATGCCTTAGGATTTTCATTTCCAGGGATGTGTCCTTCTTTGAGATATTTCATGATTGGAGCCGTCCAGGATTTAGGATCCTCTTCAAGATGTTCTACTCCAGGATCCTGAATACCAGCTACCTCTTTATCCTGATGATTCGTTGCAGGATATAGGACATGTAGTATTGGTATTTGCGTCCCTTCAGGTATCTTGATCGATGATCCCAAATTTGCTAAGGCATCCGCTTCAGCATTATCCTCCCTTGGTACCTGTTTAAGTACAAAAACATCGAAATATCCTGCTAATTTTTTGAGAATATCGAGATATTCGATTAATTTCTCTCCCTTAACTGCATAGGATCCATTAAAATGGTTAGTAATTAACAAAGAGTCAACATATACTTGCAAATTTTTGATACTCATGCTCTTAGCCAACTCTAATCCTGCAATTAAAGCCTCATACTCTGCTTCATTATTAGTAGCAGGAAATTCACACCTAATAGCCTGGGGTAATATGTCCCCCTGTGACGATTTTAGTAGTATTCCTAATCCTACTCCTCTTACATTAGATGCACCATCAGTATATAATGTCCAGGATCCTGAGGATTCGCCTAGCTGTTGAACTTCTAGATCTACCTCGTCCTGAATGTCACTACTAAAATCAGCCACAAAGTCAGCTAAAGCCTGAGACTTTATGGCATTCCTAGGTTCGTATACTAAATCATAAGCACTCAATTTTACTGACCACTTGGCCATCCTGCCTGACATTTCTGGTTTCCTAAGCACATTTTTGATAGGATAATTTGTTTTAACATGTATCCTATGTGTCTCGAAATAATGCCTAAGTTTCGTTGATGCCATAATTAATGCTAGTATCAATTTTTCTAAATGAGAATACCTAGTTTCAGCATCTAACAAACTTTTACTAACATAATAAACAGGATACTGCTGACCTTCATGGTCTTTTATAAGAACGGCACTTACAGCATTCCCTGATACAGCAAGGTACAGGGATAGTGGTTCACCATTTTCCGGCTTCATCAATAGAGGTGCGGTTGAGAGATACCGTTTCAAATCCTGCAGGGCTGCTTCATGCTTTTCCCCCCATTTGAATCTTTTGTTCTTCTTTAGGATATCATAGAAGTCTTTGCATTTCTCTAAGGATCTTGAGATAAATCTGTTTAGAGCTGCTACTCGGCCTGTTAATCTTTGTACGTCCTTCATATTCGAGGGTGATTTTATATCCAGGATAGCTTTAATCTGCTCCGGGCTTGCCTCTATCCCCCTTTTCGTCACCATATACCCAAGAAACTTTCCTGCCCCCACTCCGAAATGGCATTTAGCAGGATTCAGCTTCATGTTGTATTGATCCAGGATATCAAATGCTCCCTTGATATCCTGGAGGTGATCCTCAGCCTTTTTAGATTTCACCACCATATCATCGATATATACTTCCATGGTGTCCCCCAGTTTGTCTTTGAACATCATGTTTACCAATCTTTGGTATGTTGCACCTGCAATTTTCAAACCAAAAGGCATAGCTGTATAACAATAAATACCTGTTGGTGTCATGAAGGCGGTATCCTCCTGGTCAGAAGGTTCCATTTGGATCTGTTGAAATCCTGAAGATGCGTCCATGAAGGTCAGCATTTCATGCCCAGCAGTGGCATCTACCATTGCATCAATGTGTGGAAGAGGAAATGGGTCTTTAGGACAAGCTTTGTTCAAGTCTGTGTAGTCTACACAAACTCTCCATTTCCCATTCTTCTTCTGTACTACAACCACGTTTGCTAGCCACCATGGGAACTTAACCTCTCTGATCATTCTGGACTTTAATAATCTTTCAACTTCCTCCTGGATAATCGCGTTCCGCTCTGGAGCAAACTTCCTTCTTTTTTGTTGCACAGGCTTGAATGATTTATCAATTCCAAGCTTGTGAGTGATAATATCTTTGGATATGCCTGTCATATCCTCATGCTTCCATGCAAACGTAGACATCCTGCATTTCAAAAAGTTAATTAATTGTTCTTCAATATCCTGAGGGATATTGGTCCCAACGAGCACCGAAATATCGGGATTATCCTGGTCCAGGATAATTTTCTTCACATCCTGCTCCGGATCCTCCACGATATCCTGGGCCCACGTCTTTAATTGCTATGCTGCACTAGGTTTGGTTGAGGATTTCATCGAGGATGAGTAGCATTCTTTCGCCTCTTGCTGATCACTATCAACTTTGACCACTCCCCAAGGGGTAGGTATCTTGATGCATTGGTGATATGTTGATGGCACGGCCTTCATATCGTGAATCCATGGTCTTCCCAGTATGATGTTATAGCAGGATAGAGAATCCATCACACAGAAACGTTGTATCGAGTTGACTCCTTTAACGTATACTGGCAACTTTATCTCTCCCACTGTGTTTCTAGCCTCTCCACTGAACCCAACAAGCACGGTAGACTTTGAAGTGATATCCATTGGAGATACATTCATTCTCTTCAGAGTTTCTAGTTGGATTATGTTGACGGAGCTGCCATTATCAACCAGTATCCTGCGTACAAAATGGTTAGCCACATATAACGTTATTACCAGAGCATCATGGTGAGGATCTTGGACAGTATCCCTGTCATCAACATCAAAAGTGATCACTTTGTCAGTTGTGAGGGTAGTCATCCTGACAGGTTTGTTTCCCCTTTCGGCCTTGGCTTCCTTCGCATGTCTCTTTGCTGCCGAATACGAAGTTCCACAAATGTCGGATCCTCCCGAAATGAAGTTGATTATCTTGGCATCTGCGGGAGGTGATGCTGCTCGTTCAGGATCCTTCTCAGTATCCTGACCCTTATTCTTCTTTCTTCCTAAGAGATCTTTCAGATATCCCTTGCTTAGAAGATAGCTTATTTCTTTCCTTAGAGCAATGCAATCCTCAGTTACATGTCCGAAATCTTCGTGGAAAGCACACCATTTCGACTTATCTTTCCAGTCAGCCTTTTGTTGATTCTTTCGAGGCCACCTAGCCTTGTCTCCCAGACCCTGCATAGCATACATCAATTCAGGAATATTAACAGAAAAGCAATATTCAGACAATTCAGGATACTCTTCAGGATCCTCATCTTCAACAGCGTTCACTCTTTTGTTTTCATTTTTATTATACGGCTTAGGCCGATATGACTTGAACGAGGATTCTGACTTCCTATTAGTTGACTCATAAGTGTTGGATGAGTTCATCCTTTCTTGCATCTTTCTGTCATCTTCCAGACGGATATATCTCAAAGCCCTGTTACGAGCTTCGTCGAGATTCCTGCAGGGATTCATTACGAGATCCTGATAAAACTGAGAATCCTTTTGTAATCCCATCTTGAAAGCTTGCACAGCTGTTGCAACATCAAGATGTGGGATATCCAAGGATTCTCGACTGAATTTGTTCACATAATCCCTCAAGGATTCCTGAGGCCCTTGAGTTATCCTGTAAAGATCACTGGTTAGTTTCTCAAAACTCCGACTACAAGAAAATTGACTGTTAAATAAATTAACCAAATGAGCAAATGAAGTAATTGAGTGAGGAGGAACGTTTAATAGCCATTTTAAGGCCGATCCTGTTAGAGTAGAACCAAATCCCTTGCATAAGCACGCTTCCTTGAGCTCCGGAGGGATAGGGTTAATCTCCATTCTTTCCCTATACTGAGCAATATGCTCCTCAGGATCCGTACTCCCATCATAAAGCTTCATGTTGGGAGTTTGGAATCTCTTTGGGATCTCAGCATCACAGATAGGATATGCAAAACGAGATATCTTGTGGCTGTCTTGAGATACTTCCGGGATCGGCTGGACCACCCCAGGTACACTAGATATCATGTCCTTCAACTTCTGAAGTTCCCTGGTAAGTGCTGATGTTACACCTGTATCCTGCAAAGATCCACCACTGTTAGTAGCATGAGTATTGTTATTATTCGACACGTTACCCGTTGGAGGATTTTGCCCATATCCTGAAGCATATCCTGAGCTCCTCATGGTTGACATCCTAATCGAGGAGGGTATTTCAGGAGTATGATTCTGAGGAAGACTGGGCACGATATTCCCCCTATTATCCTCGGTATATACAGCTGAACTAAAGTTCAACGCTCTGGGGTGTAACGGAGTGACATTGTCCTCAGCAGATCTGCTCGAGCCAGCCTTCAGGAGTTGTATTTCCCTCAAAAGCATTTGGTTTGTTTCCTGTTGCTGACTCATTTGTTCCTGCACACTTCCAAATAAGGTTAAAATTTCATCATTAGAAGCTAAAACGGGAGCAGATCCCTGGACACTCCGAGTTGGGATAACATCTTGAGATTGTGTAGAGGCAGGCATCCTTGGAGGAGGTGGTGGAAGCACCGAACCGGTAGTAGTAGAAGTCATAGCAGACACAGTAGAGGAACTCATGTTTGATCTTGAGGCCATTATGGACAGTGTGGCAAAAAGTTTTGAAAATAGAAAACCGATTAGCGATTTGACAAAAAGTTTTAGTAAAGAGAGCACCACTTGCCCCACGGTGGGCGCCAAATTGTTTTGGTCAAAAATTACCGAAGTAATTAAGTGATCAAATTAGTTAAGTGAGGTAGTGTGCTAGAAATATGTGTGAAAAATGTGTTAACCAAATTAGATATGAAAACAGTTTAAGGATACGGCTCAGGATATAGAGCTGTATCTATGATCAAACAATGAGCGAAAATGTAAAGATGGACACGTGATGTACGAGGAAAGCCCTTGATCAATCTAGATCGCCGGCATAAAACCTCGGGAGCTGACAATCGCAGCTGCCTAGTTCTTCTATTGCTTCAAAAATCAGGATACAGTGCAAGATGTGGTACGGATCGACTAAGTGTTACAATGAAACTTGAATACAAGTGTGGTGTTTGCGATGAGCTAGAGAGTGTAAGTGTATGAGAGTGTTAGTGAAAAATCGTGTGTTCTAAGCTGATCCGCCCCCATCTATTTATAGTAAAGATAAAATAACAAACTAGCCTAAACTTGCGGGATCCACCGAATATTCCTTCTTCGAACGTTGTAGACCTGGTCTTTCGGGCTCAACGTCTCTTCCTCAACAAATTCGTCCGAGTCTTGAGGAGAAGAAGTCCTCTTGACTGTTAGCAAGTCTCAGCCCTTAACCTGCACGTGGTTAATTCAATAAGCCTCAGGATATCGCCCAAGATGTTAGCAATATCCTCTTCCAGCATCCTGGTCACAAATGAACAAACATAGGCAGGATATTGGTCAGGATATAATTGTTAAGAAAATGACCCCTAACAAGTAGGTTTTGTGAGTAAACCCAGATAGTTGTGAGATTGTGTGTATGGTATTTCGATGGGTTCTTCGGCCGTTTGAGCGACCTCTTTTGAAGATGGTGGTGATTTTGGTTTTGGTTTTGATTTCGTCATTTTTGCAGAGAAAAACGAAGAATGATTTTGAAGTTTTTGAGAAGAATGGTTGGAAACTGCTATGAGAAGAGAATTTTGGAATTCAATTCGACAGTGTAAAACCCTGTTTGGGGTTTAGGGCAGGGTTTTATTTTGAAAAAAAAAATAAAATGATCGCTGATGTGGCAGCGATTATTACGATCTGAGGGCTAAAAACTGACCACGTGTCAAGCACAGATGAAATGGATGAAGTATGGAGAACAGTTGTTTTAAGAACCACTGACGTATCAAGTATCAGTGGATGATTTTTACTATCAGTAGATAGCATATCAGTGGATAAGACACTGATTTTGAACATCAGTGCTTTTCAAGAAAATGGGGGATCAGTGGTTAACTTTCAGCAGTGGACAGTGTTTAGAAATCAGACATTTGAACAAATCAGTGGTTAGGGTAAATGGTACAGATCTTGAAGGACAGGTGTTTCAGCAACAGTTTTGAAGATTTTCATTCAAGGTTTTGCCACATGTCAATTTTGAAAGACAGTGGTTTAGTACCCCAGATGATGAAAACTTTTTGCTAAAGCAACTCATTTTCGTTTAATATTTAATTAAAACATGAGTACCTTAGTAATTCAAGCATAGTTTGCAATCAATTTTTGATGAAAATTTAGGAGCAAACCTGAGTATGACATGATCATGACATATGTACCATTTCCTTTTGACCCAATTATGAGGACACTAATACCATCAAAAAATAAGGTATTACATCCTGACAGGAACTGAAACTGTTGCCAACAAAAACAAGCAAAAGTTCCAAATATATCCTTAAAAAAATAAATGATATATCCTGGTTATTCGAGAAATTCCTTTGAAAAAAAATGGTTAAAGGATTTTCTGAGAACAGCATCAAAAGGATTTGGTATAATTTCAAAAAGCATATAATCTCATCATTCTCAAGTTATTGAAAATGGTCAGTGTTTTGACTGCAGTGGTAGAATACTTTTAAAAACATTTTGACCACTTCTTGGTACCATTTTCTTTGTCAGTTGATTACAAACATGAGGACACAAGGACACATGAGTTTTGAAGATCCTGTTGTAGATCTAGTTACTATGTGATGATTTTGAAAATTTGTCTAGTCCTTTTGTAAGTTCAATCACTGGGAACACTAATGTCACCTGAACTTTCTTGAACCGATGAGCACAAACGGTTGCTTAATGACCATTGTTACCCCAAGCTTTTGACTCTTAAATGTTTTAAGTTTATACTCTTCTCTTTTGAATTCAAAAGTTTTTGAGATAAACACACTTCAGAGTTTTTGTGGATATTAGTCCAAAATCACTTTTCAGTAATGTTTTGAGAGACTTGGTCATGTTTTCATAACTTTTTCAACCAATCTCACACTACATATGATACGGACTCTGTTTACCCTTGATTTTCTTAATGTATTATTAACAGAGTTGATTTGTTCCTTTTGAGGATCTCAACCTGTTTTCAACACATAAGATCTGAATGACTAAAGTTATAATTTCCCTCTTTTTGTGTTAGCAAAACATCAATGTTTTTATGAACATATGTTTTGTTAATCTGAGGTTCAGACTTTAGTATTTATGGAAAACATCACAAATTACACATCAACAATTGAAATTAATTTTGAAAATAAGAAGTAATCTCATAGTTTAACAGATATTTATTTCAGATCTAGAAACCATGAGTGTTTTGTGCATAAGTTCACTTGTTGTGTGAAATTTTGTGTGTCATATGACATCTTGGTTGATATACAGAGTTGTTGAATAACCATTTTGATCATGATATACTCGACACTCTGTTTTTCAACTAAATACAACCAACCTTAGTATCAATGAATTTTGAGCTGAACTGTTATGTCAAATTGATTGTTAGATCGAATTTGACTAACCTGGCTCTGATACCAATTGTTAGAATCGGAGGCTCTCATGATTATGTTTGTTTGTATGTTTTGAACAATTTGTGAATATGAAAACATGAAAAGTGCAGCGGAAATGAAAACAAACTTTGTAAACACAATCAAAGGAGAAAATAGTTTGATAAACAGTTGCTTCTCATAGAGTCAAAGGATTTACAAATCAAAGCAAAAGATTACAGATATGCTTACAAACTAAACTCCCCCTCAGCCTGATGCCCCAAGGTTGGTTGCACACAAGATGAAAGGATTAGACATGAGGAGAAGAACCCGGTCATTCAATCAAATGTAACAGTACAGGGTACTGTTACATTTATAGGCAAACCAAACCACTGAGGTATCTCAGCTGACGTCACCATGAAAGCGACGTCGAACAGCCTAACAACCTGTATCTACTGTCCTTACACAAACACTGCTAACCTAACCACTGACTATACATTTCACTAAACAACTGCTCTTCCTTTATGTCAGTGCTTTACTCAAGGTTGATCAGTCCTTGACTGGGCAGTGCTTTATCATCAGTAGATAGGACCAGCAGTGTTGGATATTTCAGGTTTTTGATCAGCAGTTGAAGGACCAGCAGTAGTTGTATCAGAACAGCGGATAAAGACCATCAGTTGTTATAAATCACTTTCAAGGGGAGAGCAAAGTGTAAACTGCTGCTTATTGTGAATCCTCTGTTGTGACCTGGTTTTGGCTTTACATTATCTGTTCCTTTGGTAGGGTTCAATCCCAACAATCTCCCCCTGGAACAGATAATGCCAAAACCCTTCATTATTCAGGACCTTTATTACTCATCAAGAATGCCTTAGCTTGTTCTTTGAATTCAGCTTCAAATTCCTTTGCACTCTGGTCATCCTCATCCCTACACAGTGAAAGTTCAAGGAGATCCAGCAAATCTTCAACACTAAGGCCTAGTGCTTCTTTCCTTGATATGTACTTTACTTCGCCATTGGCTCATTATCTCTCCCCTTGAAAGTGGTTTCATATCTGCTGACCTCCTATCTGCTGATCTTACTAAGTGCTGACCTACAACTGCTGCCTTGCATTTACTGCCCAATGTCAAAGACTGATGGAAGAACAAAGCTCTGCTGACTCAATCTACTGCCTTGAGTCAAGTACTGCTGATCCGGACAAGCACTGCTGGGTTCACAGCAGTGGAAGGATGCAGCAGTTGTTTAAGTGTCTTTTATTTAAAGAAATGTAATAGCAGTAGTTAGTACATCAGTGTTTGTATAGACCAGAGGTTAGAGTTTGTTAGGAGGTTAGATGTCACTTTCATGGTGACGTCAGCTAAGATGCTCAGTGGTTTGCAAGTGCCTATAAATAGTTCAGTACTTTGTACTGTTCTATTAGCTCTTTTGCAACATCGTCTTCTTTGCACGAACAAACTACTGAGCTCTGGCTGAGGGGGAGTTTGCATTCATTCATCAATCATTGTAATCGTTGTTGAAACAAATTCAATCTTTCGATTCTCTGTGTAAAGATGTTTGATTAAAGTATTACTCTCGTTTGATTGTATGTAAAGTTTGTTTATCAAAAAAAAAATACAAAAGTGGGAAACTGACAAACATACCTGCGTATTGACTTTGCTCAGGTCTGGTGGAGGAGTGGAGAAAATATCAAGGGAACAAGCTCTTGGCCTGAGTCTTGAAGATTTGCAGGATCTCCTTGATCTTCCACTTAGCAGGGATGATGAAGATACAGATGCCCTAGACTTCGAATTACAATTTAAAGGTCAGATAAGGGAACTGTTGATGAGGCAATAAAGTCTTCCACAAATAATGAAGAGTTTTGGCATTATCTGTTCCAGGGGGAGATTGTTGGGATTGAACCCTATCAGAGGAACAGATAATTAAAGCCAAAACTGGATCAGAGCAGTGGATCCAGAATAAGCAGACAATTACAATTGGTATCAGATCCTGGACAGTCAAATTCGATCTAACAATCAATTTGACATAACAGTTCAGCTCAAAATTCATTGATACTAAGGTTGGTTGTATTTAGTTGAAAAACAGAGTGTCGAGTATATCATGATCAAAATGGTTATTCAACAACTCTGTATATCAACCAAGATGTCATATGACACACAAAATTTCACACAACAAGTGAACTTATGCACAAAACACTCATGGTTTCTAGATCTGAAATAAATATTTGTTAAACTATGAGATTACTTCTTATTTTCAAAATTAATTTCAATTGTTGATGTGTAATTTGTGATGTTTTCCATAAATACTAAATTCTGAACCTCAGATTAACAAAACATATGTTCATAAAAACATTGATGTTTTGCTAACACAAAAAGAGGGAAATTATAACTTTAGTCATTCAGATCTTATGTGTTGAAAACAGGTTGAGATCCTCAAAAGGAACAAATCAACTCTGTTAATAATACATTAAGAAAATCAAGGGTAAACAGAGTCCGTATCATATGTAGTGTGAGATTGGTTGAAAAAGTTATGAAAACATGACCAAGTCTCTCAAAACATTACTGAAAAGTGATTTTGGACTAATATCCACAAAAACTCTGAAGTGTGTTTATCTCAAAAACTTTTGAATTCAAAAGAGAAGAGTATAAACTTAAAACATTTAAGAGTCAAAAGCTTGGGGTAACAATGGTCATTAAGCAACCGTTTGTGCTCATCGGTTCAAGAAAGTTCAGGTGACATTAGTGTTCCCAGTGATTGAACTTACAAAAGGACTAGACGAATTTTCAAAATCATCACATAGTAACTAGACCTACAACAGGATCTTCAAAACTCATGTGTCCTTGTGTCCTCATGTTTATAATCAACTGACAAAGAAAATGGTACCAAGAAGTGGTCAAAATGTTTTTAAAAGTATTCTACCACTGCAGTCAAAAATACATTAAGTAAAATTAGAAATTTTTTTTTTACCATAACACAAAATAAACTTTCTGGAAACTGGAATGTAAATAAGCATATTGGTCACAATATCTAAGTTAGATGCCCTGTGGAAGGCAAAACAACAGAAAGGACAGCAATGCATTTGTTGTTACCCATAATAAACTTCATCTTATTTGATGTCTTTCTCTATTCAATAGGTGGAGCGTTCAAATTTTGCAAGATGCACGTATATGTGATTAATAAAAGTATTTAGGATTACGTTAGTTTCTCGTTAAAAAATATACATTTGTTGTTGCTCAAACAGGTCTCAAGAAGAAATTAAAGGAATCAAAATATTAAAATCGTCTCGTCAGGTGTTGGTTAAACATGTCGGTTAAACATGTCATCTCGTCGCCTGAGAAGATTGTATGCCAGCGGACATGAGGATCCATGTATTCAGTGGAACCATTTTCTACGCACATAAAATGAAAATTTTCAGAACTTAAACCCTAAATCCCGATTGTTTCCGTCAAAATCACATTGAACCATCTGGACTTACCACCGGCACCGTTACACCATCGCCACCTAGGGTTCCGAGGTTGAAAGGAAATTGGTCAAAATTATGGAAAGGATTGTATCAATCTCTGATTTACGGGTAGGGGTGTTCAGAAAAAACCGTAACCAAATAAAAACTGTAAACTGAATTGTAACCGTAACTGAATAAACCGATCCGAACAACAAATTAGGTTTTTGGTTTGGTTTCTAATCGAAACCGAATTGAGAATATGGCTTTTAGTTCAGTTTTTTTATCCACATTTTTTTAATTTGGTTTATTCGGTTTATTTAGATAACCGAATAAACCGTTAATTTAATTAGTTATTAAACAAAACTAATAATGTTTAATAAACTATATATAATTTTTTAGCCCAAAATACTAAGTTTAATATCCAAGTATATGTATCCCCATGGTTTCAAGATTATTTATTTTTTTGTGCCATTAGACTTATTGACTATTTATAGTTTCTATGATCTTGTTTTAAAGTTTTAACTTTGTGGTTGTGCGTATGACTATTTTATAGACATGTCTGTTTTATTTTGCTATGTCTTTTATTTATATATTGTTAAGTTTAATTCGTTGCTGATTTGATGTTCGAAAGTTAGAACACAAACATAAATATGTATTTGAAAAAAAGTACTTAGCTACAATTTGGTTAAATTTGTTTTATTTGGTTTCTAATCCAAACCAAACCAAATTGAATTTGGTTTGGTTTGCATATTCTTAATTTGGTTTGGTTTGGTTTTTGGTTTAGGGTGTAAACTTTTAAAAACCTGATAAACTAAACCGAATACCATAAATCGAACCGATTAATACCCCTATTTGCGGGTGAGCAAAAAAGAGCGGATGAAGGCGTTGTGTAATCCCTCTCAAAATCATTCACTTAGTATTAATATTATGCCACGTGGCAATTAGTGGTATAAGTGTCTGACAAGTGGTCAAAGTTCGTTTTGCTTTATTATAATATATATATATATATATATATATATATATATATATATATATATATATATATATATATATATATAGTGTTGAGTTTATTGGGGAACCGGGGAACAATTTTAAAAATTTAACTTAACATGTTAAAAATCAATTTAAAAAAAAATCGACGCTTCTCCTTATAAATACTTGTAGAAGCATTTTTAATAAAAGAATCAAAAACTAAAAATATAAAAAAACAGTTAAAAAAAGGTTAAATTGTTTTTCACAAAAATTATTATTTTTTATTTAGAATAGTTTCTACCCATTTTTATAGAGAAAAGCGCTGATTTTTTTTAAATGATTAGTAACATTTTAAGTTAATTTTATAAGATATATATTTTTAACTGTTTTTTAAACATTTTTTTTATATTTTTAGTTTTTGATTTTTTTATTAAAAGTGTTTATGCATATATTTATATGGAAAAAAAGCCGAAAAAATTAGAAAAAAATAAATTTTAACATGTTAAATATAATTTTTAAAAATGTTTTTTGGTTCTCCACTTTTTTAGCGTTCACTAATGAACCCTCCCATATATATATATATATAGGGGAATGTTCATTTGAGAAGAAATTTAATATGAGAAGAAAAATAAGAAATGACATGTTAGTAAAATACTATTTCATTTATAACTCATATCATTAATTTTTCTCTTTTTAATTAATTAGTCAACTAATCATTAATTATCCTACATATAATCTACAAAACCTACACATATCAAAATTTTCCTACATATACCCTACACATTATAGAATTTTATCCTACACAGTCGAAATTTTTTCTACGAACCTCGAAATATATCATACACAACTCGTAATTTATCCTACACAACTACTAATTTATTCTACACTTTAAATTAATTTGTTTTTTTAATTTGGAAAAAATATATATTTTGAAAAGGAGTTACAAATTTAATTTAGTTAGTTATTAAAGGGGAAGAATACAAATTAATGATTTATGTAAGTTTACCAATATACCCTTATATTAAAATTAAATGCAAATATTAAATAAAGTAAAATGAAGCATTCTTATTGGTTGAAACTTTTCTTTTTTCTTCTTACAAAAAAATTCTTCTCATTTGAACCCTTCAATATATATATATATATGTGTGTGTGTGTGTGTGTGTGGTGATCCTACGGAAAGTGTGTTTTTCCTAGAAAGTCTAGGAAGCGATCTGGGCCATCCAATGGGTGTGTTTAATGGTTGAGATCATCTTGGTGGCATTTTGGTAATATGTGTTTCTTAAAAATAGGATTATTTAATTAATCAGGGGTAGATATGTCGTTTAGCTTGTTTTAAATATGAAAATAATTGTCATTCCATAACCACCCCACATTTCTTGCGATTTTTTTTCTCTCTCTATCTCTCTCTCCCTTTCTCTCTCTCTCTCTCTTTCTTCCTTCTATCCTTCATGAAGAAACATATCAAGAAAACACATCGTATTAATCTGCTTGCTAATCTGCTTGCTGTTAAAACACAACGTATGAATCTGCTTGCTGTTAAAACACAACTGTATGAATCTGAATGCTAAAACACAATTGTATGAATCTGCTTGCTGTTAAAACACAATTGTATGAATCTGCTTGCTATTAAAACACAACTTTATGAATCTGAATGCTAAAACACAACTGTATGAATCTGCTTGCTGTTAAAACACAACTGTATGAATCTGAATAATAAAACACAGCGTCAAGAAATCCTCCAGCATTACCAACATGAATGCTAAAACACAATTGTATGAGTCTGAATGCTAAAACACAACTGTATGAATCTGCTTGCTGTTAAAACACAATTGTATGAGTCTGAATGCTAAAACACAACTGTATCAATCTGCTTGTTGTTAAAACACATCACCAAGAACAAGCTGATGGTTTTGCAGTTACATGTTAATAACCATCTCCACAATCAACAAGTGTGTTTGAAGCCATGATTTTTCTCTCTGAAAAATTTATTGAATACGAATACTGCAGGTGAAGAAGAAAACGATAGAAAGAATTGTATATACATATGATTTGAATGAGATTTGGATTCGAAACACAACCAAAATTCCGAAAATCATGGACATAATCAGTTACCTTCGAGATCATGCAATGTTAGTTAATGAAATATAAATTCCAAAAATAAAATTAAAATGTGACATTACATAATTGCCCTTCTAGTTAAAATAACTCAATGCCACATGTCCAATTCTCATTGCTTCCTAGACTTTCTAGGAAAAATACATTTTCTACCCAACCCCTACTCTATATATATAGAGAGAGAGGGGATGGATCACTAATAACCATGTGAACCAATATAAAGAAAGAGTTTTTTGTTTATCTACTATATTGATAACAATTTTGTAATTTTTAAGATGTTGGTAATGTTTTGATTTGGTTGCGTATCAATTGAGTTTCATATGAGTTGTTTTTTCATATATTTAAATATTATTGTTGTGCATTATCAATTATAAAAAGTATAGTATAGGCAACTAAAAACTACATAACTAAATCCATTAACACTTCATTTTCTTAGTGTTTATCATAGTAATAAACAAAATGTAATAGTAAACTTTTAATATTAAATATCCGTTTATTTAATTAATATACCTTTATTGTCACGCATCCTACGTTATATAAATATATTTATAGTTGTGTTTAATAAATTTAAATTGTAAAGCCCGTGAAGTGCACGAGTCATAACCTAATTTATTAATAAATATATTACAATTAAAAAGTAAAATAAGAAAAAAATTAGTTTGTGTGAAGTTACTTACATATGAACAAACACAATCTCATGCTTTCAATTTTCTTTACAAGAATACAGCATTTACCTAAATTATTTATTTGCGACCATTAATATCAATAAAACTATATCGTTTTCTATTGAATTTTAAATTTGTTTTGAGAATAGCAATGCCCATGTTTTTTAATTAAAAAGTAAAATAAGAAAAAAATTAGTTTGTGTAAAGTTACTTACATGTGAACAAACACAATCTTATGCTTTCAATTTTCTTCTAAAAATAAATGCAGCATTAATTTACCTAAATTATTTATTTGCAACCATTAATATCAATAAAATAATAAAAAAAAATTTAGTTTGTGTGAAGTTACTTACATGTGAACAAAAGTTAATTACATGTGAACAAACACAATATCATGCTTTTAATTTTCTTCTGAAAAATCAGCATTTACCTAAATGATTTATTTGCAACCATTAATATCATTAAAATAATACTAGTTTTCTTTTGAATTTGTTTTGAGAATAGCAATTCACGTGCTTTTTAATTCTGGTATTAAACCCAACCAATAAAAAAACAAAGACTTAGCCAACACTAAGGTATCACTAAATCAAAAACCTTTGTAAAATGATTTCTTGATCGTTTGAATAACTTAAAAGGTATAGTGATTCTCATACAAATCGGTTATAAAATAAATCTTACATTATTATTACTTTTAACGAGAAAAAGGAATAGTGATTCTCATACAAATTGGTTATAAAATAAATCTTACTTTTAACGAGAAACATTAAAATATGCAAACATAAATGGTAAAACTAGTAAAAGAGAATAACTCAAATTTATGTTGTGTGTTTAAATTAAATATGCATAATAAACTCGCGAGTATCATTACATTAGTTTATAAAGCTTGAAGCCAATGATCCATAGCCCAGTTGGTTATGGGGAGGTGTGGTGGGAGTTTTCACCCCTCAAGGTCATGGGTTCGACCCTGCCTTGTGGAGGTTTCTCCCTTCCATGGGTTGGGGATTTCACCTGGGGGAGAACCCCGATCCTGGGTGGACGGGTTACATGTACAGGCATGGCCCGGGGTGTAAGCGGAGCTCCACCGCCATCACCAATAGCCGTTCAAAAAAAAAAAATTATAAAGCTTGAACTCAAGCTCATTTATTAAATTTTGTACTTCAATTTAAACTCGATCTCATTTTAATTCAGCCAGATTCGAGCTTATAGAAAACCAATCTCGAGTATCTTATAAACGTCAACACTAGTTCAACATTTTACTCTACAATTAGTTAGTTATGGCGTTCAAGCTTTGAAAGCACGTAGCAGACACTCTTCGTTTTCTTCGGTTCATCGTCTCTGTAGGTATGTACGTACATACAAAATTCTTCTCTAAATCTGTTTCTCTATTTGTTTAAATCAATGTATGTATATAACTATATATCTATGTGATTATTTAAAACAGGATTGAAAACTTGAAATGTTATTTTTTATTTAAAATTGGATTTTGGTAGCTTAATTTATTTAATATGATTCAAGTTGCATAATTTGTTTTTTTTTTAAGTTAGCATTAGTAGCTTTTGTATAAGCCACAAGAAAAGCACCATGCTTGCAAGTAACAAACAATAATTCGAATATGAAGGTTCGAAATCGGGTGTCCAGAATTCGATTCAGATTTGAAAATTTGACTCGATCAAGGTTCGAACTCGGTTTTCAAAAATTTGAATTCAAATCGATTCTATTCAAATTCAAGTTCAGCAATCGAATTTGGAGCGAATACGAATTTATAATTTTAAATTCAACTCGAATTCAAATTATACACATATAATTTTTTTTATATTAACATATACATTAATATGAATACACACACATGGAAAAAACATTCAACATTTTGGTCAAACTCTAAAAAGCCCTTACATTTAGTAGTTTTAAAAAATAAAAGTAAAATAGTTTATTATTTAGATTGAATTTGAATTAAGTCGAATTTATTCAAATTTGAGTTTCAAATACGAATTGAATCGATTTTCAAATTGAGCATAAAATTCGAATACGAATAATTCGATTATCAAGGTTCAAAATCGGGTGTCCAGAATTCGAAATAAAAGTAAAAGCACCATGCTTGCAAGTAACAAACAATAATTCGATTATCAAGGTTCGAAATCGGGTGTCCAGAATTCGATTCAGATTTGAAAATTCGACTCGATCAAGGTTCGAACTCGGTTTTCAAAAATTTGAATTCAAATCGATTCTATTCAAATTCAAGTTCAGCAATCGAATTTGGAGCGAATACGAATTTATAATTTTAAATTCAACTGGAATTCAAATTATACATATATAATTTTTTTATATTAACATATACATTAATATGTATACACACACATGGAAAAAAACATTCTACATTTTGGTCAAACTCTAAAAAGCCCTTACATTTAGTAGTTTTAAAAAACAAAATTCGATTCAGATTTGAAAATTCGACTCGATCAAGGTTCGAACTCGGATTTCCAAAATTTGAATTCAAATCGATTCTATTCAAATTCAAGTTCAGCAATCAAATTTGGAGCGAATACAAATTTATAATTTTAAATTCAACTCGAATTCAAATTATACATATATAATTTTTTTTATATTAACATATACATTAATATGTATACACACACATGGAAAAAACATTCTACATTTTGGTCAAACTCTAAAAAGCCCTTACATTTAGTAGTTTTAAAAAATAAAAGTAAAATAGTGTATTATTTAGATTGAATTTGAATTAAGTCGAATTTATTCAAATTCGAGTTTCAAATACGAATTGAATCAGTTTTCGAATTGAGCATAAAATTCAAATACGAATACGAATACGAATTCGAATTAAATTAATCAAATCTTAATCGAATACAAATTCAGGTAAAAAATCAAAAAACAAGTAAATTCGTTATTCGATTCGTCGAACACCACCAGATTGTATACAATGAGTTTATTATTCTTAGTAATGTTTTAAAGAATCCAACATATTTTACTTTCCATACTTGCAGAGTTAGAGTTCCAAGAGTAAGATTTGGTTTGAAAATTGTGTTAGAGTTAATTTCAGTGGTCATTGATCTAGTCGATCGATAAAACTTCTACTTTTGGTCATATTTGCTTGTTTTGATGCTCATCGTTCAAATAGTTAAGCTTCGATTTTACTTATCTGTAAAAGAGGATTAAAAACTTGAAATTTATTTATTTAAAAATGGATATTTGTAGCTTTGATTGATTTTTCAATGGGTACATTCATTGATTTTAGTTAGCTTTTTTGTTTTTTGGACCATCATGGTTTTTTGAAGCTAATTATTGTATATTTGCTTAATTAATATTGATATGCTTTTGAGGTAATGGCATTCATACATGTTTATGAATCTTTTTTGTTAGCATTAGTGGCTTCTGTATCAGTCACAAGAACAACACAATGCTTGCTAACTAACAAACAATGATTTCATATAGTCAAGAGTGATTTTTGACAATCTTTCTGCAATCAAGCATTATTCTGTTCTTTTTCAGTTAACTAGTTTCTAAAGTTGGTGATTGTATCATTTAGTAGTCTGTTATTATTCTTAGTAATGTTCTAAATGTTTTACTTTCCTTACTTGTAGAGTAAAACTTGGGCTTGAAAGAAGACAATAAAATGACAAGATCAAAATCAAGATTGAAAGTTTTTCATTCTCTCATCCTACTATTCTTCTGCTACGTGCACTTGTGTTTTTCCGATGACACATCATTATTAATTGCTCTTAGAAACTTGCTTCTCGAAAAAAGAGGCGTTGATTCCACCTGGTTTGGTTCAATGATGCCTCCATGTAACTGGACTGGCATAAGATGTGAGAGTTCTTTAGTTCACCAAATTTCGCTACCGTGTACATCATCATCGCCTCTAAGTCTTCCATTCCCCAAGATTCTAAAAGAATTCAGATCTTTAAAACATCTTAATCTTAGACATTGTGGCTTTAATGGCCCTATATACTCAGATTTTTGGACTCTGGAACACTTGGAGACACTTGACCTGACTGATAACAGGTTGTTAGGGGTGTTGCCTCTAGAAATTTCAAATCTGAAGAAGCTCAAAGTTCTTGTACTTAACAGCAATAACTTTTCAGGAAATTTACCAGCGACGATCGGGCAGCTCAAGGACCTGAACGAATTCTCAGTTTATTCAAATTCATTTTCTGGCCGTCTTCCATGTCAGATTGGGAACCTGGAGAAGCTGCAGTTTCTTGATCTCAGTCTTAATTTATTCTCTGGATCTCTTCCTTCAGAAATTGGGAATTTGAAGATGCTTTTGGCTCTTGATCTCTCTATGAACTCTTTCACGGGTGATATACCGGAAACAATTGGTGCTCTTACGAATGTCCAAGTTCTCAACCTCCAGAATTGCAAGTTTACAGGAAACATCCCTGCTCAGATTACAAAGATGACTAGCTTAAGCACATTGAACATAGCACATAACTCTTTCGATGGTGGATTGCCTTCTAGCTCTGGTGAGCTGGCAAACCTTGCGTTCTTTCAAGTCCATAATGCAAGACTAAGTGGGCCAATCCCATCATCAATGGGAAACTGCAAGAAGTTGAGGATACTAAATCTTTCCTATAACAAATTATCCGGCCCCTTACCTGATAGTCTTGTTAATCTTGAATCAATAAACTCGCTTTTTCTTACTTCAAACCACCTGTCTGGCCCGTTGCCAGAATGGCTTTCCAACTGGAAATGTGTATTATCCATAATGTTGTCAATGAACCTCTTTACCGGACCTCTGCCACCACTCAACATCCCATCCCTGACCTCACTTGATCTTAGTTCCAACAAGCTTTCTGGTGAATTGCCAGCTGGAATTTGTCAAAACAATTCATTAGGGATGTTATATTTATCTAGAAATGAGCTCAATGGTACCTTAGGCAAAAGTTTCAAGAATTGTTCTATTCTCAAAGATCTGGTATTATCCGAAAACAACTTCTATGGTGAAATACCTGGTTACTTAGGAGAACTTCAGTTGGTAACATTGGAATTATCAAAGAATCAATTCTCTGGAACAATTCCAACTCAATTGTGGGAGTCTAAAACCCTGTTAGCGATCTCACTCGATGATAACTTGCTTCAAGGTCATATTCCAAATACAATTGCAAAGGCTTCCACGCTTCAGAGGCTGCATTTGGATAATAATCTCTTTGAAGGACCTATTCCAAGCTCAATTGGTCAACTCAAAAATTTGACCAATTTGTCACTTCATGGTAACAAGTTGACTGGTAACATCCCATTGGAGCTTTTCAGTTGCGTGAAACTGGTCTCTTTGGACCTTGGTTCAAACAAACTTACGGGCCATATACCAAAGTCCATATCGCAACTGGAATTGCTTGACAATCTTGTTTTGTCCAACAATCAACTCTCGGGTCCTATACCAAATGAGTTATGTTCAGGTTTTCAGAACGTTGAGCTACCCGATTCTGAATTTTTCCAGCACTATGGCATGCTTGATCTTTCCAACAACAGGCTTTCCGGTCCCATTCCAACCTCAATCAAGAACTGCATCATTGTGACAACGCTTATACTATCAAGGAACCAACTTGATGGGCCCATTCCTTATGAAATATCTGGATTATCCAACTTAACTTCACTTGATCTGTCTTTTAATCGTCTTACCGGCCCAGTTCCTCCTCAGTTCTTCTCCATGAGAAATCTACAAGGCTTGATAATTTCACATAACCAGATAGGTGGCTCTATCCCTAATAATTTTGGATCAATGATGCCAAGTTTAGTTAAGCTAGACTTATCAAACAACCGTTTCACTGGCTCTTTGCCTTCCTCTATGTTTAGCATCAATAATCTAGAATACCTGGATGCTAGCATGAACCATTTTTTGAAACCAGTTAATCTCTTAACATCCCGTAATTAGATAGATAGTTAGAATTAATATTACTTAGCGGTTACAAAGTACGAGGACCAAAGTTGACAAAGTGGAAGTTGGAAACTACCCTAATAACCGAAAGGGTGTGTCTCTCTACACACACCTATTCGAATCGGTATCAAGGCAACAAAGGAAGAAGACGCGACTGTTGGAACGAGTGAACAAGATTCGACATACCTCTTCATGATTCAATCACAACCATACATCCAAGAGACGTGTCCTTACACGAAGAGACGCAACCATTCACTCGTACCCATAGAAAACTATAAATAGGGACATGTAGATTCATTTGTATATATACTCAATTCGATTTGTACAAACATTACGTTCATTTGATTAATACAAGTTATTGTTATTCAAGTTATTCACGCTCATTTAGAGATCAAGATCCAAGTTCGGGCCAACAAATTGGTATCAGAGCATCAGGCTCTAAGCGTGGGAATTGCAAGGCATCGCAGGGAATTCGCGATCAGGTTTCAATTTCGTTTTCAATTCGCAAAGTTTCATTTCAGAATTTTTTAGTTTCGGTTCTAGTGTAATCGGTTGAACCGAAGGGTTAGGAATCTAGGGTTCGTTTTTGATTCCGGGGTTTAGTGCGAATTAGATTATTTCGGTTGTTTGATTATTACACGGTTAGGGAAATCGTGGGGTTTGTAAGATCTATTGAAACCAAGAAATAAAAGTTAGTAGAAGTGAAGATTGTTCGGCAGGAAGATATGTCAGGAGGAACCGGACCAAGTTCACAAGTTATAATTCAAAAGGAAGGAAATTCTCTTTCCCAGTTTCAGTGTCCAATTCTGAAACCAACAAACTATACGGTTTGGGCTATTCGTATCAAGACGATTCTTGAAGCGAATGGTTTGTGGGAAACGATTGAACCAACAGAAAATGCAACGGTAGACATTAAGAAAGACAAGTCTGCAATTGCATATCTGTTTCAAGCAATACCAGAAGATGTTGTATTGCAAGTTGCAAGTTGTAAAACTGCAAAAGAAATTTGGGATAGTCTAAAGCTTAGACACGTAGGCGTTGATCGGGTACAAAAGGCACGTATGCACACGTTATTGTCAGAATTTGAATTGTTGCAAATGAAGGATGACGACACTATTGATTCTTTTACCGCAAAGATTAATAGTATCGTTACCCGGGCAACTGAAGTAGGAACGACTTTGAGTCAACCGACTCTAGTACGCAAACTCCTAAATGGCGTACCGGATAAGTTTACTCAAATCGTTGCCTCCATGGAACAATACTCCGATATAGAAACTATGACGCTAGAAGAAGCGGTCGGAAGGTTAAAAACGTATGAAGAACGACTCAAGTTAAAGAAAGGAAATCAAGGAGAAAGCCAAGATAGGCTTATGTTCACACATCATGATAACACCAGAGGAAGGCAATCTGGAAACCGCGGTCGTGGTAGATTTAACCAGGCACGTGGAAATTGGCGAAACAACGGAAACAGGCAAAGTCCCAGAAACGAAGGATCTACATCTAGACCTAGAAACGGAAACTCTAGAAATTGGAGGAAGTTTGCAAGAACCGACCTAAGTAAGATCCAATGTTTTAAGTGTCAAAAGTTTGGACACTTCAAGAAGGATTGCTCTGAGAAAGACGAAGTACAAGAACATTCAAACCTTGTCGAGGAAGACGAAGCACCCGTATTGCTAATGGCAATACAAGAAGAAAATGTTCAAGAAAGGGCTCTGCTAAACGAGGAACGTATAAGACCAACAAATTACGCCTCAGAAAACGAGAATCTATGGTACTTAGACAACGGGGCAAGCAACCACATGACAGGAATACGAAGTCACTTCAAGGAGTTAGATGAAACAGTGACAGGGCAAGTACGGTTTGGTGATGGGTCACACGTAGAAATTAAAGGCAAAGGTTCAATACTACTGGAATGTCTGAACCAAGAACAAAAGATTGTTTCACATGTATACTACATTCCAAGTCTAAAAACCAATATATTGAGCCTCGGACAACTTACAGAAATCGGTTGCAAAGTGGTTATGGACGGAGATTTACTGACTATCCGAGATCGAAATAGAAAGCTACTAATGCGAGTCAAGAGAATGAAGAACAGGCTGTACAAAGTCAAACTGAAAACGGGAAAACCAATCTGCTTACTATCAAAGACAGAAGACACAGCATGGTTATGGCACGCGAGGTTAGGCCATTTACACTTTGATGCTATTAAGGAAATGACTCGTAAAAACTTGGTACATGGAGTTCCCCAAATAAGTCATGCTAGTCAAGTCTGTGACGCATGCTTATTAGGAAAGCATAGTAGGGCACCATTTCCAAAACAGGCAAAGTTCAGATCTTTAAAACCTCTGGACTTAGTCTATGGAGATTTGTGTGGTCCTATAACTCCACCAACACATGCTGGGAAGAAGTATATATTCTTACTTGTAGACGACTGTACTCGCTACATGTGGGCATATTTACTGACTTCCAAGGATCAAGCATTCGAAACATTTAAGGAGTTCAAAGAAAAGGTTGAAAAGGAAGCGCAGACCAAGTTAAAGATGCTAAGAACGGATAGAGGAGGTGAATTCACATCGGCTGAATTCAACAAGTATTGCAAATCCAACGGCATAGCAAGACAACTTACAGCACCATATTCCCCACAGCAAAATGGAGTAGTAGAAAGGCGAAACAGGACGATGTTGTCAACTACTCGCAGTATGCTAAAGGCAATGAACATGCCACAGAACTTTTGGGGTGAAGCAATACGACACGCGATATACGTACTAAACAGGGTTCCGACAAAAGCCCTGGTAAACAAGACACCATATGAAGCATTGAAAGGAAGGAAGCCAAATTTAGAACACTTGAAGGTTTTTGGCTGCACTGCTTACGCTAAGGTACTACCACTTCAACAAAAGAAGTTAGATGATAGAAGTGCACCTATGGTTTACCTTGGAATAGAAGAAGGATCAAAGGCATACAAATTATATGATCCGGCAAAGAACAAGATATGTGTCAGTAGAGATGTAAAGTTCATGGAAGGTCAACCATGGAACTGGAATAGTTATATGGAGACGGTAGATTCAGGGAATCCCGAATGGACAAACTTTGTCATTCAAGATGATGACATACCACCAGAATTGGAAGAAAATGAACCAAGTAGTCCAGGCAGTAGCGGGTCACATCATGACGATTCAGGAGTAGATCAGACAGAAGAACAAGACTCCTATGAAACCCCGCCAGCATATTCATACAATCAGAACTCAGCAGGAAGTTCAAGCAATTTATCAAGTGGAAGCCCATCCACTTCTGAAAGTACAACAGAAAGTATTAGCAACACTCCAGTAAGACTGAAAAGTCTCGAAGAACTATACGAAGAAACAGAAGAAATTCAAGTACATCCACAAGAATTACTACTTGCTGAAGAAGAACCAAGGAATTACAAGGAAGCATCTAGTGACAGAAATTGGGTTGAAGCAATGAAGGCCGAGTTAGACTCGATAAACAAGAATAAAACTTGGAAACTAACGGAGTTGCCAAGAGATCACAAAGCAATAGGTTTAAAGTGGGTATTCAAGACTAAGAAAGATGCAAGCGGAAACGTGGTCAGACACAAGGCAAGGCTAGTTGCAAAAGGATATGTTCAGCAACACGGAATAGACTTTGACGAAGTCTTTGCACCAGTAGCACGTATGGAAACAGTACGACTAATATTGGCTTTAGCAGCATATCAAGGTTGGGAGGTACATCATTTAGATGTGAAATCTGCATTCCTGCACGGAGACCTCAAGGAGGAAGTCTATGTATCACAACCAAAAGGTTTTATAAAACCAGGAAATGAAGGAAAGGTTTACAGACTATCAAAAGCTCTGTATGGATTGAGACAAGCACCAAGAGCTTGGAATACAAAGTTAGATCAAACCCTAAAGTCACTTAACTTCAAGAAGTGTACTTTAGAGAATGCAATCTATACAAGAACAAGTGAAGCTTCTACACTAATAGTTGGAGTTTATGTTGATGACTTGATAGTCACAGGAACATCAAAAAAGGAGATAGACATCTTCAAATCTCAGATGAAGAACAAATTTGATATGAGCGATCTAGGATTGCTAGCATACTATCTGGGAATAGAAGTAATTCAAGCAAAGGGTGAGATAGGCATCAAGCAAACAGGATATATCAACAAGATACTCAAAGACGCTGATATGTTATCCTGCAATGACACAAAGACACCCATGACTCCAGGAACTCAATTAACAAAGACTGAAGAAGGAGATCTAGTAGATGCAACGCATTACAGAAGCCTGATAGGTTCTCTCAGGTACTTATTGCATACAAGACCAGATCTATGTTACCCAGTCAGTCTACTTAGTAGATTCATGCAAGAACCAAAGGAGCAACATCTGAAGGCAGTAAAGCAAATACTACGTTACATCAAAGGAACTAAAGAGCATGGAATCATCTACAGTAGACAAGGAGGATGTAAGATCACAGGTTATAGCGATAGTAGTTTTGGAGTTAATACAGACAAAGGAAAAGGAACAACTGGTCTAGTATTCTATTTTGGAGAATCACCTATAACCTGGTGTACACAGAAGCAACAGACAGTGGCACTATCATCATGTGAATCAGAATTCATGGTAGCCACTGCAGCAGCATGTCAAGCACTATGGCTTAAAAGATTGTTAAGTGAAATCACAGGCTGGAAGGAAGAAAAGATAACACTCAGAGTAGATAATGTTTCAGCAATAGCACTCATGAAAAATCCAGTCTTTCATGGAAGAAGCAAGCACATTGACACACGATATCACTTCATAAGAGAATGTGTGGAAAACGAAGATATCACTGTGGAACACATAAGTGGAGAACTACAACGAGCAGACATACTAACAAAGGCACTAGCAAGGATCAAGTTTGCTACAATGAGGGAACTGCTCGGAATTCAAGACTTAAAGCAACTTATGGATGTTCGAGATTAGGGGGGTGAATGAAACCAGTTAATCTCTTAACATCCCGTAATTAGATAGATAGTTAGAATTAATATTACTTAGCGGTTACAAAGTACGAGGACCAAAGTTGACAAAGTGGAAGTTGGAAACTACCCTAATAACCGAAAGGGTGTGTCTCTCTACACACACCTATTCGAATCGGTATCAAGGCAACAAAGGAAGAAGACGCGACTGTTGGAACGAGTGAACAAGATTCGACATACCTCTTCATGATTCAATCACAACCATACATCCAAGAGACGTGTCCTTACACGAAGAGACGCAACCATTCACTCGTACCCATAGAAAACTATAAATAGGGACATGTAGATTCATTTGTATATATACTCAATTCGATTTGTACAAACATTACGTTCATTTGATTAATACAAGTTATTGTTATTCAAGTTATTCACGCTCATTTAGAGATCAAGATCCAAGTTCGGGCCAACATTTTTCTGGTCAACTCTCTTTTGACAATATCGGCACCACCTCTCTTTTTTCTCTAAACACCAGCAATAACCATTTTTCTGGTGCTCTTGATCCCTCTATATCCAAACTGATGGCCCTAACCATTTTGGATATTCACAAAAACATCATCAATGGTAGCTTACCTTCTCTCTCCAACCTTGTTGCTTTGACTTATCTTGACCTTTCTAGAAACAATTTTCAGAATTCCTTCCCTTGCAGCATTTGTGAAATACAAGGGTTATCATTTGTTAGTTTCTATGGCAACAAATTCATTGGCCCGGTCCCTGATTCTTGCAGTAAACCAAACTCATGCAGCTCACTTCTTCCATGTCCTTCCAAACACACCTACACGTCAGCACACAAGTTAACTCATGCTTCTGTTTGGGGGATATCACTTGGTGCCGCATTCGTTTTCATGGTCTTGTTCATCGCTCTTATGAGAAGAAAAATGGTGAGAGGGGAAAAGGGAAGATTCAACCGACCGATACAAATTTAAGATATGGGCACTTGACAAAGTAGTCTTTAATGACAGAAGGATGAAATAACCAGTCTATTTGATTAAAAATGTTTTTGAAATATCAAATGCATTATTTAAATGTGTGCTAAGGTGTTGAATGAGTATTCAGAAGTAATCAAAAGGAGTTTTGTTAGTTTTGATTTTGACATGTCAAATGGGTCAAAATAAGAACCAAAGGGTTCATATTCTTCAGTAAGTATTGGTATGTGATCAAATGAACCCAACATCATAGTAGACATATTTGGAATTTGTTTAGATGTTTAAATAATAAAATTGACCATATGGTTCTCGGTTATTCAATTATGTACAAGATACACACTAATGAAAAGTTTGGCTCTAAGGAGTCAACAAAGAGGAAAGAGGAATCTAGAAGTAGGAAAATTAGAACTTATGCAAATCGAGCTGAGTATACAACTTATAACTTTATGATCATAGAAAGCATCCTGATAAAACTGATATGATTATAACAATGTTTGCATATATGTTTTTATGTATAAAGTTAGTAATTGGTGAAAGTGTTTTGTTTAAATCATGTGCTTGTATACATACAATAAAAGCATTGTACATAAAAGGAGCAAAAATCTTGAATATACATGGTGGCTAGCTTTTGAAATTATGGATTTCCGAACGGAGTTTGAAGGTATAAATGGTGAAATAGAATTTACTTGTCATAAGGAGATCATAGAATTTCATAAGGTTTTGACGAGATCATAAAATCCCACAAGGTGTTCTGAGAATGTATGGGTGGTAATAAACGAGTGTTAAACCAAATGAATCTTTTGACCCATTAAAAGTTGCATACAATATTTTAATTAATAGATTGAAAGGTTGAAAGGTTGTATGACATTACATAGTTTGTATAACTATTGGTTTATAAACTATGATGGTATTGCATGTGTGTATTGTAGTTTGTATAGATACGAGTTAACGTCAACTCACGCGTTGCGACGAGATGTTGAAATCGTTTTCAAACAGAAAAGAAAACAAATTGATGGTCTCATAGCATTGGGTTACTTTGATGTCTCACTTCAACATACAAAAACACCTTTTCTTTTCTAGCTTCCGTCCTATCGACGATTAAACGATTTCTCATAGGGGTGCTAACCAGGTCGTGTCCGCAGGTTGACGGGTCTAACCCAACCCGACCCGAACCTAAAAAATTTAGATGAACCCGAACCTGAAAATCGTATCACACATATGTCGCTGAGAAATTACTGACTGAGCAATCAATCGAGGTTCGACTTGATTCAAACAAACTGTTGAAAGTCTAGGTGGCAAAACATGGGTCAAATTTGGGTTCGGTCAAACAGTTTTTACCTGCCTGCCAACACTTTTTAGTTTTAGGCCCAAGTAGACCTGAACACAACCCATTTAGTTGGACGTGCTCATTGGTTTAACTAAAAATTGGCCCGGACCTGTTAAGTTTAAACTCTAAGCCCGCAAATTTCATGTTAGGTTAGAAATTCATAACCCCCCCCCCCCCCCCCCCTAAATTATTTATTTGTCTTCTTTTGCATTATCCACTTTTATCTTTAAAAATTGTACATTAAAAATGATTTGTTTATTTTTTCCATTTATGATTTGTTTGTTTTTTCCATTTAGTATCACAAAACGTTTTGTATATTTGCAATGGTACTACATACCTGATCTAATGTAAAAAAAGAAGCCGGCCAAGTTACGCCCAATAAGTCGGATCACATTCAGGCCCAAGCCTAAGCTTAACATGATACATATCTATATTTATAATACGAAAAATGGAATTTTAATAATCCAAACTGACTCTTTTTGATGGATAATAATTCCAATTCACCCGGCCGATCACTACAACACATTTTTCCCAACTCACCCGGCCGATCACTACAACACATCATCAAAAGAAGATGGTAACTTTTTATTAACCTTTTTCTTATCTTTGTATCTTTATTAATAACTAACGACTTAAAATTTGATGTAGGCCATGCAATTAGAATGTCTGAACTGAACTGCGAATATTCAAAGGCATGTGAAGTGATGGTACGGTTTTTTAATCAAAAGCAATAGTCTATATATGATTACTCTTGGGTAGACCTTAGAATACTAGTAACACATTTGTGGAAACATTAGATTCACAGTGGTTAAGCTGTCAAATTTTTCATAAGATAATATATTTCTTTCTTTGTTTTTGTGAACTGCAATAGACGTATGAGCTGCTGCATGCCCAAACAATATAAACTGCTATTGATTCCAGCGCTCATCCGGTTATTATCCTGTTTAAAAAACATATTATATTTTCTAATTTATTAACATACATGATACATACATACTCACACATATATGGATAATGTTGATATTAGAATACTGTTTTAAGCTAGAAGAGGAAGAACAAGATAAATAATTCACTTTTTCAATCATTAATAATTTAGAAAATCATTGAAATGTAATGTTTATATGTATATACATGAACAAATTTTGTTTATTTAGTTATGTGTGTATGAAATGCAAGTTTTATATAGTTATATAACCTACACATATGTAGACAAAAATTTAAACCTTAAAAACATATGAACATATTGATTTATTGAGTTTTTATATAAATAACATACACATATGTAAAAACTAAAAAAAATTAAACCATATAATGTATCTTATATTAATACGGCCCAAGAAGTCACACAACACACACTCAAAACCCACGAACAAGAAATATGTAAACTACTTGAAGTTTCTTAAAATTTAGACTTAAGAGTACAAAGAATAATTAACTAAACTACTGCCCTATTATATATAGGTACGGGATCAGGAGAAAACGCCCTAAAGTGTGAGAACAGTGAGAATGCATCCTGGCCCAACACGTGGCGTGGGATATGATCAGGGCGTGAGGGGTGTTTTTGTCTTTTCAATCTTCTTTTATTTCCCAATTTTGCGTAACATGCTGCTTTATTTTTTGCGTCTAAGATTATTTTGGGGTTAATTATATTCATTAACTAAATGGCGTTTTATTGTTTCTTAGATTTGTCACGTTGAATTAATTGTTGTGTCAAATAGATAATTTTTTTGGCGTTATAGCGTTTCCCTGGTCAATTTTTTGGCGTTTGTGGCGTTGTTAATAATTCATTATGATTCATTAATATTTTCATAAGATTACAATAAGACCAAATGTTTTTATGGCGTTTTGTCAATTTTTTTGACGTTTAATACATTGACAAGGTGCTTTGCCAGCATCCGTTCTCACAGTTTTCATACTATTAGCGTTTTGGTGTTTGTAGTTTTTGGCGTTTTATATAATAATGTATTTTATTAGTAGAGAATTAGATAACAAACAACAGATAATTAGATAACAAAACAACAGAAAATGAAAAAAAATAAAAAATGGTAATCAAATTTCCCATCCAAATCTTCACTGTCATCAGCCTCTTTTTCTTGGATTTGTTTTGGCTTTTTGAAACTTTGAATACCTTAGCTAGATGCCAACTTTCATACATAACGCCCGTCTTTTTAGACGAAGCTTGTAAGTGGCATCCTGTTTTTTGGTGTGATATTCTTGTTTGGTGGCATATCATTGAAGATCAACTCCTGTTTGAATGCTATTTATAATAATGGAGTCCAAAATAGCATTTTACACTGGTATTGATCCCTTCATGCCATGCATATAGTCATAAGAACAAAGCTCACATGATGACATATCACGGTCTTCAATTTCTTTTTCTTGAATATTTGTCCATCTCATTCAGCAAAAGCTTATAGAGATACCCACCACAGAGAATAATCCATTCAGTGAAAGCTTTGCATCTGTGGTTTTTTTAACAATTTTTTTGGCATTTAAAGTGAGTGGTTTCTAGGAAACATGGCGTTTGTTTTCTGGGTGTGATCAATTCATTGTGTAGAGACCTCTCTCTTATAGGAGTTTTTTTGGCGCGTAGTTTAGGCGGGATTTTTATTATAATAAATGATAGTAATAAAGTAACTGTCTTTTTAATTAGTGCGTGTATTTACTCTTTTGTTCAGCTTTATCAGTTCTAGGGTGAAGGACGTCCCATCTTCCAAGTTAGGCGTTTTTTTTTAAATGGTGTTATGTAGACCAAGATGACAAAATACAATAACAGAGAAAATATTAAACAGAAAAAATATTTTTTATTATTTTTGGCGTTTTGTAAGTATTAACTTTTTATAGTGTTTTTTTTGCGTTTTGCAACTAAATGGAGAAATATAGCATTTAATTATCTTAAGAAAAAAAAAAGATTACACAGAAGAAAACCAACCAAAAAAAATTAAAACTCCCCGTCAGAAGTTACTTTATACGAGAAGTATCCATCACTTCCATCGTCTTCTTCCTCGGAGTCTTCATCTAGACTTTCATCCATGTCATCACCTTCACTTTCATCGGCTTCTTGTTGTTGAAGATTCTGAAGCCTCCATTTGAACATGTCCTGCATCAATGCCATTTTTGAGTCCATGTCTGTATTCAAACAAGTGGCGTTGCGCAATTCTTCCATGAACCCAATCCCCTGTTTTGTCAGGATGCTTTCAAGCAGGTAGTCTTACTGCTCTCCGCTGTCATATATAACGGTCGCCATGTCTGTTTCCTCATCAAAACGCCATGATGTCATGACTGGGTCCGATTTTCCATCTACTTTGATTGCTCCAAATTTCCTTGTTAATGTTTTAATAAGCTTATGTGTTTCATGACATTCGTTATCCAGAGCGATGCCAAGCGATAGGATACCCCCTGTACCTCTTCTTCCATCTTCAAAATTGCTTTGATTGTCCTAACATACATCCTCCTTCTCGTAAACTAAATCACACGTGTATATGTTGACATTTAAGAGATATACAGTCAAGAAAATCAATAGCAATGGTGATATATACGCGGATTAGACACCAAAAAATAAACACTCAAAAAATGGCTACAATTTAAGGAATGTGTTTAGTGACGGCATCAGATTCCTAATTGATGGAGAAATGTCTGTTGGCAAGGAAAGCTGCTTCCAGGAGGTTGTCAAGTGTTTTCGCTTGACGATTCCATTCTTGGGTGGTTGGTTTGGCCCATGTTCCTGTAACTCGAATCCTAGCCCGGTATATCCCATTTTAGTTTTACACCATTGTGAACCTTATGCATTTTTTACTCTCTGATCGATGTTCTCGGCATTAAAAAATCTTCGTAAACCAAATCACACGTGTATATGTTGACATTTAAGAGATATAAAGTCAAGAAAATCAAGAGCAATGGTGATATATATGCGGACCAGACACCAAAAAATAAACACTCAAAAAATGGCTACAATTTAAGGAATGTGTTTAGTGACGGCATCAGATTCCAAATTGATGGAGAAAGGTCTGGTGGGAAGAAAAGCTGCTTCCAGGAGGTTGTCAAGTGTTTTCGCTCGACGATTCCATTCTTGGGTGGTAGGTTTGGCCCTTGTTCCTGTAACTCGAATCCTAGCCCACTATATCTCATTTTAGTTTTACACCATTGTGAACCTTACGCCTTTTTTACGCTTTGATCGAGGTTCTCGGCATTGAAAAATCTTCGTAAACTAAATCACACGTGTATATGTTGACATTTAAGAGATATACGGTCAAGAAAATCAAGAGCAATGGTGATATATATGCGGATTAGACACCAAAAAATAAACATTCAAAAAATGGCTACAATTTAAGGAATGTGTTTAGTGACGGCATCAGATTCCTAATTGATGGAGAAAGGTCTGGTGGCAAGAAAAGCTGCTTCCAGGAGGTTGTCAAGTGTTTTCGCTCGATGATTCTATTCTTCGGTGGTTGGTTTGGCCCTTGTTCCTGTAACTCGAATCCTAGCCCAGTATATACCATTTTAGTTTTACACCATTGTGAACCTAACGCCTTTTTTACTCTCTAATCGAGGTTCTCGGCATTGAAAAATATTTGTAAACTAAATCACATGTGTATATGATGACATTTAAGAGATATACAGTCAAGAAAATCAAGAGCAATGGTGATATATATGCGGATTAAACACCAAAAAATAAACACTCAAAAAATGGCTACAATTTAAAGAATGTGTTTAGTGACGGAATCAGATTTCTAATTGATGGAGAAAGGTCTGGTGGCAAGAAAAGTTGCTTCCAGGAGGTTGTCAAGTGTTTTCGCTCGACGATTCCATTCTTGGGTGGTTGGTTTGGCTCTTGTTCCTGTAACTCGAATCCTAGCTCGGTATATCCCATTATAGTTTTACACCATTGTGAACCGTATGCCGTTTTTACTCTCTGATCGAGTTCTCGTCATTGAAAAATCTTTGTAAACTAAATCACCCGTGTATATGTTGACATTTAAGAGATATACAATCAAGAAAATCAAGAGCAATGGTGATATATATGCGGATTAGACACCAAAAATTAAACACTTAAAAAATGACTACAATTTAAGGAATGTGTTTAGTGACGGCATCAGATTCCTAATTGATGGAGAAAGGTATGGTGGCAAGAAAAGCTGCTTCCAGGAGGTTGTCAAGTGTTTTTGCTCGACGATTCCATTCTTGGGTTATTGGTTTGTGTCACGGCCCCCGGCCCGGTGTGACCCGGTCCAGAAGCCGCGGGACAGAAAACCCGTGGTATTGGTATTTAGTTTGGCAGCGGAAATATTAACAGGATCGTTTAAACTTGAAAATGCCCAATTTATTTTATTTCACAAGTTTGGGACAAATCCCATAATTTACTATAAAGGAAATTTCACAAGGAAATTCCCTGTTTTACAAAACATATTTATTTATTTTATTGAGCCACTTCTTCAACCTTGTAGTGCTACACGGCACTTTTTCCTGAATCACAGCAGATCACCTGAAGCATGTTTAAAAAGATTTTTATTAGCGGGGAGATACTGGCGAGTCATTCAATTTACACAAAAGACACATTGTTATCAATTTACAGCATTAAGGGTTTTTATATTTGCCCCTATCATATAATTATCTGGTTCAGCTGTCACTCGACCGAATCTATGACTGTGGACATATCACTAATTAGGCTCGCCCACCTAAACTGATAAATCGTTAGTAGTAATGTGGATAAAACCCCCACATACTGCCAGTAATTAAAGATTAGCAAAGACATCACTACAAAGTATAACTGAAAAACATTTAGGGTTTTGTAAAGCAATTTTAATAAAAAGAGAATGAATCAAATTGCAAATTTAATCGGACCAAACCTTGCCTACTGTTTTAACCTTGTAACCTAGTTTAAATAACAATGCACACGAAACTAGGTCAGTAACTTAATACAACATTTACGATAAGCTCACGAAATCAAAACCCTCACGACAAATGACAAAGTATAGCCCGTATTCGGGCAGCACTTAACCATCCATCGGATCGGTTTCAATCGATCGAACATTGTATCATAGCAGTGATCGAGTTATTACCCTGTTGTCGCAGCAGAGATTCGTGTTTGTGAGTGTTTTTGAACGAAATAGTATATAAATCAGTGTAGGAAACGAATTTTTACGTCGAAACAACTGTGCCATGCAAGTGCCAAACCCCTGCATTTATACTGAAAAATGGTCCCTGTCGCGTGGCGCGACGACGCCCTTTTTAGGGTAGGGTAGCCCCGTGTCCACTTAGCCTAGGTGAGTCAACAGCAAACGAATTTCGTGTTTTTACAACGAGTTTTGAGGATAATCGTCAATTAGGGGATAACCCCCCCCCCCCCCCCCGAGTTTTAGGGGCCATGATCCTAGTTCCAACTGTTCAGAAAATTTTAGGGGTCATGCAATATTACTTGGGGGTCTCAATTAGGGTTTCCTATTGGACATAATAAAATAAGAAATAATAATTTTGGCGAGAGTTGTTACATCCTCCCCACCTTATTAAAATCTCGTCCTCGAGATTTACTGGAACAAGTAGGGATATTTTCGCTTCATCTCTTATTCCAGTTCCCAAGTGTACTCAGGTCCTCTCTTTGAATCCCACTTGACTTTGACCAGTACCAGTCTTTTGTGTTTGAGAAACTTGACCTTTTTATCTTCTATTTGAAGTGCTCTCTCTACAAATTTTAACTTTTCATTTACCTCTATGTCTTGGAGAGGTACTACCAGGGATTCGTCGGACAAACACTTCTTGAGGTTAGATACATGAAACACGTCATGTACTCCAGCTAGTTCTTCTGGTAGTTGTAAGCGATAAGCAACTGGTCATATTCGCTGGATTACGGGGAATGGTCCTACATACCTTGGACTTAGTTTTCCCTTCTTACCGAACCGAACTACCCCTTTCCAAGGAGAAACTTTCAAGAGTACCTTGTCTCCAATTTGGAATTCCAGTAGCTTGCGTCGATTGTCTGCATAACTCTTCAGGCGATCTCGAGCCGTTTTCAGTCTTTCCTTGATTTGAGTTATCTTGTCGGTGGTTTCTTGTACGATTTCAGGACCTGATAATTGACTTTCTCCTATTTCTGCCCAACAAACTGGAGTTCTGCACTTTCGTCCATACAGTGCTTCGAATGGGGCAGCTTCAATGCTTGCATGATAACTATTATTATAGGAGAATTCGATTAAGGGTAGGTGGTCATCCCAGTTTCCACCAAAATCTATTACACATGCACTGAGCATGTCTTCCAGGGTTTGGATTGTCCTTTCACTTTGTCCCATCTATTTGGGGATGGTAAGCTGGACTTAAATTTAATCGCGTCCCCATGGCTTCTTGGAAACTTGTCAAGAAATGTGAAGTGAAGCGACTATCCCTATCCGATACAATAGAGAGTGGGACTCCATGCAAAGATACCACCTCGTCCACGTACAACTTTGCCAACCTTTCCATACTAAAGGTTTCTTTCATTGGCAGAAAGTGAGCTGATTTGGTTTATCGATCCACAATTACCCAAATTGCGTCGTTACTTTTCCTAGTTTTAGGCAATTTAGTAACAAAATCCATTGTTATTAGTTCCCATTTCCATACAGGCATTTCTAGTTGTTGGAGTAATCCTGAAGGTTTCTGGTATTCTGCCTTAACTTGCGAACAAGTTAGACACTTAGAAACATATCTAGCTATATCCTTTTTCATTCCTATCCACCAAAAGTTATTCCTTAAAGCTTGGTACATCTTATTATTACCAGGATGCATGGTATACCTAGATTTATGGGTTTCCTCTAAAATCTTATTCCTTAACTCTCCCTGCTTAGGTACCCAAATCCTTTTCTTGTGAAATCTTCAAATTCCATCAGCCCCTTGCTCCAAATCTTTTATTCTTCCTTTCATTCCTTCAGCATCATCCTTGATTGCTGTTTCTTGAACATTTTTTAGTTGTTCCATTAAATCTAATTGTAGACTTAATCTAAGAGCACGAATTCGATTTCGCTTTTCATGATACTTACGACTTAGGGCATCTGCAACTACATTTGCCTTTCCTTCATGATATTGAATATCACCATCGTAGTCACTTAGAATTTCCATCCATCTTCTTTGCCTCATATTTAATTCTTTTTGCCCAAATATGTATCTTAAACTCTTATGATCTGTATAGACTGTAAACTTACTTCCATACAGATAGTGCCTCCAAATCTTAAGGGAAAAAATTATTGCTCCTAATTCTAAGTCATGAGTCGTATAATTTTCTTCGTGCTTCTTTAATTGTCTGGAGGCATATGCAATTACCTTTTTATGTTGCATTAACACACATCCTAATCCTAGCTTAGAAGTATCACAATAGACTTCAAAATCTTCTGTCCTTTCTGATAAAGCTAGAATTGGAGTATTTGTTAACTTTTGCTTTAAAATCTTAAAAGCCTCTTCTTGCCTGGGTCCCCATTCAAACTTAACTGTTTTACAGGTTAGCTTAGTTAATGGTACCGCTATCTTAGAGAAATCTTTAATGAAGCGCCTATAGTACCCAACTAATCCTAGAAAACTTCTAACTTCTGTAGCTGATTGCGGGACCTTCCATTTGGTGATCGCTTCTATCTTGGAGGGATCTACGTGAATACCTTCGTGATTCACCATGAGTCCTAAAAATTGCACCTCCTGTAGCCAAAATTCACACTTCGAGAATTTGGCGTAAAGCTTTTCCTTTCTTAACAAAGTTAAGAGTGCTCATAAATGCTCACAATGCTCGTCTTGACTTTTGGAATAAATAAGTATATCGTCGATGAAGACAATTACAAATTTATCCAGGTACGGCTTACAGATTCTATTCATCATGTCCATAAATGTTGCAGGAGCATTTGTTAGTCCAAAAGGCATGACTGTAAACTCATAGTGACCATACCTAGTTCTGAAAGCGGTTTTAGGTATGTCTTCTTCTTGTACCTTCAACTGATGATATCCGGAGCGTAAATCTATCTTAGAAAAATATCTAGCCCCCTGTAGTTGATCGAAAAGATCATCAATCCTAGGCAATGGGTATCGATTCTTAATTGTAACCTTATTCAATTCCCTATAATCGATACACATTCGCATCGAACCATCTTTCTTCTTTACAAACAGCACCGGTGCTCCCCAATAGGATGAACTAGGTTGTATGAATCCTTTACCTAGAAATTCATCTAATTGCTTTTTCAGTTCTAACATTTCAGTGGGTGCTAATCGGTATGGTGCTTTAGCTATGGGTGTAGTTCCAGGAATCAGATGAATTCTAAATTCTACCTCCCTATCTGGTGGTAATCCTGGTAGTTCTTCTGGGAATACATTCGAGTATTCTGATACTATAGGAATTTCCTTAAGTTCCTTATCCTTAGTGCTAATGATTACCGAAATCATATACACTATTCCTTGCTTTCGTTCATAACTAGCAACTTTCATTACAGAAATGAACTTCATTGATTCACGTGGCTTATCTCCTGTAACCATGATTATTTCGCCTGATGGTGTAAGAATTTCTATGGAATTCTTATCACAAAGGATTCGAGCATGGTTGGCTACTAACCAATCCATTCCTAATACGACATCGAATTTAGCTAAATTCATAGGTAATAGGTTTGCAGAAAATTTATGACCTGAAAGTTCTATATTTTCTTTTTGCAAAACCATATCTATGTTAACAGAATTCCCGTTTGCCGTTTCTACTGTATAAATCTGCCTAAGTTTGGTTAAGGGTAGCTTAAGAGCTTGGCAGAAAGAAGTATTTATAAAACTTTGGTTTGCACCAGAGTCGAATAATAATTTCGTATAAACGTTGTGTACCAGAAACGTACCAGCTATTACGTCGGGAATCAGTTCGGCTTCCTGTGTGGTCAATTGGAAGGCTCTTGCGTTCTTCTTATTAGTTCCTTCAGCGGGTTTGGCCTTGTTATCTGCTGGTTTGACCAATTTAGGGTATTCTGGTCTGAAATGCCCAGCTTCTCCACAGTTGTAGCAGATCTTTGATTTCTTTTTGCATTCCTCCTCCCGATGGCCCGTAATTTTGCAGAAATTACAATTTTCTCTACATTTTCCAAAATGTTTCTTTTTGCAATTCCCGCAAAATGGCGGGGTGGAAGAGGACCCAGTTCCCTTCCTCTTGAAGTTAGTATTATTACCCACACGAAATCCTTGGGTGATCTTTTGGGCTAATTCTTTTTTCCTGTTTTCTTCCCACGTACGCACCAACCCGTCGGTCAAAGTATTGGCTAACTCTACTGCATCGTCAATTGTGCGAGGTCTCGCAGCCTTGACGATGTCACGAATCTCGCTAATTAAACCCCAGATATAGCGAGAAATAAGTACCGGTTCTGGCGAAGCCATAGTTGGTACAATTCTGGCATATTCGAAGAATTTCGAAGTATACCCTCAACAATCAACATCTACCATTTGATGGCTCAGGAACTTATTCGCCATTTGTTCCTTTTCATATTCGGGGTAGAATTTCCTTTCCACTAGACGCTTAAATTCTTCCCAACTCATGGCATAAGCCATGTCACTTCCCTTGGCTTGCAGTACCGTGTTCCACCATTCTAATGCCTCTTCCTTAAAAAGGTGAGAAGCATACATGACCTTATCCTCCTCAACACATTTACTTATTTTAATCACTGCCTCGGTTTTCTCTAACCAGCGCAGTGCAGCAGTCGCCCCTTCATTGCCTGCAAATTCAACAGGTTTACAGGCAAGAAATTCTTTATAAGTGCAACCAGGTGTTGCAACTTTCATTTTCTTAAGTATCGGGGCTTGAATCACATTGTCATTATTGCCGCCTCCATTAACACTATTACTGAAATTATCGTCGCGTGTGCGTTTACTGGGGTTGGCTTGTGGAGGCTGAACATGACTTTTAACAGCAGCGACGATTGCTGGGATAGCATTTGCTATTCCCTGGGCAACGATATTCTCTATATCTTGCCTATTAAGAAAGTGATCTTCATTGTATTGTTCGGATTGGTTAACTTCGTTAACTGGTTCATTACCAGCATGTTCCATCTGATAATTAACAATATATATATATATATATATATAAAAGTCATTGGCATAAAATAAATAACAACCAAACAAAATAAAGCAATCACACACAATCATGTCAACACGTATAGCCAAAATTGTCGACTTTGCGACGTTAATATTTTTGTATATTAGTAGGCATCCGTACACACTAGTTATCTTACAAAAGTTTTATTTTAAGTCATTTTACATGATTATATTTTTAGTATTTATTTTATTATTATTAAACACATAACCACTCCACCATGCAACCACAACCAACTGACATCTCAGAAACGACGCTCCCTCTGGTCGTATTTCCATGAGATGTGTTCCCCCACTTCTCGGATTCGATTTCCTACGTTCACCAGTTCCTCACCATAGTGGCAGAGTTCAGCCAAGTTTTCTGTGCTCATAGGTAGGTTTGGTGCCGGCTCAGGGTCAAAATGGGGGAAATAGGTGTTAGGCTTATTCAAGAGACTCTGAAATTGCCATTCAGTGGTCCACCATTCTTCCAGCTCTCCTTGTAGGGGTCGGGGGTTAACAATAGGATCTGGGATAGCAGGTTCCAAATTCACTGGGAGTTGGGATTCAGCGGGGTAACTGAAGAGGTTTTCATCGGCAGGTCCGATGAGGTCGCTATTGGCCAGTTTGCGATCCAGCTCCTCCCATGGTGACATTTCATGGGCTTGCCCTGAACTCTCCTCGATCTCCTTTCCTTTGCCCTTATCCTTTGGATCCTCAGTCTTTTTAACCTTCTGTGCCGCTGGTTTCTTCCTACGCCCACGTTTCCAGTCCAAGATCCTCCTTCTCTTTTTTGGCTTTGGTTTCTCCTGCGGTTGGGCCTGGAACACTATTGGCTCTTCAGTATCAGCCTGGTAGCCAGTGAAGGTGCCGGTGGTATCCATATCTGGGCTATGGATAGAAATATTTCGGAGTGCCTCCGACAGTTCATTCATGCTGATCACACACATGAAGAAACACGCACAAACTTAAATTAAAATTGTATTTATTGTAAATTAAGTTTCCACAAAATCACAAAACGGTAATTAGAGAAATTAAGTATTTCTAAATACTTAATTGACTTAAATCAGTGGCTTTGATACAACCTTTTCCTGTCACGGCCCCCGGCCCGGTGTGACCCGGTCCAGAAGCCGCGGGACAGAAAACCCGTGGTATTGGTATTTAGTTTGGCAACGGAAATATTAATAGGATCGTTTAAACTTGAAAATGCCCAATTTATTTTATTTCACAAGTTTGGGATAAATCCCATAATTTACAATAAAGGAAATTTCACACGGAAATTCCCTGTTTTACAAAACATATTTATTTATTTTATTGAGTCACTTCTTCAAGCTTGTAGTGCTATACGGCACTTTTTCCTGAATCACAGCAAATCACCTGAAACATGTTTAAAAAGATTTTTATCAGCGGGGAAATATTGGCGAGTCATTCAATTTTCACAAAAGACACATTGTTATCAATTTACAGCATTAAGGGTTTTTATATTTGCCCCTATCATATAATTATCTGGTTCAGCTGTCACTCGACCGAATCTATGACTGTGGACATATCACTAAATAGGCTCGCCCACCTAAAGTGATAAATCGTTAGTAGTAATGTGCACAAAACCCCCACATACTGCCAGTAATTAAAGATTAGCAAACACTTAATCACTGCAAAGTATAACTGGAAAACATTTAGGGTTTTGTAAAGCAAATTTAATAAAAAGAGAATGACTCACATTGCAAATTTAATCGGACCGAACCTTGCCTACTGTTTTAACCTTGTAACCTAGTTTAAATAACAATGCACACGAAACAAGGTCAGTAACTTAATACAACATTCACGATAAGCTCACGAAATCAAAACCCTCACGACGAATGACAAAGTATAGCCCGTATTCGGACAGCACTTAAACATCCATCGGATCGGTTTCAATCGATCGGACATTGTATCGTAGCAGTGATCGAGTTATTACCCTGTTGTCGCAGCAGAGATTCGTGTTTGTGAGTGTTTTTGAACGAAATAGTATATAACTCAGTGTAGGAAACGAATTTTTATGTCGAAACAACTGTGCCATGCAAGTGCCAAACCCCTGCATTTATACTGAAAAATGGTCCCTGTCGCGTGGCGCGACGGCGCCCTTTTTAGGGTAGGGTAGCCCCGTGTCCACTTAGCCTAGGTGAGTCAACAACAAACGAATTTCGTGTTTTTACAGCGAGTTTTGAGGATAATCGTCAATTAGGGGATACCCCCCTGAGTTTTAGGGGCCCTGATCCTAGTTCCAACTGTTCTGAAAATTTTAGGGGTCATGCAATATTACTTGGAGGTCTCAATTAGGGTTTCCTATTGGACATAATAAAATAAGAAATAATAATTTTGGCGAGAGTTGTTACAGTTTGGCCCTTATTCCTGTAACTCGAATCCTAGCCCGGTATATCCCATTTTAGTTTTACACCATTGTGAACCTTACGCCTTTTTTACTCTCTGACCGAGGTTCTCGGCATTGAAAAATCTTCGTAAACTAAATCACACGTGTATATGTTGACGTTTAAGAGATATACGGTCAATAAAATCAAGAGCAATGGTGATATATAAGCGGATTAGACACCAAAAAATAAACACTCAAAAATGGTTACAATTTAAGGAATGTGTTTAGTGACGGCATCAGATTTCTAATTGATGTAGAAAGGTCTGGTGGCAAGAAAAGCTACTTCCATAAGGGTGTCAAGTGTTTTCGCTCGATGATTCCATTCTTGGTTGGTTGGTTTGGCTCTTGTTCCTGTAACTCGAATCCTAGCCCGGTATATCCCATTAAATTTTTACACCATTGTGAACCTTACACCGTTTTTACTCTCTGATCGAGGTTCTCGACATTGAAAAATCTTTGTAAACTAAATCACATGTGTATATGTTGACATTTAAGAGATATACAGTAAAAAAATGAAGAGCAATGGTGATATATATGCGGATTAGACACCAAAAATTAAACACTCAAAAAATGACTACAACTTAAGGAATGTGTTTAGTGACGGCATCAGATTCCTAATTGATGGAGAAAGATCTGGTGGCAAGAAAAGCTGCTTCCAGGAGGTTGTCAAGTGTTTTTGCTCGACGATTCCATTCTTGGGTGGTTGGTTCGGCCCTTGTTCCTGTAACTCGAATCCTAGCCCGGTATATCCCATTTTAGTTTTACACCATTGTGAACCTTACGCCTTTTTTACTCTCTGATCGAGGTTCTCGGCATTGAAAAATCTTCGTAAACTAAATCACACGTGTATGTATTGACATTTAAGAGATATACAGTCAAGAAATTCAAGAGCAATGGTGATATATATGCGGATTAGACACCGAAAAATAAACACTCAAAAATGGCCATAATTTAAGGAATGTTTTTAGTGACGGCATAAGATTCCTAATTGATGCAGAAAGGTCTGGTGGGAAGAAAAGCTGCTTCCAGGAGGTTGTCAAGTGTTTTCGATCGACGATTCCATTCTTGGGTGGTTAGTCTGGCCCTTGTTCCTGTAACTCGAATCCTAGCCCGGTATATCGCATTTTAGTTTTACACCATTGTAAACCTTACGCCTTTTATACTCTCTGATTGAGGTTCTCGGCGTTGAAAAATCTTCGTAAACTAAATCACACGTGTATATATTGACATTTAAGAGATATACAGTCAAGAAAATTAAGAGCAATGGTGATATATATGTGGATTAGACACCAAAAAATAAACACTCATAAAATGGCTACAATTTAAGGAATGTGTTTAGTGACGGCATCAGATTCCTAATTGATGGAGAAAGGTCTGGTGGCAAGAAAAGTTGCTTCCAGGAGGTTGTCAAGTGTTTTCGCTCGACGATTCCATTCTTGGCTGGTTGGTTTGGCCCATGTTCCTGTAACTTGAATCCTATCCCGGTATATCCCATTTTAGTTTTACACCATTGAGAACCTTACGCCTTTTTTACTCTCTGATCGAGGTTCTCATCATTGAAAAATCTTCATAAACTAAATCACACGTGTATATGTTGACATTTAAGAGATATACAGTCAAGAAAATCTAAAGCAATGGTGATATATATGAGGATTAGACACCAAAAAACAAACACTCAAAAAATGGCTACAATTTATGTAATGTGTTTAGTGGTGGCATCAGATTCCTAATTGATGGAGAAAGGTCTGGTGGCAAGAAAAGCTGCCTCCAGGAGTTTGTCAAGTATTTTCGCTCGACGATTTCATTCTTGGGTGGTTGGTTTGGCCCTTTTTCCTGCAACTCGAATCCTAGCCCGGTATATCCCATTTTAGTTTTAAACCATTGTGAACCTTACGCCTTTTTTACTCTCTGATCGAGGTTCTCGGCATTGAAAAATCTTGGTAAACTAAATCATACATGTATATGTTGACATTTAAGAGATATACAGTCAAGAAAATCAAAATCAATGGTGATATATATGAGGATTAGACACCAAAAAATAAACACTCAAAAAATGGCTACAATTTAAGGAATGTGTTTAGTGACGGCATCAGATTCCTAATTGATGGAGAAAGGTCTGGTGGCAAGAAAAGCTGCTTCCAGGAGGTTGTCAAGTGTTTTCGCTCGACGATTCCATTCTTGGGTGGGTGGTTTGCCCCTTATTCTTGTAACTCGAATCCTAACCCGGTATATCCCATTTTAGTTTTACACTATTGTGAACCTTACGCCTTTTTTACTCTCTGATCGAGGTTCTCGGCATTGAAAAATCTTCGTAAACTAAATCACACGTGTATGTGTTGACATTTAAGAGATATACAGTCAAGAAAATTCCAGAGCAATGGTGATATATATATGCGGATTAGACACAAAAAATTAAACACTCAAAAAATCGATACAATTTAAGGAATGTGTTTAGTGACGGCATCAGATTCCTAATTGATGGAGAAAGGTCTGGTGGCAAGAAAAGCTGTTTCCAATAGGTTGTCAAGTATTTTCGCCCAACGATTCCATTCTTGGGTAGTTGGTTTGGCCCTTGTTCCTGTAACTCGAATCCTAGCCCGGTATATCCCATTTTAGTTGTACACCATTGTGAACCTTACGCCTCTTTTACTCTCTGATCAAGGTTCTCGACATTAAAAAATCTTGGTAAACTAAATCACACGTGTATATGTTGACATTTAAGAGATATACAGTCAAGAAAATCAAGAGCAATGGTGATATATATGCGGATTAGACACCAAAAAATAAACACTCAAAAAATGGCTACAATTTAAGGAATGTGTTTAGTGACGGCATCAGATTCCTAATTGATGGAGAACGTTTGGTGGCAAGAAAAGCTGCTTCCAGCAGGTTCTCAAGTGTTTTCGCTCGACGATTCCATTCTTGGGTGGTTGGTTTAGCCCTTGTTCCTGTAACTCGAATCCTAGCCCGGTAAATCCCATTTTAGTTTTACACCATTGTGAACCTTACGCCTTTTTTACTCTCTGATCGAGGTTCTCGGCATTGAAAAATCTTCGTAAACTAAATCACATTTGTATATGTTGACATTTAAGAGATATACAATAAAGAAAATCAAGAGCAATGGTGATATATATGAAGATTTGACACAAAAAAATAAACTCTCAAAAAATGGCTACAATTTAAGTAATGAGTTTAGTGACGGCATCAGATTCCTAATTGATGGAGAAATGTCTGGTGGCAAGAAAAGCTGCTTCCAGGAGGTTATCAAGTGTTTTCACTCGACGATTCCATTCTTGGGTGGTTGGTTTGGCCCTAATTCATGTAACTCGAATCCTAGCCCGGTATATCCCATTTTAGTCTTACACCATTGTGAACCTTACGCCATTTTTACTCTCTGATCGAGGTTCTCGGCATTCAAAGATCTTGGTAAACTAAATTAACGTGTATATGTTGACATTTAAGAGATATATAGTCAAGAAAATCAAGACCAATGTTGATATATATATATATATGCGGATTAGACACCAAAAAATAAACACTTAAAAAATGGCTACAATTTAAAGAATGTGTTTAGTGACGGCATCAGATTCCTAATTGATGGAGAAAGGTCTGGTGGCAACAAAAGCTGCTTCCAGGAAGTTGTCAAGTGTTTTTGCTCGACGATTCCATTCTTAGGTGTTTAGTTTGGCCTTTGTTCATGTAACTCGAATCCTAGCCCAGTATATCCCAATTTAGTTTTACACCATTGTGAACCTTACGCCTTTTTTACTCTCTGATCGAGGTTCTCGGCATTGAAAAATCTTCGTAAACTAAATCACACGTGTATATGTTGACATTTAAGAGATATACAGTCAAGAAAATCAAAAGCAATGGTAATATATATGCGGATTAGACACCAAAAAAGAAACACTTAAAAAATGGCTACAATTTAAGGAATGTGTTTAGTGACGGCATCAGCTTCCAAATTGATGGAGAAAGGTCTGGTGGCAAGAAAAGCTGCTTCCAGGAGGTTGTCAAGTGTTTTTGCACGACGATTCCATTTTTGGGTGGTTAGTTTGGCCGTTGTTCCTTTAACTCGAATCCTAGTGCGGTATATCCCATTTTAGTCTTACACCATTGTGAACCTTACGCCTTTTTTACTCTCTGATCTGGTTCTCGGCATTCAGAAATCTCAGTAAACTAAATTAACGTGTATATGTTGACATTTAAGAGATATATAGTCCAGAAAATCAAGACCAATGTTGATATATATATGCGGATTAGACACCAAAAAATAAACACTAAAAAATGGCTACAATTTAAAGAATGTGTTTAGTGCTGGCATCAGATTCTGCTGGGATTGAACCCTATCAAAGGAACAGATAATTAAAGCCAAAACTGGGTCAGAGCAGTGGATCCAGAATAAGCAGATGTTACATACAAGTCTCTCCCCTTGAAAGTGGTTTTAACATCTGCTGACCTCCTATCTACTGATCTTGCAAACTGCTGACCTACAAACTGCTGATCTTGTAAAGGCCTGATGAAAGACTAAAGCTCTGTTGTTCAATCTACTGCCTTGAGTCAAGCTCTGCTGATCCGGACAAGTACTGCTGGGTTCACATCAGTGGAAGGATGCAGCAGTAGTTTATTATGTCTTTATGTAATGTAATGTAATAGCAGTAGTTAGCATAGCAGTGTTTGTATTGATCTGAGGTTAGAGTTTGTTAGGAGGTTAGATGTCACTTTCATGGTGACGTCAGCATTAGATGCTCAGTGGTTTGCTAGTGCCTATAAATAGAACAGTGCTCTGTACTGTTCTATTAGCTCTTTGCAAAATCGTCTTCTCTGCATGAACAAACACTGAGCTCTGGCTGAGGGGGAGTTTGTATTCAACATTGCATTGTAATCGTAATTGAAATAAATTCAATCTTTCGGTTCTTTGTGAAAAGTGTTTGATCAAAGCAATACTCTCGTTTGATTGTACGCAAAGTTTGTTTCCATCTTAATTCCGCTGCACAACTCATCCATCTTCATTCTAATTCAAACATAAAATACAATCAAAACCAAACTTAGATCCAACAATAACAATTGGTATCAGAGCTAGGACAGTCAAATTTGATTTAACAATCATTTTGACGTAAATAGTTCAACTCATAAAAGTTGATACTGATAGTTTGTTCGTTTGTGTTGAAAAACAGAGCAAGGTTTAATCACCATCAAAGTTGATTAATCAGTGTCTGTAAAACAACCAGGATGACGTCACAATCACAAGATGATAAGAATAACATTGGCTCACTTTTTAAACCACCCATGCTTAAACGTAATGAATACAACATCTGGGAGAGAAGGATGGGTCACATCCTTTCTCAACAGAACACTGGATGTTGGAGGTCTGTTGTTTTTGGTCCCCATGTTCCTATGGTGCCAAGTGCTGAGGACGCAAAGAAGTTCGTTCCTAAACCAACTGAAAACTATACTGAAACTGATTTTCAAAAGTTTGAACTCGATGCCAAAGCATTTAGCATCATAGCATCCGCATTATCCAATGAGATCTATGCTGGACTGTTACACTGTAACAGTGCCAAAGAGCTATGGGATGCGTTGAAGGAACAGTTTGGGGGGACAGAAGAAGTCATTGAGAACAATAGGGAAATTCTGAATCAGCAGTATGAAACATTCTGTCACATCAAGGGTGAATCACTGACTCAGCAATTTGAGCAATTCAGTTGTCTCATTAGTGAACTAAGGCTTGTTAAAGTAACTTTTCCAAATTCAACTCAAAATAGCAGGTTCCTTAGGTCACTACCAGAAAAATGGGACACCATAGCTTTTGTCACTAGAAACTCTGCTGAGTTCAAAGATCTGACCCTGACCCAACTTCATGGTAGACTCCTGACCTATGAAAGGGAGTTGAACCAGAAAAAGAAGTTGCAAGAGTCTGGAAAAGTTGCTGATGATTATTCATTCGGTAACACAACTCTTTTTGGTCAGGAAGAATCTGGTAGCAGTAGTAAGGATCAGGGTTATGATCACTTCATTGATATAACTGCTGGTGGAAATTTTAACAACCCTGATCCTCACTCTGCAAATTATGCTTTTACTGCAAATTGTGAAAACCAGATGTCAGATAACTTGTGCTTTGAACTAATTGATTTGCAACACTTTGATCCCACTGACTTAGAAGAGATGGACATTTTGCATCAATTGGCTTTGCTTAGTGTAAGAACAACCAAATTCTACAAAAGAACAGGGAGAAAATTCCCAGAGTTACATGGGAGTTTAAGGGTGGGGTTGGATAAATCTAAAATCAAATGTTACAAGTGCAATAGGCTAGGTCATTTTGCTAGGGAATGCAGGAGTCAAACTACTGGTCCTATAATTACTCATCCCAGCTCAAATCCTAGACCACAAAATCAAAGCACTGTTCACTATACCCAATATACCCCTGCAGCCCATGTTAACACTGCTCACTATGCTGCAACCCCTGTGCCTATGCATTATATCCAAACCACTGTTCCACAAATTCAGTATGTTCAAACCCCTGTCCCCCAGGCACAAGTGCAACCTGTTGCACCTCAAACAGCTGCTCCAGCAGTGGTACAACCAGATCAGCAAAGCTTTTTCACTCAAGGCTTTGTTGACTGGAACAGCATGCCTGATGAGCTTGGTGATGAAAATTTTGCACTCTATGCTTTTAATGAACCTTCTAATGATGAATTTTGTTTGATGGCATTAGAGTCAATACCAGAGGGGGTAGAAACTGAAGGTGAACAGCTAAGTGCTGAAACAGTGGATGAGGTGACTGAAGCAGTTGTTAAAGCAGTTGCTGGTGAACTGCTGCTGGGAGAAAATTCAGAAACCCTGATTGAACCACTGACAGACCCCTGGTCCAAAGAGGACAAAGAAGAAGAGGAAGAGAAGAGAGCAGGTGAGAAAGAAGTAAGAGCTGATGATGAAGAAAATCATCAATGTGATTGTGCAATGATGGCTGCTGCCAAGGTATCTCCTCAAGTTCTTGAAAAACTGTGTTCTGACAATTGCATTATTGCTTTTGCTAACATCAAAGAGGTAAATGAAAACCTTCGGGATAAAATCTTAACTGATGAAGTCAAATTTGAAAGATCTTTAAAAGAACTTAAAAACAAATTGACTGAAAAAGAGAAAGAGGTCAGCAGTCTGAAAGAAGAGCAGAGCATAACCAAAACCCAACTCCAAACTATGGTAGAAAAATACCAGGTTTGCAAAAAGGAGTTGGAGTCCACCCAGATCACCTGTGAAAAATGGGTGGAATCATGCAAAGGGTATGAGGTTATGCTTGAGAAACAGATTAAAAGCAATGTAAAATTTGGTGTTGGTTATAGAAAACATGATGATGAAAACACTGCTTTTGAAAAATCTGTTCAAACCACTGACGAAACAACTGAGTACATTCCCACAAACAAGAATGGCCAAGAAGTGAAAATCACTGACAAACTTGGTAACAAAATCACACTTGACAGACCAATGGGATCCTCTACTTTTGAGGAGATTGAGAAATACCAGTTTAAACCCACATGGTCTGATGAGTGTGACATTCTTGAAATTTTCAAGCCCATGGACTTTACAACCACTGACGGTGTTAAAGCTCCAAAAGCAAAAGTCATTCCTCTTAAGGACATCCCAACAGAGGTTAAAAACTCTGTTGCAAAGGAGTCTGAGAAGAGAAAGAAGAGAGAAAAGGTCAATAACTTGTTTTGTGAATTTTGTGAGAAAAGAAATCATCTAACAAAAGACTGTTTTCATTTAAAATCATACGATCTAAACAAAACAAGTGTCATTGTTCCTACTGAAAGCTGCATTGTCTGTGGTAAATCAAACCACAAAACTCAAGCATGTGTGTATCTCAAAAACTTTGATGTAAAAAAGAATGAATACACTGCTAAAACATCCTTGAGTCCATCAACATCATCTGTCAAATTCACCAAGAACCAACCACTGTTTGTGCCAGTTCAAACAGCTGTCACAAAACAGCTGAACCAAACATCTGTCAAAAGAGATGTTTAGGTTACTGATGCACCCCCTGCAAATCAATACAGAAGAGGTAAGGGACAACCACAACCATCTTACCAAAGGATTCCACACGTTTATGAGACCTACAAAAGGCCCTCTAAACCTAAAGTGAATAGGCATCCTTTTGGTTATCAACAGGTGATTGGTCAAGACCCCCAACAGTGGTTAGCAAGAAACAGTCCTAAAACTGTCCAAACCCCTGACCTAACCACTGTCCATCAATGTGCATCCATCCCAGACACTGTTGAGACCCCATCCAAAGCCTTAGTGGCTTTGGAAACCCTAATGAACTAATCCTTTTACTTCATGTGCAGGGAGCTTCTGCCTGCTTAGATAGCCTTTGGTATGTTGATAGTGGAGGCTCCAGGCACATGACTGGATGTAAAGCCCTACTCAAAGATTTCAAAATCTATGGAGGGGGTGATATATCCTTTGGGAATAACAGTAAAGGGAAAGTTCTGGGGTCTGGTACAATACAGTCTGGCAATGTAAAATTTGAAAATGTCAATCTGATAGACAGTCTGAAATTCAACCTCCTGAGTGTTTCACAAATGAGTGACAAGGGGTATGGGTCATTCTTCACAAAGGAGTGTTGTAGGATTGTTGGACCAGAAATGGTCAAAAAGATTGAAGCAATAATAAAAACTGGTCAAACAAAACTTTTGCTCAAAGAAGTGGCAATGTTTATGTTGTTGATATGTTAAAAGAGTGTCCCAGAGCTGATGCATGTCTGTTCTCAGCTGCCTCTAACAAAGAGACAAAACTTTGGCACAGAAGACTGGGGCACACAAATCTCAAGACAATCACTGAAATTTCAAAAAATGGTTTGGTAAGAGGCCTACCACAAAAATTGTTTTCATGTCCTGAGCATTGTGTTTCCTGTTTAAAAGGAAAACAGCATAAAAGCTCTTTTAAGTCCATTGAAGAGTCCAAAACAACCCAGTGTTTGCAAATGCTGCACATGGATTTGTTTGGCCCAGTTCAAGTCATGAGTCTCAAAAAGAAAAGATATTGTTTGGTTATTGTTGATGACTTCTCTAGGTTTACATGGACTTTCTTTTTACACTCAAAAGATGAGACTGCAGGCATTTTGCAAGACTTTGTGACACAGGTTGAAAAGCAATTTGACCTTCCAGTAAAAGTCTTCAGGAGTGACAATGGCACAGAATTAAAAAATAAGGAGTTGGATGCCTTCTGTGTGAAGAAAGGGATTGTAAGGCAGTAGAGCATCCCTAGAACACTAGAACAAAATGGGGTAGTTGAAAGAAAGAACAGAACTTTGATTGAGGCTGCCAGAACCATGCTTGCTGATTTAGGTTTGCCATTAACATTCTGGGCAGAGGCAGTAAACACTGCTTGCTATGTCCAAAACAGAGTTTTAATAAACCCCAGGCACAAAAAGACTGCTTATGAAATTCTGTATAAAATCAAACCACTGATCTCATACTTCAAGGTATTTGGCTGCCCATGCTTTATTTTGAACTTAAAAGATTCCATTTCAAAATTTGCTGCCAAAATTGATTGTGGTTATCATCTGGGATACTCAACCACTGCCAAGGCCTACAAAGTGTTTAATACACGGACCAAGGCAGTGGAGGAGACCTTGAATGTAAAGTTCAATGAACTTTCATCAATGAAAATCCCAGCAAATCCTGCAGATCTGTTTGATCTTGATAAATTCTCTTTTGAAAATACTGTTGTCAAGACTAACAGTGCAGGTCCATCAAAGGATTCAACACCAGACTATGGGTATGAAATCATCATCCCTCAAAGGTCTACCAAAATGGGAAGAGCAGCAGATGTTCAAAATAGTTTTCAAAGCTCAACCACTGCTACCTCAACAGTTGTTGACCAAAGTAGCCCCTTAACCACTGCTTCCACATCAACAAACACTGCTGACAAAAGTCCCCAAACAGTGGATAAAAGTCAGCATGTGTCCTCACCTTTACCTCCTATTCCACCACCTTTTGAAGCCACTGTTGGGTCATCAAAGTCACCAGCAGTGGTTAGCTCAGATGATACACATTTGCAGCCTTCACCAACAAATGCCATCATTCCATACCAAGGAGATTTAATCTACTTGAGATCTCATCCACCAGACCAAATCATTGGCAACATCAATGAAGGGGTGCTTACAAGAAGCCAAACCTAAAACATTTGTCTTTTTGCTGGTTTTCTATCACTCCATCAGCCAGTCAAGTACCAAGAGGCACTGAAGGACAACAGCTGGGTAGAAGGCATGCAAGAGGAGCTCCAACAGTTTAAAAGACAACAAGTATGGGAGCTTGTACCACTGTCAGAAGAGGTTAGTCCCATCGGCACAAAGTGGGTCTTCAAAAACAAAACTGATGAAAGGGGCATTGTTGTCAAGAATAAAGCCAGGCTTGTGGTTCAAGGTTACAGACAGGAAGAGGGGATTGATTATGATGAAACATTTGCCCCTGTAGCAAGATTGGAAGCTATAAGACTGTTCCTGGCCTTTGCTGTCAACCACAACATGAAGGTGTTCCAAATGGATATCAAAAGTGCTTTCCTCTATGGTACAATTCAAGAAGAGGTGTATGTGTGTCAACCTCCAGGTTTTGAGGATCCATTTTATCCAGATCATGTCTACAGGCTAAACAAAGCCTTGTATGGCCTGAAACAAGCACCTAGAGCCTGGTATGAAACTCTTTCCAACTTCCTACTCTCAAATGGTTTCAAAAGAGGTACCATTGATAAAACACTGTTTCTAAAATGGAAAGGGAAGGATTTAATGATTGTCCAAATTTATGTGGATGACATTATTTTTGGAAGCACATGTAACAAAATGTGTGAAGAGTTTAGGGAACTCATGACAGCTGAGTTTGAAATGAGTGCAATGGGTGAGCTGCAATGCTTTCTTGGTCTCCAAGTTCAGCAAATGCAAAATGGAACTTTCATTCATCAAAGCAAATATGCTAAAGAACTTTTAAACAAATTTGATATGAATGATTGTAAACCATGCAGCACACCCATGGCAACAAATAAGCTTGTCATGTCTGATGAAAAGGATGAGCTAATTGACCAAACACTTTATAGAAGCATGATTGGGTCTTTATTGTACCTAACTGCATCTAGACCAGACATCATGTTTGCAACATGTGTCTGTGCAAGAAGTCAATCAGCTCCCAGAAAATCAAATCTCATTGCTGTAAAAAGGATCTTCAGATACATAAAGGGTGCTCCCACACTTGGTATCTGGTATCCAGCTAATGGGAATATCAAGCTTTCAGGTTTTTCAGACAGTGACTTTGCTGGATGTCACACCACAAGGAAGTCCACTTCAGGAGGGTGCCAGTTTCTAGGCGATTGCTTGGTTTCTTGGCAAAGCAAAAAGCAAGCAGCTGTTTCAACATCCACTGCTGAAGCTGAATACATTGCTGCTGCAAGCTGTACAGCCCAACTCATGTGGCTTCAAAATCAGTTGCTGGATTTTGGTATCACTGCCTTAAAGACACCACTCATGTTGGATAGCCAGGCAGCAGAAAATATCATCAAAAATCCAGTTTCCCATTCAACCACCAAACACATCGACATCAGACATCACTTTGTGAGGGATTGCTATGAAAAATGTTTGATTTCTCTGCATCATGTTCCAACTAAAGACCAGATGGCAGATGTGCTCACAAAAGCATTAGATACTGCCACCTTTGAAAGTTTGGTCTCTAGGATTGGCATGCTAAACATGGAATAACAAGCAACATCTTGTTTTTCTATGAATAAAAGCATTAAAATGTTTTCAGAAAATCAAAAATCCATCTTTAAAAATAGCTAAAAATGAAGCTTTCATTAAAATCCTTAAAAGTCTGCCATAACCACTGCTTGTTCAAAAGTCTGCTCTACTTCAAAGTCTGTCCACTGCTGAAAGCCATCCCCTGTCCTCTCATTTCCTTGATAAACTCTGTTGTTCAAAAGCAGTGTCTTATCCACTGATATGCTATCCACTGATAGTGAAAATCATCCACTGCTTCCATTTTACCGTTGTAACCACTGCCTTCCTCAGAATCTTTCATAAAAGTACTGTCCTTCATTTCACCAGGGGTTGGCATGTGGGCAGTACATAGTGGTCAGACCTTTTGTAATCGCTGCCACGTCAGCATTCACTTTTTCTCTATAAAACCCCCACTTCACATCAAAAACAGGGTTTTACTGTCGAATTGAATTCTCAAAAATTCTCTTCTCAAAGTAGTTTTTCTTCAAATTCCTTCACAATTTTCTTCGATCATCATCTCCAAAATGACAAAATCGAAGTCATCTGCAAAACCCACTTCCAAATCAACATCCAACCAAGCCTCTCCAAAGGCAAAATCCACTGAAATTCCACACAAATCATCTCACAATCTTCTGGGTCTTCTCACAAAACCCGGCACCATAAATATCTTCAACTCCATCATTGATACCATATCTGCATCAAAGTACAAAACTTTGTTAACAGCATATGCACCAATTTACTTGACTACCCAAAGAGAGTTTTGGAAGAATGCAACCCTTGAAAAACAAGGAGACACTGTAATAGCCATCAACTCTGCTCTAAAGGGTAAAGCCGTCAAGATTACACCACAATCCATCTCAGAGGTCTTTCAACTCGACGATCAGGAAGGTAAATTTACTTTTCCCAAAAACGAGTTAAAAAATGATTTTCTGGAAAGAGGGTATAATGCAGAAATGAAAAAGGACGCCTTACAAAAAGGTTACTTCCCTTCTGCAACAAGGTTTTTATTTCATACCCTTCTAATGTGTGTTTCAAACAAAACCACTGCTTTTAATGAAATACCATTAAAAATTCAAAATCTGGGATATGCTATTCTTCAGGAAGAAAATTTTAATTATTCCCGGGAAATTTTTAATGATCTGGTTAAAAATGTTGAAACAAAATCATTCTTACTGTTTCCACGATTTCTAAGTTATTATTTTGAAAAGAAATTCAGTAGGAATGATATTTCTGAAATAAACCAAGGTGACTCTTTACAAATGCACAGCTTAACTGCTGAAACTTTTACAAGAATGTCAACACCTTGCAAAACACAAGCAGAGGTGCCTGAGCAGAATTTAGCAGCTACCACTGCTCCTCAGGTATCTGCTGCTGAGCCCACTGCTCAAGGTGATCAAAGTAGCAAAACAACTGCTTTGAAACCCACACCTAAAATCACCAAAAAGCCACAGAAAAGGAAAACTCAAAAACCCCCAAAACCTATCAAAAAGGCAACTCTGGAGGATGAGATACCAGAGCAACTGTCTGTGACAAAACAAAAGTCACAAGAAACCACTGCTACTTCTTCCTCACAGCAGTTGGTACAAATATCTCAACCCATAACCGAAACTCCTCCTGCTTCTTCTAAAAAAGAACAGGTTGTACACATAGGGACTCCACACTATGATGCTCTGGAATCACTCGCTTCCATCATCCACAGCCCAATGCCCGGGGCAAATTCTCTATCTACACCAAACATCACATCCACAATTCCCCCACCAACTAAACTTCTGTTGGATGCAATTGATTTGAACCAGGCACTAACCAGTCCTTATCAATCACCTATCAATGAGAATATACCTCAACAAATGACTGGGTCTGATGTATCAATCTTTGATAATCCACCAACACAACCTGAGGAGGTTACACCCCTTGAGTTACAATAACTCTTGGTGGTAATCCAAGTGAAGCAGCCACTACAAATGTTGAACCCATTGGTTTACATTTGGACAGTGGTTACATCAATAAGACTTCCTTGGAGGCAATTCCTTCCATAGCACCTCTGCCAACCACCAGTGGATTTGTTTTAACCACTGGCAACATCAAAAGGTTGTCAAGTGTTGAAGGAAGAAGACCCCAGTACCAAGAAAAAGGGGCATCAGTGGTTAATGTTTGGAGTACACTCCCTACCTCAACCACTGATATAACCACTGTTAGTGGGAAATCAGATAATCCCATTAAATTGGGTGATGGTTTAAAATATCTGGATTTGACGGAACGTGTTGATAAACTGGATACAGATGTTGCAGATATCAAAGACATGCTACAACAGTTGTTGACAGTACAAAAGCTGTAATCCACTGCTGTTCCACCTCAAGCACCTGCTCCACCACAAGCACTTGCTACAAATGAGCTCTGGAATCTATTTCAACCTTTTCTCCAACAACAAAAGAAAATGGCTGATCAGCAACATGAAATACATGTACAAAAGCTGAGAAACATCCTGGAGTCTAGGTTCAAGAACACACAAGCAGACATCAAAGCTCTCAAGGCCCATCTATTGAACACCACTGCCACTGCTCCTCCTACTGTTCTCTTTATTGATAAACTCCCCCCAGATAATGCCAAAAAGGGGGAGAAAATTTAGGAGTGGATAAGGAAGGGGATAGACGATGGTCTTTACATCGAACCAGAAGAGGATGCTATGACCAGAAAAAATCCCTTGCCAGATGGTAGCAAAAAGGTTGATGCTACCCAAGAAGCACTTGATGAAGGAGTAGCAAGTGTAAAAAGGGATAGAGCGGCAAAGGATATTTCAAGGTGGAATGAGGAGAAAAGAGCTTACATAGAGCTGAATGCGCAGGGTTGTTCTGGGCTGAAGGATGTTCAAAATCCTGAGCTAAAAAGAAATCTCACTACAAAAGTGAGGAAACCCAAGACCACACCATCCAGACTCACAAAGCATACTTCTAAACCACCATCCAAAAGGCACCAAGATCAAACCTCCATACAAACAGCTGTTGTAACTCCTGCTGTATCAACTACTGCTGGTACTTCAGAGGTTTCAACATCTGTTATCACTTCAACACACACCACAACCACTGTCTTACCACCACCACCATCACCACCAAAAACAATCTCACCACCATCTCCTCCTGCCAAAAAGCAGAAGACAACAGATGTTACAACATCTGCTGTAATGACAACAGTGGTTGAAGCACCAGTTGTTTCAACATCTGTTAGTCAATCACAAACCACTGCCACTCAAACTACCACCACTGTATCACCCAAAGCATCATCAGTCCCTCATCAAACAAAAAGGAGAAGGCTAATCCTGAAAGATGATGACACTTCACCACCATCAACATCTTCAAAGTCTTTGTCACTTGTTACAATTCCCAAGCCTGTTCCTCTCTCATCAGCACAAGTTCAACAGCCCTTAGCTCCTGCAGGTGTCCAATTTCCTCTTGAGCTCATAGCAGTCAGAGAATAAATCAAGTCCTTTTATTATGAGGATGACCCTGCTAAAAGGATATTGCCATCAGTTAAAGGATATCCCAGGCCTAACAATATTGAAGAATACTTGAAAATCAAGGCTAAGCAAGCAGAGGATATCTCAAAAAGAAATACACAAGGGAAATCTGATAGAGAAATACAGCAGAATTATCAATACTTGCTCACACAAGTCAGATCCCTAGAACAGTTTGCAAAAAATGTATGTCAACAAATTTCAGAAAGAGCAGATGAAACTCTAAGAAAAGACTACATTGAAAGCATTATGTCAACCAAGAAGTACAAGGGAGAAAAGCACATGTACAAGGAGTGGACCATTCCTGAGCTTGAACAAGAAGCAGCCAGGATTCAAGAAATGGTCAAGAATAAGGTCAAACACACTCCTCCAGAATGGTCAAAGTACAAGAAGAATGTGCCTGAAAAATCACTTGAGCTAAAGAGAATGAAAGAGGAACTAGTTGCTGCTGATTATGGGTCTAAACATCAAGTGGCAAGATGGAAAGAAGATGTAGTCAGGGCCACCTACAAAAGGTTGGAGGAACTAAGAAAGAAAGATCCCACAGTTCCTCAAAAACCTGACTATCCTGAAGCAGAGGTTTCAAAGAGACCATCAAAACTGCAAATCAGGAGAGCCACTGCTCCAACTGGTGCTGCTATCTACAAAAGAAAGCAACAAAAACCGGTGGTTACTGAAACAATGGCTGAATTAATGGCAGGAGATGAGCTTGTAAAGGAAGGTCTCAAAAGGATGATAGCTGAAACTCTTGACCTAAATCAACCTGCAAGTACTGCTCAGACAGTTCTCAATTGGCCAGCATCTCCAAACACCTCATCCAATAAAAATCTCCCAAGAAACCCATCAGGCTCAAAAGTACTAAAGTGGGAAACTGACAAATAGACCCATGTATTGACTATGTTCAGGTCTGGTGGAGAAGTGAAGAAAATAACAAGGGAACAAGCTCTTGGTCTGAGTCTTGAAGATATGCAGGATCTCCTTGATCTTCCACTTGGTAGGGATGAAGATGACACAGATGCTCTAGACTTTGAGCTACAACTTAAAGGTCAGATAAGGGAACTGTTGATGAGGCAATAAAGTTCCACAATAATGAAGGGTTTTGGCATTATCTGTTCCAGGGGGATTGTTGGGATTGAACCCTATCAAAGGAACAGATAATTAAAGCCAAAACTGGGTCAGAGCAGTGGATCCAGAATAAGCAGATGTTACATACAAGTCTCTCCCCTTGAAAGTGGTTTTAACATCTGCTGACCTCCTATCTACTGATCTTGCAAACTGTTGACCTACAAACTGCTGATCTAGTAAAGGCCTGATGAAAGACTAAAGCTCTGTTTGTTCAATCTACTGCCTTGAGTCAAGCTCTGCTGATCCGGACAAGTACTGCTGGGTTCACATCAGTGGAAGGATGCAGCAGTAGTTTATTATGTCTTTATGTAATGTAATGTAATAGCAGTAGTTAGCATAGCAGTGTTTGTATTGATCAGAGGTTAGAGTTTGTTAGGAGGTTAGATGTCACTTTCATGGTGACGTCAGCATTAGATGCTCAGTGGTTTGCTAGTGCCTATAAATAGAACAGTGCTCTGTACTGTTCTATTAGCTCTTTGCAAAATCATCTTCTCTGCACGAACAAACACTGAGCTCTGGCTGAGTGGAAGTTTGTATTCAACATTGCATTGTAATCGTAATTGAAATAAATTCAATCTTTCGGTTCTTTGTGAAAAGTGTTTGATCAAAGCAATACTCTCGTTTGATTGTATGCAAAGTTTGTTTCCATCTTAATTCCTCTGCACAACTCATCCATCTTCATTCTAATTCAAACGTAAAATACAATCAAAACCAAACTCAGATCCAACAATAACAGATTCCTAATTGATGAAGAAAGGTCTGGTGGCAAGAAAAGCAGCTTCCAGTAGGTTGTCAAGGGTTTTCGCTTGTCGATTCCATTCTTGGGTGGTTGGTTTGGCCCTTGTTCCTGTAACTCGAATCCTCGCCCGGTATATCCCAATTTAGTTTTACACTATTGTGAACCTTATGCCTTTTTACTCTCTGATCGAGGTTATCGGCATTGAAAAATCTTCGTAAACTAAATCACACGTGTATATGTTGACATTTAAGAGATATACAGTCAAGAAAATGAAGAGCAACAGTGATATATATGCGGATTAGACACCAAAAAATAAACACTAAAAAATGGCTACAATTTAAGGAATGTGTTTAGTGACGGCATCAGATTTCTAATTGTTGGAGAAAGGTCTAGTGGCAAGAAAAGCTGCTTCCAGGAGGTTGTCAATTGTTTTCGCTCGACAATTCCATTCTTGGGTGGTTGGTTTGGCCCTTGTTCCTATAACTCGAATCCTAGCCCGGTATATCCCATTTTAGTTTTACACCATTGTGAACCTTACGCCTTTTTTACTCTCTGATCGAGGTTCTCGGCATTGAAAAATCTTGGTAAACTAAATCACACGTGTATCTGTTGACATTTAAGAGATATATACAGTCAAGAAAATCAAGAGCAATGGTGATATATATGCGGATTAGACACCAAAAAATAAACACTCAAAAAATGGCTACAATTTAAGGAATGTGTTTAGTGACGGCATCAGATTCCTAATTAATGGAGAAAGGTCTGGTGGCAAGAAAAGCTGCTTCCAAGAGGTTTTCACGTGTTTTCGCTTGACGATTCCATTCTTGGGTGCTTGGTTTGGCCCTTATTCCTGTAACTCGAATTCTAGCCCGATATATCCCATTTTAGTTTTACACCATTGTGAACCTTACGCCTTTTTTACTCTCTGATTGAGCTTCTCGGCATTGAAATATCTTCGTAAACTAAATCACACGTGTATATGTTGACATTTAAGAGATATACAGTCAAGAAAATCAAGAGCAATGGTGATATATATGCGGATTAGACACCAAAAAATAAACACTCAAAAATGGCTACAATTTAAGGAATGTGTTTATTGATGCATCAGATTCCTAATTGTTGGAGAAAGGTCTAGTGGCAAGAAAAGCTGCTTCTAGGAGGTTGTCAAGTGTTTTCGCTTGACGATTCCATTCTTGGGTGGTTGGTTTGGCCCTTGTTCCTGTAACTCGAATCTTACCCCGGTATATCACATTTTAGTTTTACACCATTGTAAACCTTACGCCTTTTTTACTCTCTAATCAAGGTTCTCGGCATTGAAAAATCTTCGTAAACTAAATCACACGTGTATATGTTGACATTTAAGAGATATACAGTCAAGAAATTCAAGAGCAATGGTAATATATATGCGGATTAGACACCAAAAAATAAACACTCAAAAAATGGCTACAATTTAAGGAATGTGTTTACTGACGGCATCAGATTTCTAATGGATGGAGAAAGGTCTGGTGGCAAGAAAAGCTACTTCCAGGAGGTTGTCAAGTGTTTTCGCCGTGACGATTCCATTCTTGGGTGGTTGGTTTGCCCTTGTTCCTCTAACTCGAATCCTAGCCCGGTATATCCCATTTTAGTTTTACACCATTGTGAACCTTATGCCTTTTTACTCTCTGATCGAGGTTCTTGGCATTTAAAAATATTCGTAAACAAAATCACACGTGTATATGTTGACATTTAAGAAATATACACTAAGGAAAATTAAGTGCAATGATGGTATATATGCGGATTAGACACCAAAAATTAAACAATAAAAGAATGGCTACAATTTAAAGAATGTGTTTAGTGTCGGCATCAGATTCATAATTGATGGAGAAAGGTCTGGAGGCAACAAAAGCTGCTTCCAGCTGGTTATCAAGTGTTTTCGCTCGACGATTCTATTCTTGGGTGGTTGGTTTGGCCCTTGTTCCTTTAACTCAAATCCTAGCCCGGTATATCCCATTTTAGTTTTACACCATTGTGAACCTTACGCCTTTTTTACTCTCTGATCGAGGTTCTCGGCATTGAAAAATCTTCGTAAACTAAATCACACGTATATATGTTGCCATTTAATAGATTTACAGTCAAGAATATCAAGAGTAATGTGATAAATATGCGGATTAGACACCAAAAAATAAACATTCAAAAAATGACTACAATTTAAGGAATGTGTTTAGTGACGGCATCAGATTCCTAATTGATGGAGAAAGGTCTATTGGCTAGAAAAGCTGCTTCCAGGAGGTTCTCAAGTGTTTTCGTTCGACGATTCCATTCTTGGGTGGTTGGTTTGGCCCTTGTTCCTGTAACTCGAATCCAAGCCCGGTATATCCCATTTTAGTTTTACTCCATTGTGAACCTTACGCCTTTTTTACTCTCTGATCGAGGTTCTCGGCATTGAAAAATTTTCGTAAACAAAATCACACATGTATATGTTGACATTTAAAAGATATACAGTGAAGAAAATCAAGTGCAATTGTGATATATATGCGGATTAGATACCAAAAATTAAGCAATCAAAGAATGGCTACAATTTAAGGAATGTGTTTAGTGACAGCATCAGCTTCCTAATTGATGGAGAAAGGTCTGGAGGCAAGAAAAGCTGTTTCGAGAAGGTTGTCAAGTGTTTTCGTTCGACGATTCCATTTTTGGGGTGGTTGGTTTAGCCATTGTTCCTGTAACACGAATCCTAGCCCGGTATATCTCATTTTAGTTTTACACCATTGTGAACCTTACGCCTTTTTTACTCTCTAATCGAGGTTCTCGGCATTGAAAACTCTTCGTAAACTAAATCACACGGGTATATGTTGACATTTAAGACATGTACAGTCAAGAAAATCAAGAGCAATGGTGATATATATGCGGTTTAGACACCAAAAAATAAACACTCAAAAATGGCTACAATTTAAGGAATGTGTTTAGTGACGGCATCAGATTCCTAATTGATGGAGAAAGGTCTGGTGGCAAGAAAAACTGCTTCCAGCAGGTTGTCAAGTGTTTTCGCTTGATGATTTCATTCTTGGGTGGTTGGTTTGACCCTTGTTCCTGTAACTCAAACCCTAGCCCGGTATATCGCATTTTAGTTTTACACCATTATGAACCTTACGCCTTTTTTACTTTCTGATCGAGCTTCTCGGCATTGAAAAATCTTTGTAAACTAAATCACATGTGTATATGTTGACATTTAAGAGATATACAGTTAAGAAAATCAAGAGCAATGGTGATATATATGCGGATTAGACATCAAAAAATAAACACTCAAAAAATGGCAACAATTTTAGGAATGTGTTTAGTGACGGCATAAGATTCATAATTGATGGAGAAAGGTCTGGTGGCAAGAAACGCTGCTTCCAGGAGGTTGTCAAGTGTTTTCGCTTGACGATTCCATTCTTGGGTGGTTGGTATGGTCCTTGTTCCTGTAACTCGAATCCTATCTCGGTATATCCCATTTTAGTTTTACACCATTGTGAACCTTACGCCCTTTTTACTCTCTGATCGAGGTTCTCGGCATTGAAAAATCTTCGTAAACTAAGTCACACGTGTATATGTTGACATTTAAGATATATACAGTCAAGAAAATCGAGAGCTATGGTGATATATATGCGGATTAGACACCAAAAAATAAACACTCAAAAAATGGCTACAATTTAAGGAATGTGTTTAGTGACGGCATCAGATTCCTAATCGATGGAGAAAGGTCTGGTGACAAGAAAAGCTGCTTCCTGGAGGTTGTCATGTGTTTTCGCTCAACGATTCCATTCTTGGGTGGTTGGTTTGGTCCTTGTTCCTGTAACTCGAATCCTATCTCGGTATATCCCATTTTAGTTTTACACCATTGTGAACCTTACGCCTTTTTTACTCTCTGATCGAGGTTATCCGCATTGAAAAATCTTCGTAAACTAAATCACACGTGTATATGTTGACATTTAAGAGATATACAGTCAAGAAAATCAATAGCAATGGTGATATATATATATATAGAGGCCGGTTATCATACAAATACTCTAATCGTACATTATGTACGCTACATTCTAGTCCGTCAGATCATCTCATTTAATCAGCGTGTTTTATCAATTTAAAATTAATAAAAAGAAACCGCCAAGGTTAAAATCGTCAAATGCGAGATCAAAACCCCTAACAATCAGCACAATAACTCCCCAAAACATACCGTAAACCCCAAAATCAACATTGCATTCTCCTTCAACAAAGTTCCCTGCTACTCTCCGTTGCGATTCAAGTTAGATTCATGAGTTCTGAGAAACGAAGCAAAGCAAACAATGACAGACCACAATCGAAGAAGATGAATCCAGGTATCGATTGAAATTTGCGATTTTATAGTATAAATATACATGGACTTTAATGTCAAATGCGATTTTGTTTGTTTATTAATCTTTTAACTGAAACATATAGTTTTATAAAATACATATTGGTCACAACTGCAATTTTGCTAGGGTTTATGACTGGTTTGTTTATTTATTAGGTTTGGCATGATTATGCAGTTTTCATAATTATACATGATATATGTGCGATATCATATAAGGTTTTGTGAGGGTTTTGTATGACAAATGCGATTTCATAAGATAAAATACTGTTTGTTGAAGGTTTTGGTAATGCTTAACTAACACATGCGAATTGATAATTAAAGGCATGCGAATTATAAAGATTGACTATTTTTGTTAATATATTAGTGTTTTTAATTTCGCATTTGTGTTTTTAATTTCGTAAATTTGACAATGAATTATTAATATTTGCAATGAATTATTAAAATTTGCGAATTGATAACTAATTCATGCGATTTTATCACTTATTGACTTAATGTACATGATTAACTGATAAATGCGATTTTGTAAAGTTTCTTGACTATATCATGCGATTTTGTAGAAATAGAATCTGATGATGACTTTGAAGGGCCAATATCAAGACTGATAAAAGTTGACAAGAATAGAAAGAGAATGATAGTTGTAGAAAGTTCTGAAGAGGATGACTTTGTTAAGCCACTCCCAAAAAAGAAAAAAGATGAGAAGAAATCAAAGATACAGACAAAAAAACATTCAAAAAGGTGGAACAACCTAAAACAGAACATAGGGAATTCTTCAAATACAGCAATGAAGCAATACTGCTGAGATGCCAACCTAACTCATACATGGATACTGTGAGTAGATTTTCAGAAAAAACAGCTTGAAGAAGTAAGGAATATGGGATTTGGTGCTATACTAAATATCAACATCAACCATATTTCGACACGATTGGCATATTGGCTAGCAAGAAACTTTGACGAGAATTCCGATGAGCTAAACTTGGGAAAACACAAAATAAAAATAACATCGGACACAGTTTTTGAGGTATTTGGAATACCAAGAGGGCCAAAGAAGGTTGAGATAATAGCCGATAAGAGGAAAGTTAAAAAGCAAATGAAACTTGAAAAAAGTAAAGAACCAGGAAATGCTGTGAGGGATACATTCATCCACCAGTGGGAGGAAAACAGGAGAATTACCCATGGCTTAATTGCAGATACAATGGAAAATCAAAGAGACGGGGGGAGCCTGTTTAAATTAAACTTCCTAGTATACTGGATGACGTTCTTTGCGGAGATTACAAAGGCAACACTTGCAAATGATAGATGTTTGCTTGGTGTAGAAGATGTTGAGGAAATAAAGAATCTAGATTGGTGCTCATTTCTACTCGACACCTTGCGTCGTACACGAGCAGGCTGGAAGAACTACAAAATACAGTTTGTGGGACCTGTTGCCTTTCTTACGGTATACATTACTACATTTAATAACACATTTAGAATACTAGTTTGTTTTGTTATATAATTAAATGATCTTGCGATTTATACAGCTTCTGTACACGCATGAGTACAACAAGAGGCTTAACCTGTTTGAGAAAGCTGTGGAAATACCGGTTATTCGTTATATCACATCATCGGAGATTGATATAGTCGAAGATAATATTTCGGATAACGGACCTCAATGGATATCAAGTGAGAGTGAAGAAGAAGAAGAAGAAAATGAAGAAGAAACTGATGAAGAAAATGAAGAAGAAGAGGGTCCTTCAACGGAAGATTATACACTAAGACCACCGGTTGACACCACAATAAGCTACAAAAGAAGAACTGCGCATGGAGTACAAAACAAAGAAACCAGGGGAGAGCCAAAAGATAACGAGAACATTGATAATTTCATGGATTTCAGTTTTGAAATCCATGAAATGTCTCAGTTGAACCTTGAGATGGGAGTTGGAACACAGACACAGAAAATGATTAATTATTGCGCCACTCCTGTTCAATTTTCACCATCCATATTCTATGACACAGCCCAGTAACAAGAACGAGAGGCTTCAAGAACCCACAAAAAGGTAAGCGCAAAAAAAAATAATTTCAATTAATCCATTCATATTTAACATTTCAATTAATAGTATATTAACTCAAAAAATATTTACAGAACCTGTTAAAGAAAATGAAAGCAAATGTCAAAAAGTACATTAAAATGGTTCAAGATGTTCACGAGATGAACAACTTAGTTTCAGAAGCAAGAACTAAATGTTTTTGGGATCCGGAGATTATGGCGGCCTGTAAGCAATGGGATGAGACGCTTCGGAATAATCCCATTTGTGTGCCGCCTGCTTCGGATCAAGAGCATGAAACTGCAACCTCTCCTGTTCATCAAGATCCTGAAAATCCAGCTTCAGAAGTTCATCAAGAAGTTACTACAACCGAAGAAGGTAGAAATGATGATGAAGCTCAAAAAGTAATATCCAGTGTTTTGGTAGAAATGGCATCAACAGGTAAAACATGCGAACTCAAATATTAACACATGCGAAATTATTTAAAAAAATACTATTTTTATGCATATGCGAAACCAATAAAAACACATGCGATTTAGGTCAACAACACTTCAAATTTGATTTCGCACGCGATGTAATGTATACCCTGCGATTTTGATTATAATGTATTAACATTAAATAATTTGTATCTACAGGTGTACTGCAACCAGATGATGGAGGAGTCACAGACACCCTTCTTGCAAACATTCAAACTGTGGAACCGGGTGTATACGCATACCAACAACCTGCCAAAGGTAAAAAAACACTTTATATTATGAAAAAAATTAAAAAGCACAAATTATTGTATTTCTTAAATTACTCTGGCTTGCAGAAATTGGTGAAAACGAAACTGTTATCGAAGAAACAGTTAACCTTTCAGAATCTACCCAAGACATTCAACAAAAAGTTCAAGAAAAAGTGACAGAAATGGAAGCAGTTTCTTTAAAAGAAACAACACAAAAAGAACCTCCACATACCGATACGGGAATAGAAGTTGAGAAGGAACCGGTCGTTGAGAAGGAACCGGAAGTTGAATGCCCTCAGGTAACAGCTGAGGAATTGAATGAAGTTGAGTTGCTTTTGAGCCTGGGTCCCACCATGGAAGAAAACAAACAAAAAAAACAACTAAGGGGAGAAAAAACACAAACCCAAAGCCAGTTCCAAAACAAACCATACCAAAAGGGTTAAACGAACTGCTTTATAAGACAATAGAACAAGCCAAAATTCGAGCTGAGAAAAGATGTAAAGAGCTTAGAGAAAAATTTTGTTCCCCTTATTGCAACAGGGTGGTAAACTTGCACGAAGCACTATTGACTCAAGAATTGAGTGTGATTCGGTATACATTTGCAACATTTGAAGGCTTACAGTAAGTAAAATACTTATATCAAATAACAAACATCTAAAAATATATACACACAACAAAAAACTAATTATATATTTTATGACTGGCAGAGAAGAATTTTACCGATCAAAAACTGAAGTTGCAACATTCAAAGCTGTATTTGAAAGCTTCTATAGGGAACAATACATAGCATCGAACGGAATAGATGCATTTGTAGATATTCTAAACCTTGAAGAGAAGAAGAGGGATAAGAAATCATCACCATACAGACTCTTCTTGTTTAGCACAATGATGGTATGTTTTCATATACATTTTGTCATTTGAAAAATTCTAAAAGTAAATGCCTATTAAATGATTTCGCACACTGATTATAACTAAAATCGCATGTATTATAGAAGAAATTTCCCTATGAAACATTTCTCATACTGATTTAATTTCGCATTTGTTATATGTACTATTCGCATGTGAAAAGAAATCCTTTGTTTGCATTCTCATACTGTTATAATTTCGCATGTGTTATATACACTATTCGCATGTTAAAATTAAAATACATTGTTTGCATAACATTTATTCTATTTACATAACATACAGCCGGATATCTTTTACGACGAGGAGACATACACAGACAACCGACGACTAACCATATTTGCCTCAAATTTTGAAGACATCATACAAAAATATGAGGTTAAAAAACTTGATTCGGTTGACTTGGTGTTTATTCCGGTACTTCAAGGTGACCACTTCTATGTCTTGTGCTTCCACTTGAAAACCGGCAAAATTGAGCTGATTGACAATTCAGCAGCTGAACAAGAGTTTAAGGAAAGATACAAGGGCCTTTCAGACACACTGGTAATACAAAAACTTATACATATACATGTTATATATTATGTAAAAGCTACTAACACAATGTTGCTATGTTACAGAGAAGGTTATTGGTTTTATACCTACGAAAGGCTTTAAAACCAACACCGGCTATCGAAGAACTTGCAACCTCAGTTATCGAAAGAAAAGTTATGGATTGGAGGACAAAGAATAACGGCGTCGACTATGGAGTGTTTACGATGCGTCACATGGAAACATACAAAGGAGACACAATACCATGGATGACCGGATTTGTGAAAGAAGATGAAGTAAACAACAGACAGTAAGCACAACTACATCTCCTAAGGCACAGATATCTCAGCAAAATCATTCTATCCGAACACAATATCCACCGTCAAAAAATAATTAAAAGGGCAAATGCTTTCGATAAAAGGCCAGACAAACAAAGATATATGAAAGATTTGGATAAGATAATCCCAGAAAGGATGAGTGTGTATTTTGGGAAGGAAACAAAGTAAACTTCTTTGGTGATGGATTTATGTTGAATATTTAAACTTGTTAGTGTTTTTTTAATTTCGCAAATATCAGTATTTTTAATTTCGCAGTTGTATTTTAATTTCGCATTTGACAATGAATTATTGAAATTTGAAGTAAATATGTGGCAATTAAAATGCGAATACAATTCCATTATACAACACAAAATGCGAATTTATTTAAACATGAACAAAAAAAACACAAAATTCATTCAAAAGATGAAAGAAACTCCATTTTCATCTTCATCGAGCATCTTAAGACAGTTATTGCATCAGCCAACTCTTTCAACTGTTTCTCATCCCTCTCACCCAAATCCACCATAAACATAACATCAATTTCTTTAAGACTACTCACTTGCATCTGAGATAGCAAGTCCAGAATTTCTTGTCTTCTCTTCATGTTTTCTGTTACACGAGAAATGTTGGCCTCCAACATCTCTTGACATGATCGATCCTCTTGAATTTGTTGCTCAATCCTTTTCCTCAAATCCTGCTTGATACTTGGTTCAGAAGAAGATGATGTTCGTATATCTGCCATTCTTAATAGGATATTTGAAAAGAGTGTTAAAAATATAAAATATATGATAAAAATTATTGATATGAATTATTGAACTCAATTATTGAACTGAATTATTTGATTTCAATTATTGAGCTGAAATATGAAACACACTGTGCGAAAATAAAAATAATTATTATTAAAACTTGCGAAATTAAAAGCTATATTTGATAAATACTTTAAAATTTGCGAAATCACAGACTTAAAACATGCGAAATTACAAAATATAAAATTCCATTGTTTGCGAAATGTCTAATTTAAAACTTGCGAAGTTATACAAAAGATCCATTCATAACTACCGGTATTATGTTAACACAATACATGCGATATAACCAAACAACACATGCGATATGGTAACCAAACAAAGAAAACCATAAACAACTTATCTTCAACCTCGTTACAATCTAATAAAATGAAAAAAAGCCTTCAGATCAAATAAAACCCAAAACTCAAACATAATTAAACTATTGACGAATCCTAAATGACGAATCCAGTTTCAATCAAGAATAAAATCAAAAACCCTACAAATCGAATTGATACAAACAATAATTAATTGGACGGCTACGAAACGAAATCCATATCTGCTTCCTAATTGCCGGAATTCCCCTAAGATGATCGAATGAAATGTCTGATATACCCTTATTTAATTAAATTGAATCCGGACACGTGTATGGCTGTGGGTATCGCGTACATAATGTACGATAGGGAGATTTGTACGCTACACTTTACCTATATATATATATATATATATATATATATATATATATATATATATGCGAATTAGACACCAAAAAATAAACACTCAAAAAATGGCTACAATATAAGGAATGTGTTTAGTGACGGCAACAGATTCCTAATTGATGGAGAAAGATCTGGTGGCAAGAAAAGCTGCTTCCAGGAGGTTGTCAAGTGTTTTCGCTTGATGATTCCATTCTTGGGTGGTTGGTTTGGCCCTTGTTCCCGTAACTCGAATCCTAGCCCAGTATATTCCATTTTAGTTTGACACCATTGTGAACCTTACGCCTTTTTTACTCTCTGATTTAGGTTCTCGGCATTGAAAAATCTTCGTAAACTAAATCACACGTGTATATGTTGACATTTAAGAGATATACAATCATGAAAATCAAGAGCAATGGTGATATATATGCGGATTAGACATCAAAAAATAAACACTCAAAAAATGGCTACAATTTAAAGAATGTGTTTAGTGACGGCATCAAATTCCTAATTGATGGAGAAAGGTCTGGTGGCAAGAAACGCTACTTCCAGGAGGTTGTCAATTGTTTTCGCTCGACGATTCCATTCTTGGGTGGTCGGTTTGGCCCTTATTCCTTTAACTCGAATCCTAGCTCGGTATATCCTATTTTAGTTTTACACCATTGTGAACCTTACGCTTTTTTACTCTCTTTTCGAGCTTCTCGGCATTGAAAAATCTTTGTAAACTAAGTCACACGTATATATGTTGACATTTAAGAGATATACAGTCAAGAAAATCAAGAGCAATGGTGATATATATGCTGATTAGACACAAAAATAAACACTCAAAAAATGGCCACAGTTTAAGGAATGTGTTTAGTGACGGCATCAGATTCCTAATCGAAAGAGAAAGGTCTGGTGGCAAGAAAAGATGCTTCCTTAAGGTCGTCAAGTGTTTTCGCTCAACGAATCCATTCTTGGGTGGTTGGTTTGGCCCTTGTTCCTGTAACTCGAATCCAAGCCCGGTATATCCCATTTTAGTTTTAAACCATTGTGAACCTTACGCCTTTTTTACTCTCTGATCGAGGTTATCGGCATTGAAAAATCTTCGTAAACTAAATCACACGTGAATATGTTTACATTTAAGAGATATACACTCAAGAAAATCAAGAGCAATGGTGATATATATGCGGATTAGACATCAAAAAATAAACACTTAAAAATGGCTACAATTTAAAGAATGTGTTTAGTGACGGCATTTGATTCCTCATTGATGGAGAAAGGTCTGGTGGCAAGAAAAGCTGCTTCCAGGAGGTTGTCAAGTGTTTTCGCTCGATGATTCCATTCTTGGGTGGTTGGTTTGGCCCTTGTTCATGTAACTCAAATCCTAGCCCGGTATATCCCATTTTAGTTTTACACCATTGTAAACCTTTCACTTTTTTACTCTCTGATCGAGGTACTCGGCATTGAAAATCTTCGTAAACTAAATCACACGTGTATATGTTGACATTTAAAAGATATACAGTCAAGAAAATCAAGAGCAATGGTGATATATGTATATATATATATATGCGGATTAGACACCAAAAAATAAACACTCAAAAAATGGCTACAATTTAAGGAATGTGTTTAGTGATGCCATCAGATTCCTAATCGATTAAGAATGGTCTGGTGGCAAAAAAAACTGATTCCAGGAGGTTGTCAAGTGTTTTCGCTCGACGATTGCATTCTTGGGTGGTTGGTTTGGGCCTTGTTCCTGTAACTTGAATCCTAGCCCGGTATATCCCATTTAGTTTTACACCATTGTGAACTTTACGCCTTTTTTACCCTCTGATCGAGGTTCTCGGCATTAAAAAATCTTCGTAAACTTAATCACACGTGTATATGTTGACATTTAAGAGATATACAGTCAAGAAAATCATGAGCAATGGTGATATATATGCGGATTAAACACCAAAAAATAAAAACTTAAAAAATGGCTACAATTTTAGGAATGTGTTTAGTGACGGCATCAGATTCCTAATCGATTTAGAAAGGTCTGGTGGCAAGAAAAACTGCTTTCTGGAGGTTGTCAAGTGTTTTCGCTCGACGATTCCATTTTTGGGTGGTTGGTTTGGCCCTAGTTCCTGTAGCTTGAATCCTATCCTGGTATATCCCATTTTAGTTTTACACCATTGTGAACCTTGCGCCTTTTTTACTCTCTGATCGAGGTTATCGGCATTGAAAAATCTTCGTAAACTAAATCACACGTGTATATGTTGACATTTAAGAGATATACAGTCAAGAAAATCAAGAGCAATTGTGATATATATGCGGATTAGACACCAAAAAATAAACACTCAAAAAATGGCTACAATATTCGGAATGTGTTTAGTGAGGGCATCAGATTCCTAATCGATGGAGAAAGGTCTGGTTGCAAGAAAAGCTGCTTCCAGGAGGTTGTCAAGTGTTTTCGCTCGACGATTCCATTCTTGTGTGGTATGTTTGCCCTTGTTCCTCTAACTCGAATCCTAGCCCGGTATATCCCATTTTAGTTTTACACCATTGTGAACCTTACGCCTTTTTACTCTCTGATCGAGGTTCTCGGCATTTAAAAATATTCGTAAACTAAATCACACGTGTATATGTTGACATTTAAGAGATATACACTGAAGAAAATTAAGTGCAATGGTGGTATATATGCGGATTAGACACCAAAAATTAAACAATAAAAGAATGGCTACAATTTAAAGAATCTGTTTAGTATCGGCATCAGATTCATAATTGATGGAGAAAGGTATGGAGGCAACGAAAGCTGCTTGCAGCAGGTTGACAAGTGTTTTCGCTCGACGATTCTGTTCTTGTGTGGTTGGTTTGGCCCTTGTTCCTTTAACTCAAATCCTAGCCCGGTATATCCCATTTTAGTTTTACACCATTGTGAACCTTACGCCTTTTTTACTCTCTGATCGAGGATCTCGGCATTGAAAAATCTTCGTAAACAAAATCACACGTATATATGTTGCCATTTAAGAGATTTACAGTCAAGAATATCAAGAGTAATGTGATAAATATGCGGATTAGACACCAAAAAATAAACATTCAAAAAATGACTTCAATTTAAGGAATGTGTTTAGTGACGGCATCAGATTCCTAATTGATGGATAAAGGTCTATTGGCTAGAAAAGCTGCTTCCTGGAGGTTCTCAAGTGTTTTCGCTCGACGATTCTATTCTTGGGTGGTTGGTTTGGCCCTTGTTCCTGTAACTCGAATCTAAGCCCGGTATATCCCATTTTAGTTTTACACCATTGTGAACCTTACGCTTTTTTTACTCTCTGATAGAGGTTCTCGGCATTGAAAAATCTTCGTAAACAAAATCACACATGTATATGTTGATATTTAAGAGATATACAGTGAAGAAAATCAAGTGCAATGGTGATATATATGCGGATTAGATACCAAAAATTAAACAATCAAAGAATGGCTACAATTTAAGGAATGTGTTTAGTGACAGCATCAGATTCCTAATTGATGGAGAAAGGTCTGGAGGCAAGAAAAGCTGCTTGCAGAAGGTTGTCAAGTGTTTTCGTTCGACGATTCCATTTTTGGGGTGGTTAGTTTAGCCCTTGTTCCAGTAACTTGAATCCTAGCCTGGTAAAACTCATTTTAGTTTTACACCATTGTGAACCTTACGCCTTTTTACTCTCTAATCGAGGTTCTCGGCATTGAAAAATCTTCGTAAACTAAATCACACGGGTATATGTTGACATTTAAGACATATACTGTTGATGCATGGAATGTCTGTTGACTGCGTCTACAAAAAATATGAAGTCAAGATTGGTCAACAGGGGGTCAAAGTGTAAATATTGTGTGAAATAGAGTTAGGTTCGCTTATGTGTCATTGTCTTAAGTCTGGACCGCTCATATGTCAATATGTGGTTCGCTTTTATGTCAAGTGTTCTGGACCGCTTATTCGGCATGTCGTATAAGTGGACCAGAAACTCTATAAATAGGTCCAGCATGTTCATTAGTCTGTAAGGTGTATGTGTGTAAACTGGAGCCGAAATTCTGTCAAAATATCATCAGAAAGCTAATAAAGTGAAAGAATTGAAAGGATAAGCTGCTGTTACATTACGTATTCTGATTCCGCCTTTATACGTAATGATGAACTTTCTCAACTGATCGTTTAGGGTCACGACACGGTCCAACAAGTGGTATCAGAGCTTCAGGACGAGAAGTTCATACTACATCAACTGATTCGACACTTTTCTCATCTTTCTACTCAATTTCTTTTTTATTTTTCGGATTATACGAGTTCCTATGGACAGAATGATCTGAAGTTCAAGCATATTGAGCGAAAATAGTTTTTAAACAATCCTTAACAGTTTCAGACCTTAAAACACAGTAAAAATCAATCAATTTTATCAAAAACACAATCGGTTCTCGGACAGAAATTTCAAACTCAGATCTGGAACGAATTAGCGGTCGGAATTGAACGATAATCATATCATTGTGTTCGGAATTCAGTGTAGATCATTCCTTGAAAGTATCAGATTGTAATTCGGACTAAAAATCGGTTAAAAACTGTGGTCCGCTTTTTCGGTCATCGCAAGTCTGGTCCGCTGTTACGTTCTATCTGGTCCGCTCGAACGATAATATTCTGAACCGCTCGAACGGACACTACGTGGTCCACTCGAACGATCATTCTCTGGACCGCTCATACGAATTTTGCTGGTTCGCTCGAACGAACATTAGCTGGTTCGCTCGAACGAACATTAGCTGGTCCGCTCGAACAGACATTGTCTGGTTCGCTCATTAGTACACTTTCTGGTTCGCTTATCTGAACCTGTTTGGTCCGCTTATCTGTCACTTGCACAGATTGGTTCATCTTTTGTCCGTATCTTGTGAATTGTTTTTGTTCAGGTTCATTCATTAAGTGTTCTCACGTCATCAACATTGAAACAAATCCGCGAATCTTCGACAACGAGTCTTAGATTGATTTCATCAAACGTACACTGTTACATATTCAGTCTGTTTGAACTGATTGATTGTTTGTTTGTTTGCAGGTGATCCGAGGTGTTTTACAACGCACAAATACCAAGAAATCAAAATGTTTGACGAAAAGGAAAACAAAAATCTTGAAAATTTAAATGATTGGCATTGTGAATCTTGGTGTGGGAGATTAGGTGATAAGGATGTTTATGTTAAAAGATTCGAAAATTTGTTGTGTATGAAGAATGAATCAGTGGAGAAGTTGGTAAAACGGTTTGATGAGTTAGTTTACAAGTTAGAAAGACATGGGATATATTTTTCAAAGGATGAAAAAATTTCAAGATTTGTTAATGCTTTACCTTTGGAATGGGATAAATTCGTGAATGAACTGAAACGGGATTCTAGTTTATCACGCTTTGATTTAAGAAGTTTCATAAATACAATAACAAATCATAGGAGTCATAAAGATTCAAGAAAAAGGGAGTTATTGGATGAAATAAAAGGAGAATCAGAAAAGATAGATTTGGATGTGATCATTGAAATGAGAAAACGAATCACTGTGTGTCTTGCAGCAAAAAATGTTATGAGATACGATATTAAGAGGGGTTGTTATATTGATGAAAATATGAATCCTCTTGATTTTGTTAAAATTTTCTGTGCAGGAACATACAAGATGGAAACAAAGAAAGAAGCTGATAATGGAGAGATGAATGGAAAATGCTCGAAATGCGAAAAATCAGAAACAGACAATGTCAAACTTCTGAAGAATGTAGAAAGTTTAACATTGGAAATCAAAAGCTTGAAGGATGAGAAAGAATCTGATAGTAAACAGATTCTTGAAATGAGAGAAAATTGTGAAAAATTGATGTCGGAAAATGTCAAACTGTTGAGTGGTTTGGACAGTTTGACATTGGAAATTAAAAATTTTAAAGAAAAAGAAAATGTTGTTGAAAATGAAAAATTAAAAATTGAAAAAGATTTTCAAAATCAAATAAAGATTTTAGAAGATGAGAGAGATATTTTTGGTAAAGATAATCTTCAAAAACAAATTGAAATCAATTCTCATCTTGCTAAAATCATTCAGCTTGAAAAAGAAGCTGAAAAAGCTTGGATGAAAATTAAAGAGCTTGAAGTTAAATTGAAAGGTTTTGTGACTTCGGCACCATATGAGTGTCCAAAACCGATCAATTCTGTTCCAATAAGTGACAATGTCACAAATTTTGACAAAGTTAAAATTGAAGATTGTGATGAAATATCTGATGATGAAAAAGAAAAGAAAAGAAAAATATTTTTAGATTTACAAGAAAATTTTCAAAATACTGTTTTGCAATCTACTGAAATAGGTGAATGCTCAAAGCAAAAACCTGTTAAGAAGAGTGTAGAACAGAAACAAAAAGATAAAAATTTGAAAAATCCTAAAAATGAAAATAAAAGCTCATCAGATAAGTCATCCAATCATTTTGAAAAATCACAAAAATCTAAAAATGAAAACTTACAAAATGTTGGTAATAAGTGGTGCAGGTTTGACCACAGTGCTTCAAAGCCAAATCCAGTTTTCAGGAGGAGTGATAATCACCACAAAGCCAGACAATGTTATGATTTAAGCATATGGTGTGAAAGTGGTGAATGGTACGATAACAGAGTGTGCTACACCTGTGGTGTGAGAGGACACATTGCTGTTAACTGCCAGAATTGGAGTTATGAAACAAGAAGATGCTATAATTGTCAAATCAGAGGGCATATTGCCAGAGATTGCCCAAGGAGATCAAATGAAAGATTGAGGGTTAATTCTCAAAGAATGGCAAAGAAGCCAGTCAACGTCAAGCCCCATGAACAGAAGGTTCTAAAACCTAAAATTCAGGATCAGACAATTCAAGAAAAGAAAGTTAAACTTTCACAGGGGCAGAAAGACAGACTGCGAAAGAAAAGGAAGAAGGCGAGAGAGTATCTCGAGAAAATTTTGTCTTCGGGTTCACCGGACAGATTGAATAAAAGTTCTGATAAATCAACTCACTCGACTGCAAAGTCAAGTAACTTGAATTCTTCAGATGCAAATCTGAGGACAAAAGAAGAAAAGAAGAAGAAGAAGAAAATGGTCGGCGATGAATCTGATGTGTCAAAGTCAGACAAGCCACCATCAGGCAATGAATCTGACAGGTCAAAGTCAGACAAGCCATGTGCAGGCAATGATTCTGGTTCGTCAAAGCCAGAAGTGCCTGTTGTTGAAGTAAAATCTGAGAATTCAGGTTTAACAATGGATGATGCAAATTATCCACCATTGTTGAACAAGAATTCAAAATCATCCAAGGCTGGTCAGGCTTGGGTGAATCTTTTCAAATAGAAAAACCTGACTTGCCGGAGTTCCCAGGTTGGTAAGCGTGGAACATGAATCGGCACATTTCTTGAGAAATTTCACTCTGGTGATATTTCGATTTACAAGTGGTAAATCAGGGACATTAAGTTGTACTTGATTTTCTACTAGTATTTGTTGTTGACAAGGGTCTTAATTGTCAAATTCTTTAAAATGGTTGAAAACGAACAATGTGATGAAACCCCGAGTTTGTGAAAAGACAAACAAAACTAATTTTCCGGAAAAACCATTTGATTAAAACAAACTTAAATGTTTTGAAATCATAATGGGAAAATAGTTTGTTGTCAGGGGGAGTTCTGATTGTTTATGCTGAGTGGATGGCGAATTGAAGCGATTTGATATCAGTTTGTCACGTTTCTTGTATAGTTTGTTTTCAAATTTTCTCAGAAAATCAAAATTGAAACATATTTTGATTTTAGGGGGAGAAAAATTTTAAAAAAAAATTTGAAAATTTCAACAACATTGAAAATTGAAAATGAGTTTTGTGGTGAAAAAGAGGAAATGATAGTAAATCAGTGAACTATCACAGCATGCTAAAGATATGAAATGTCAAATGTGATAAACGGTCTCACTGATGATGTGTCGATAGGTTTTCGCACATTTAGTAGATTTATTCGGGATATAAACCTAAATTCAAACTTGTGAATTCGTGGGGAACACTACTTGGATATATAGGTAACCCCTGAAATCTCGTTTGAAAGGTCTCTTAATCTGATATACTAGGTCTTTATACTCAATGATGTCTGGGGTATTATTCCGGGACTTCTGCTGAACGGTAGTTCTGACCTAGTCCCTGGCTAATACTTGCTGCAATGTTTGAAACACAGTATTAAACCCTCAGCATGCTGAAACAATAAAATTGATAAATGCTGCTGTTGTAAGCAAAAAGATCCTCTAAAGGGGACACACTGAAAAGTCGAAGCTGATATCTCTCTGCGTATACGGAAGTATCAACCTGAGATCCCTCGGCCCTCGCATACCTAAATTATATACAGATATCATTATAGTATACTCACCTGTAAGACTGATTATTGGGATTCTGGATACGGAGTATATTCAAGAGGTGGGACATATGAATGATCTAAGTTCTTAATTCATCTAAATCGTATCCTGAATAAGTTGAAATTTGTGTGAGAATTTAAGATGGATCAGTATATCGACAATTGAGGTGAATTGTTTAGAACTTAAAATGATTTAAAGCTTAACGGTGCTAGTGATTTGTTTCACGAACTGATATGATCCTCTTACACAAACTCACAAAAATATTGTTTGTATATATTTCTTTACTGCATTTCTTTAAACTTAAAATCCAAAAAGATTTTCGTAGTGTTTTAGCATAAAATTTTGAAAATTCAAAAAGATTTTCGACAACTGATGTTGAAGGACTGATATTCAAAATTCGAATGCTAAACCTGATGAACAAGATTGGGAGAATATGTTGAAACTTTGAATGTCATATACAAATGTTTTTGAAAGATTGTGTGTTTTAGTTAATTAAGGTCATTCGTTTGAACTTGATGTAACTAGTATGTTTGTTGAATAAATGATTTCTACCAGTAAGTTTATTAAATTCAATTGTTATAAATTTGTGAAACTTATGTTGTGGTAGAGAATATGCAGGTTTCAGGAATTCCCACGGAAACTAAGTGTCAAAGCTTGAACCAGATATCTCAAATTTTAGCATATTGAGAGGGGGAGTCTGTGAAAGGGGGAGTCTGGATCAACAATCAATGGGAATGTGAAGATAGAGTGCTTATGATGAAAAGACAGAGTTGAAGAAAAGACTAAGACTGAAGACTTAGGAGCTGAAGACTACGTCAACATCCAAGGGGGAGTCTGTTGATGCATGGAATGTCTGTTGACTGCGTCTACAAAAAATATGAAGTCAAGATTGGTCAACAGGGGGTCAAAGTGTAAATATTGTGTGAAATAGAGTTAGGTTCGCTTATGTGTCATTGTCTTAAGTCTGGACCGCTCATATGTCAATATGTGGTTCGCTTTTATGTCAAGTGTTCTGGACCGCTTATTCGGCATGTCGTATAAGTGGACCAGAAACTCTATAAATAGGTCCAGCATGTTCATTAGTCTGTAAGGTGTATGTGTGTAAACTGGAGCCGAAATTCTGTCAAAATATCATCAGAAAGCTAATAAAGTGAAAGAATTGAAAGGATAAGCTGCTGTTACATTACGTATTCTGATTCCGCCTTTATACGTAATGATGAACTTTCTCAACTGATCGTTTAGGGTCACGACACGGTCCAACATATACAGTCAAGAAAATCAAGAGCAATGGTGATATATATGCGGTTTAGACACCAAAAAATAAACACTCAAAAATGGCTACAATTTAAAGAATGTGTTTAGTGACGGCATCAGATTCCTAATTGATGGAGAAAGGTCTGGTGGCAAGAAAAACTGCTTTCTGGAGGTTGTCAAGTGTTTTCGCTCGATGATTTCATTCTTGGGTGGTTGGTTTGGCCCTAGTTCCTGTAACTCGAATCCTAGCCCGGTATATCGCATTTTAGTTTTACACCATTGTGAACCTTACGCCTTTTTTACTCTCTGATAGAGGTTCTCGGCATTGAAAAATCTTCGTAAACAAAATCACACATGTATATGTTGACATTTAAGAGATATATACAGTGAAGAAAATCAAGTGCAATGGTGATATATATGCGGATTAGATACCAAAAATTAAACAATCAAAGAATGGCTACAATTTAAGGAATGTTTTAGTGACAGCATCAGATTCCTAATTGATGGAGAAGGGTCTGGAGGCAAGAAAAGCAGCTTCCAGAAGGTTGTCAAGTGTTTTCATTCGACGATTCCATTTTTTGGGTGGTTGGTTTAGCCCTTGTTCCAGTAACTCGAATCCTAGCCCGGTATAACTCATTTTAGTTTTACACCATTGTGAACCTTACGCATTTTTTACTCTCTAATCAAGGTTCTCGACATTGAAAAATCTTCGTAAACTAAATCACACGGGTATATGTTTACATTTAAGACATATACAGTCAAGAAAATCAAGAGCAATGGTGATATATATGCGGTTTAGACACCAAAAAATAAACACTCAAAATGGCTACAATTTAAGGAATGTGTTTAGTGACGGCATCAGATTCCTAATTGATGGAGAAAGGTCTAGTGGCAAGAAAAACTGCTTCCAGCAGGTTGTCAAGTGTTTTCGCTCGATGATTTCATTCTTGGGTGGTTGGTTTGGCCCTTGTTCCTGTAACTCGAATCCTAGCCCGGTATATCGCATTTCAGTTTTACACCATTGTGAACCTTACGCCTTTTTTACTTTCTGATCGAAGTTCTCGACATTGAAAAATCTTTGTAAACTAAATCATACGTGTATATGTTGACATTTAGGAGATATATGGTCAAGAAAATCAAGAGCAATGGTGATATATATGCGGATTAGACACCAAAGAATAAACACTCAAAAAATGGCAACAATTTAAGGAATGTGTTTAGTGACAGCATCAGATTCCTAATTGATGGAGAAAGGTCTAGTGGCAAGAAACGCTGCTTCCAGGAGGTTGTCAAGTGTTTTCGCTCGATGATTCCATTCTTGGGTGGTTGGTTTGGTCCTTGTTCCTGTAACTCGAGTCCTATCTCGGTATATCCTATTTTAGTTTTACACCATTCTGAACCTTACGCCCTTTTTACTCTCAAATCGAGGTTCTCGGGATTGAAAAATCTTCGTAAACTAAGTCACACGTGTATATGTTGATATTTAAGATATATACAGTCAAGAAAATCGAGAGCAATGGTGATATATATGCGGAGTAGACACCAAAAAATAAACACTTAAAAAATGGCTACAATTTAAGGAATGTGTTTAGTGACGGCACCAGATTTCTTATCGATGGAGAAAGGTCTGGTGGCAAGAAAAGCTGCTTTCTGGAGGTTGTCATGTGTTTTCGCTCGACGATTCCATTCTTGGGTGGTTGGTTTGGTCCTTGTTCCTGTAACTCGAATCCTATCTCGGTATATCACATTTTAGTTTTACACCATTGTGAACCTTACGCCTTTTTTACTCTCCGATCGGGGTTATCGGCATTGAAAAATCTTCGTAAACTAAATCACACGTGTATATGTTGACATTTAAGAGATATACAGTCAAGAAAATCAATAGCAATGGTGATATATATGCGAATTAGACACCAAAAAATAAACACTCAAAAAATGGCTACAATTTAAGGAATGTGTTTAGTGACGGCAACAGATTCCTAATTGATGGAGAAAGGTCTGGTGGCAAGAAAAGCTGCTTCCAGAAGGTTGTCAAGTGTTTTCGCTCGACGATTCCATTCTTGGGTGGTTGGTTTGGCCTTTGTTCCTATAACTTAAATCCTAGCCCGGTATATCCCATTTTAGTTTTACACCATTGTGAACCTTACACCTTTTTTACTCTCCGATCGAGGTTCTCAGCATTGAAAAATCTTGGTAAACTAAATTACACGTGTATATGTTGACATTTAAGAGATATACAGTCAAGAAAATCAAGAGCAATGGTGATACATATGCGGATTAGACACCAAAAAATAAAAACACACAAAAAATGGCTACAATTTAAGGAATGTGTTTAGTGACGGCATCAGATTCCTAATTGATGGAAAAAGGTCTCGTGGCATGAAAAGCTGCTTACAGGAGGTTGTCAAGTGTTTTCACTCAACGATTCCATTCTTGGGTGGTTGTTTTAGACCTTGTTCCTGTAACTCGAATCCTAGCCCAAGATATCCCATTTTAGTTTTACACCATTGTGAACCTTACGCCTTTTTTACTCACCGATCGAGGTTCTCGGCATTAAAAATCTTTGTAAACTAAATCACACGTGTATATGTTAACATTTTAGAAATTTACAGTCAAAAAATTAAGAGCAATGGTGATATATATGCGGATTAGAGACCAAAAAATAAACACTCAAAAATGGCTACAATTTAAGAAATGTGTTTAGTGACGGCATCAGATTCCTAATTGATGGAGAAAAGTCTGGTGGCAAGAAAAACTGCTTGTAGGAGGCTGTCATGTGTTTTCGCTCGACGATTCCATTCTTGGTGGTTGGTTTGGCACTTGTTCCTGTAACTCGAATCCTAGCCCGGTATATCCCATTTATGTTTTACACCATTCTGAACCTTACGCCTTTTTACTCTCTGATTGAGGTTATCGGCACTGAAAAATCTTCGTAAACTAAATCACACGTGTATATGTTGACATTTAAGAGATATACAGACAAGAAAATCAAAAGCAATGGAGATATATATGCGGATTAGACACCAAAAAATAAACACTCAAAGAATGGCTACAATTTAAGGAATGTGTTTAGTGACGACATCAGATTCCTAATCGTTGGTGAAAGGTCTGGTGGCCAGAAAAGCTGCTTCCAGGAGGTTGTCAAGTATTTTCGCTCGACGATTCCATTCTTGGGTGGTTGGTTTGGCCCTTGTTCCTGTAACTCAAATCCTAGCCCGGTATATCCCATTTTAGTTTTACACCATTGTGAACCTTACGCCATTTTTACTCTCTGATCGAGGTTCTCGGCATTGAAAAATATTCGTAAACTAAATCGTACGTATATATGTTGACATTTAAGAGATATACAATCAAGAAAATCAAGAGCAATGGTGATATATATGCGGATTAGACACCAAAAAATAAACACTCAAAAAATGGCTACAATTTAAGGAATGTGTTTAGTGACGGCATCAAATTCCTAATCGACGGAGAAAGGTCTGGTGGCAAGAAAAGCTGCTTTCAGGAACTTGTCAAGTGTTTTCGCTCGACGATTCCATTCTTGGGTGGTTGGTTTGGCACTTGTTCCTATAACTCGAATCCTACCCCGGTATATCCCATTTTAGTTTTACATCATTGTGAACCTTACGCCTTTTTTACTCTCCAATCGAGGTTCTCGGCATTGAAAAATCTTGGTAAACTAAATCACACGTGTATATGTTGACATTTAAGAGATATAAAGTCAAGAAAATCAAGAGTAATGATAATACATATGCGGATTAGACACCAAAAAATAAACACTCAAAAAATGGCTATAATTTAATGAATGTGTTTAGTGACGGCATCAGATTCCTAATTGATGGAGAAAGGTCTGGTGGCATGAAAAGCTGCTTACAGGAGGTTGTCAAGTGTTTTCGCTCGACGATTCCATTCTTGGGTGGTTGGTTTGGCTCTTGTTACTGTAACTCGAATCCTAGCCCGATATATCCCATTTTAGTTTTACACCATTGTGAACCTTACGCCTTTTTTACTCTCTGATCGAGTTTCTCGGCATTGAAAAATCTTCGTAAACTAAATCACACTTGTATATGTTGACATTTAAGAGATATACAGTCCGGAAAATCAAGATCAAAGGTGATATATATATGCAGATTAGACACCAAAAAATAAACAATCAAAAAATGGCTACAATTTAAAGAATGTGTTTAGTGACGGCATCAGATTCCTATTTGATGGAGAAAGGTCTGGTGGCAAGAAAAACTGCTTCTAGGAGGTTGTCAAGTGTTTTCGCTCGACGATTCCATTCTTGGGTGGTTGGTTTGGCCTTGTTCCTGTAACTCGAATCCTGGCCCGGTATATCCCATTCTAGTTTTACACAATTGTAAACCTTACACCTTTTTTACTCTCTTATCGAGGTTCTCGGCATTGAAAAATCTTCGTAAACTAAATCACACGTGTATATGTTGACATTTAAGAGATATACAGTCAAGAAAATCAAGAGCAATGGTGATATATATGCGGATTAGACACCAAAAAATAAACACTCAAAAAATGGCTACAATTTAAAGAATGTGTTTAGTGACGGCAAAAGATTCCTAATTGATGGAGAAAGGTCTGGTGGCAAGAAAAACTGCTTCTAGGAGGTTGTCAAGTGTTTTCGCTCGACGATTCCATTCTTGGGTGGTTGGTTTAGTCTTGTTCCTGTAACTCGAATCCTAGCCCGGTATATCCCATTTTAGTTTTACACCATTGTGAATCTTACGTATTTTTTACTCTCTGATCGAGGTTCTCGGCATTAAAAAATCTTGGTAAACTAAATCACACGTGTATATGTTGACTTTTAAGAGATATACAATCAAGAAAAATCAAGAGCAATGGTGATATATATGATGTCTTGCGACCAAAAAATAAACACTCAAAAAATGGCTACAATTTAAGGAATGTGTTTATTGACGGCATCAGATTCCTAATTAATGGAGGAAGGTCTGGTGGCAAGAAAAGCTGCTTTTAGGAGGTTGTCAAGTGTTTTCGCTCGACGATTCTATTCTTGGATGGTTGGTTTGGTCCTTGTTCCTGTAACTCGAATCCTAGCCCGGTATATCCCATTTTAGTTTTACACCATTGTGAACCTTACGCCTTTTTTTACTCTCTGATCAAGGTTCTCGGCATTGAAAACTCTTCGTAAACTAAATCAAACGTGTATATGTTGTCATTTAAGAGATATACAGTCAAGAAAATTAAGAGCAATGGTGATATATATGCGGATCAGACACCAAAAAATAAATACTCAAAAAATGGCTTCAATTTAAGGAATGTGTTTAGTGATGGCATCAGATTCTTAATCAATGGAGAAAGGTAAGGTGGCAAGAAAAGCTGCTTCCAGGAGGTTGTCAAGTGTTTTCGCTCGATGATTCCATTCTTGGGTCCCTTGTTCCTGTAACTCGAATCCTAGCACGGTATATCTCATTTTAGTTTTACACCATTGTGAACCTTACGCCTTTTTTACTCTCTGATCGAGGTTCTCGGCATTGAAAAATCTTCGTAAACTAAATCACACGTGTATATGTCGACATTTAAGAGATATACTGTCAAGAAAATTAAGAGCAATGGTGATATATATGCGGATTAGACACCAAAAAATAAACACTAAAAAAATGGCTACAATTTAAGGAATGTGTTTATTGACGGCATCAGATTCCTAATTGATGGAGAAAGGTCTGGTGGAAAGAAAAGCTGCTTTCAGGAGGTCGTCAAGTGTCACACCCCATCGATGGCGGAAACATCGGGGTGCGGCACTAAGTGTTCAGATTGTTCAAGAGTTTCCACAACACTAAAGGTTTCAATATAGATTAATCCATTTCAAACATTGTCCAAGCATCAAGTCTCACAAAAGTATCAATTACAAACCAACAAATATTGTTTCAAAAAATTCTAAATTAGCTAAGGTGTGTTTCTAGCAGCATCCTAGCAAGTTTCTTGTTCCTCGGCTAAAATCAACCTGTAACATGTATTAAAATATCAACAAAAATGTTGGCGAGTATACAAGTTTGAGTACGTAGTATAATAGTTTAAAACGTTCCAAAAACTCATATCCAGCATAAACATATAAAATAAGTTTCACCATGCTATTAAACACATTCCAAGTGATAGCCCAAGTTTCCAATGCGTTAACCACTTTCCCAAGACTCAAGGAAAGCAAATAGACTCCTCCTAACAATACCCCAAAGACTAACGGGGAGGTGCATTACCCCTATAGCGCTATAATTGTTAAGGCGGAACTACACATAGGGGTTAAACGTTCACATAGCATAAAAAGTCTCAAGTTTCCAAGTATCAGGTTTCCATGTTTACAACGGATAGAGTAAGTTTCAAATAGTTTCAAGTGTCGAGTGTTAAGTTTATAGAATACATGTTACATCCCAAAAGTGTTTAAAACAAAAAGGGATCGAGTATACTCACAATGGGTGCTATCGACACCACTATTGGATTGAAGGGAGCGCTGGAGTTAGCCTGATTATAGTATAACAGATAAGCGTCGAACAGAATGTCGAACCGTGCAAAGTGTCAGATAGGTTTTCCTGATTGGATGGCCATCCGGACGGATGACCATTCGATCGAATCGTCATTCGGTCAGTAGATTCAACTTTTGAAGTTTCCCATTTGTAACGCCCCTAACTTATCTTTTCAAATATTCTTAACGTGGTTAATAAATGTTAGAAATTTTGGCATGACCTGTACGTAAATAGACCACTAACACCTATTTTATACGGTAAACCATTTCCAACATAAACATCCTTGACAAAAACCCAAAAACCGAACGTTAAGTTGTTTACAACAAAACTACCACTAATAAGTTTTTAACCAAACCAGAAAGACATCAAAATACTACACAATTTAAGGTACATAAGACCAAAAGTTTAGACCACGTCATATTAACTTATGACGGAAGCGTGTAGTGGGCGAAGATCAAGTGTGCTTATTCCAAATCGTCCGACCGCCTAGATTGAGGATTTACCTATATTCAACATAAACAAATAAGTTAGTATTTCGTTACTACCACAATTAATTAATAAACCGATTCGTCTCTTTCATGGTTTTACATCATTCAATTTCTTTACTAACCGTTAAACGGTTCATTACATGCTTGCCTCGAAGTATAGACTAGACATACTTTTCTTAACATACCCGCTATCGACGGATACTAATATCATTAACATACTTTCATTCGATTCGTTCATGACGAACAAACATATTTTTATCATTCTTGCACTCATACTCCTATCCGAGAAAGACGGATCGAGTAGACTTTCATTCGCTTCATACTTAACCTTCCATGCCCGGTTCGACTAAAAAGATCCTGATAAGATTCATTATCTTTCGTAACCTATTCATTCATCACAATCCGTTTATGACGGATCTTACTTTCACTTATGAATAACCATAGATTTCGATTCTTCTAAATTTTATTATAACGACACAATACAATTGAGATTTTTATACATATGACAATATTATAGAAATATGGTGTACACTAACGTACCTCGATCTTGTGAACTTTCCGATTTCCTAGTATTGGAACCTTCTTCCTTCACGCCTATAACAACACATTCATTCATTATTATTCCAATTTATACACATTTTTCTTCTAAGCATTTCACCAAACACTTGGTGGTCATCGATTTACACACATCAATTACAAGCATACAAATCATGAATTTCTACTAGTTCATCCTATAACTCATCAAAATCAATCCAAGTTCATACCTTTCTTTTATTCCACATAATTTTTCTAAGATTCAGGCATTACAACATAATCATATTTCAAGGTTTCACATAACTAAAACCACTTAAATCATCCTATTCATATCACAAGTTCATAAAGTGGGTTTTACTAAAAATCTTTCAATTAACCTAAAATCAACATGATTCTTGTTCTAGAAAGTAATCCTAACTCAGATTTCTCACATTCAGACACAAGAATTCGAGATTGGGGTTGAACCCCTCATCCTACAAATCATGATTCCAGAAAATTAAACTTACCACTTCGGAAATTGAGGTTAGCTACTAGAGTTTAGGGGATCATGCATTGAATTTTTCCTTTGATTCAAGTTAAATTGCTTGATTTCTTGATGCTAGGGTTTCAACCCTTGTCCTGCTCTTCTGTTCGATCGACCAGAACCCACGCACATAGTGTGTGTGGGTTTTTAACTCTTTTTAATTTAATTAACTTAAATTTTGATATGTTACAACTTTAGTCCCCCAAGTTCCTTTACTTATTTAGTTTTAAACTTCACCCCTTTATTATTTATAATTTAACTTATGTCTAATAAACATTTTTGGGGTGTTACACCATTGTAGTATAAACCCAAGTCGTTCGACCGGATGGTCATCCGGACGGATGACTGTTCGGTCAGATGACCTGTTCGGGTGAAAGTTTAATAGTTCAAAGTTTAGATTCAAAATAGTTTAAATATTGAAGGCTAGGGAAATAGGTCGTTCGGTCGGATGACCGTTCGATTGGACGACCCTCCGATCGGATGGTCATTCGATCGGTGTGATCCTTTTTCTTTTGCGTCCTTCGTAAAGTTTATAAGTTTAACTAAAACGACGTGGTAACGTACCAAAACAATGGAAATCCACCAAGGTTCAGCTGGTCTGATCAGATGGGAATCACCCCGTTCGATCAGATGACTGTTCTTGACGAAGTTTCATGTCTGATCCGTAATTTGGTCATATCTTCGGTGGTAATCCGTTCCCGAGCCGATTCCAGACTAAGGAACAAGTCCTTGGTCTGTTTTGGTTCCAGGCACCACTGATTTGAGTGAAAAGTTAAGAAAACTTGAAGAATTAATGTAATCAGTTGAAAACGTCCGAAATTATTAAAGATTCACGGTAAAACGGGTGGAAATCTCTTAGATCTGGACTAAATCTTGTCGGAATGACATCACATATCAGATTGTACAACCTGCCATGATGACGTCACCCTCAAGAGTCCAAATCCGAGTGATTTCACGGTGAAAAGTAAGATTTTGATGAAGAATCTAGTGAGAAAGTGTGTATAGACGAAAGTTGTACAACAATCACGAAGAAAACTTACAAGAATCGCGTGAAAATGGAAGGAAAGTGCCTTAGAAGGTCGAAGAGCGTGCTGGTCGGAGGGGTCTGTCACATCAAGTGATGTGACAGGGGTATTTATAGGTGACAGAGGTACAGCTCGCTGGATCAGATGGCTGTTCGGTCGAATGGCCTTCCGATCGGATGGTCATCCGATCGGATGTCCATTCGGACAGTCCAATCCGTTTGCTAACTTTTCCGTCTTTGGTTCGTTTTACGAGTTAGATTAAGCGTTGCGTTGCATATTATTGTGTAATATCATTACATGACAATATTATATAACTAACACAAAAGTTTCGGTGTTTCAAGTCTTCGTAAGCTAGCTAGTAAGTGTAAAGTTTCACGTTTCTCGTTTAACAAAGTATCAAAGTTTCTCGTTCCATAAGTTTCAAGAGTTTCGTTCAAGAGTCGGTACGCCACCTTGCTAATACTTTCGAGTATCGTGAAAGGACCCACATAGCGAGGAGCGAGCTTTCCCTTCTTACCAAAGCGAGCTACTCCCTTTCAGGGAGATATCTTGAGCAACACTCGATCCCCAATATCAAATTCCAGAGGCTTACGCCTTTTATCAGCATAGCTCTTTTGTTTGCTCCTAGCCTTGATCAAGTTATCACGGATCTGAAGAATCATATCTGTTGTCTCTTGAATGATTTCAGGGCCAGTAAGTTGCTTGTCACCAACTTCATGCCAACTGAGAGGAGATCGGAACTTGCGACCATATAAAGCTTCGAAAAGGAGCCATCTGAATACTGGAATGATAGCTGTTGTTGTACGAGAACTCAATCAATGGTAAATGTACATCCGAGTTACCACCAAAGTCAATGACACAAGAACGGAGCATATCCTCTAGGGTTTGAATAGTACGCTCGGTCTGTCCATCCGTTTGGGGATGAAAAGTCGTACTAAGATTCAAGTGAGAACCCATAGCGGACTGAAAGGTTTGCCAAAGACGTGAAGTAAGGCGACCATCACGGTCAGAGATTATGTCAAGTGGTATGCCATGGCGGCATATAACCTCATCAGTATAGATTCGAGCAAGTTTCTCCACTTTGTAATCTTTGCGGATAGGAAGAAAGTGGGCAGATTTAGTCAAATGGTCAATGATTACCCAAATACTATCATGACCAGAGGGTGTACGTGGTAGTTTAGTTATAAGTCCATAGCGATGCTATCTCATTTCCAAACAGGGATTTCGGGTTGTTCAAGAAGACCTAAAGGACAACATGTTCAGCCTTTACCTTCGTGCAAGTAAGGCACTTAGAGACGTAATACATATATTAAAAGATAGGAAAACCTCATAAGTTCATTTTTTAAACCCATTTCAAGTCATGATGATTAATCAAGAAATCTTTGGGTAAATAGTCTCCAATTGCTATATATTTGTTTGTAGTGTTTGTTACACTTGGATTTATTAGATCAAGAGGCTTTCTAATGCCATAAAGAAAATCTATAAATTATTGTATATAGATTTGGATTCATTAGATCAAGAGGCTTTCTAATACCATAAAGAAAATCTATAAATTATTGTATATTGATTTTACAAGTATCTAATCCACAAAGAGAATAACAAACCCAAGAAGATGTGAAAGAAACAAACGAATATTAATTTGTATATAGATTTCGTATAATATAATAAGTGAAAGAAAAACAATTAGAAAAAAATGTATTTTGGAAAAATGAAAAATACACATAACAAATATTAGGTGTATAAAAAACAAACTTCCCATTTAAATTTTCACATTAATATCCCGCGCCTCTCATTTCAAATTCAGACAGTCCGCCCCCAATCCACTCCCCAAACAAAACCCTCAACACAATTTCAAACACAAACACAAAACACACGAACACAAAAACACAACCACAAACACAGATGTCTTCTTCTAGATCATCTTCTCGTTACAGCAACCGATCTTCAACCCAATCCGATCCATCCTCTTCAGCCGATCTAACCCAAACAAAAACCCGAGGCGATGTGTCGTCGTATGCGCTTGCTAGATCCAAATCAACCAAGAACAACGACCAGAACCTGAGTGCAATGGTCAAGAAGTTCATGGAGAAGAGGTCCACAAAGCCCAAGACACGAGAATTTGTGGTGGCAGCTGATGTTATTGCTGATGATTTCCGGAAGAAGGCGGGTATCCGAGGCGGGACGACGGGGTTTGGTGGGTTGCATAAGAAGCTGTTTGGGAGTAAGGGGAAAAGCGATGAAAAGAAGGCGTTGGCGTTGTCGGATGTGAAGCCGAATGCCAGGACTTTGGCTATGGTGTTGAGGAGTGAGAGGGAGCTGCTAAGTCAGAATAAGGATAAGGAGACGGAGATTATCGAGCTTAAGTTGTTGCTCGAGGAGAAAAACCGAGAGGTAGTTAAACATTTCACTATGCGCTATTTTATCTAAAGTATCAATAAGATCTGAATTATATGTGTTTTGTTTAAATGAAGATCTGAATTATTTGAAAATTGTTATAGGAAAATGTAAAATGGTATAAAAGATGATGCATTTTATTAGATTTAATCAGGTTTGTTCAATGTTCATATATGGGTCATGGGCCAATTTTTGGGTTGATTAAAATTAGGGTCGGGTTATGTTTTGTTTTTTGATGATTGTTTTATTTGGTACTGTGTGGATGGGATTAGATATTGCACAGCGATTAAGTTTTGGGTTTATTATAAATAGGAGTATTAATGTGTTTTTTGAATAACAAGAGGAGTTGATCAATTGTTGTTGGTGTGTGTTCTTGCTGTCTTTTGGGACTGATTTCCGATACATTTAATTGAATTGTTTGTCTGATTTCTTTGAGATTAACTCTCAACCTATGTAGTTAATATCGCGATACATCACTGATATATTGGTTATCGGTCCCTGGTGAGATATCTGTACAAAATATGGGTCAGAACTATTATTGGCGATATTGACCGATATTTGACTGATATATCACCGATTTTCCTGATATCAATACCTTTCTTCTTAGTTCTAGTATTCGTCTTTCTTCTTATTGTTGCTATTTGTGTTTAAGTGTTAATTGTTGATTATTAGTGTTAAATGTTAGTGTTTTAAGTCTTAATCAGTTCCTACTTGCTACAATTGTTAGTGTTTTGCAAATTGCAAAAGGTTAATTTGTTAATGGTAGGAGAGCATATTGAATTGTTAGTGTTAAATTGCTATATATATTTGCATAACAGATCTGTTATTATTCAAATGGTATGCATCATATCGAACGTTTTCATTTTCTTTTTGTTTTGTTCCTTGCTTTGCAAAACACATAAACCTTTATGCACAAGCTCTACAAAAGGAACTGATTTTTTCAAACAAAATAGGCTTTTTGATCTTCTTACAAGTAAACAAACATATCTCATCTCATTATCAGATATCTTAATACATACAGTTTAGATAGAAGATTCCTACAAAATCACACTTTAGTCAATGAACAAGCTAAGTACCTTTTGTTTTATTTTAATCAAGGTTTAAAAAAACGGAAACGAGTTTCGAGGCGTTTTCACTTCGCCTCACGAGGCGTAAGCCTCGAGGCGAACCGAGGCGTAAGCCCGAGGCGGAATTAAAAAATAAATATAAATATTATATACCTTATAAAAATAGTAATACTAACTAAATTCATCATCAAATTCATCAAAATAATCAAAAAGACACATTAAAAAGACATAAATTGCTTGAAATTGACACAAAAACGCAAAAACATCAAAAACAAATATCTAAAACCCCTGAGGCGCACCTGAGGCGCAGCCTTTTTAGCGCCTCAGCCCCTCTGAGGCGCACAAACAGTAGAAACCCCCTTAGGCGCGCCTCAGAATCGTTTTTTGGCCGTTTCGCCTTGAGGCGCGCCTCGAGGCGCACACCTCAACCGTTTTTTGAAACCATGATTTTAATAAAAAAAATATTTTTTTTTTTGAAAATTAAGGGAGCCAAATAGGAAACCACAATAAGATGGTATGAAAGATGTTGTAGTTGGCTTAATTCACCACCCTGCTTCAGCTGATACCTTAAACTTATTGTTTCTCTTATTTGAATAACAGAAAAAGTGCTATACAATGGTATGTTAATGATAAAGCTACGGTAGTATTAAAATTGCATGATGTGCAGGTTGATAAGCTGAAGGATCTGTGCTTGAAACAAAGGGAAGAAATAAAAGCGTTGAAGAATGCAATTCTGTTTCCAGATGTTATGCTGCAACCGAAGCAGGAGGCTGACTCTCAAGTAACACTAAAACAGGCAAAACAAATCATCCCGTCTTTACAAAGGCAGGTCACGTCTCTCACCGGTCAACTTCACAGCCTTGCTCAGGATCTAGCAGAGGTCAGTCAGTCATTTTCATATCATAGTTGTCGCTATGGTCCCTCTAGCGAATAGCGTAGCGTATAGGTCGAAGGTCGCTACAGGGTATGTAGCCATAGATAGCGGGATTTTAGTTATTTTTTTTATTTTTTCAAATATAAATAGCGATTGAATATTGCTATAAAATAGCTGGATTTTAGGTTTTTGTCAAATATACATGTAAAATAGCGTGTATATCAGGGTATTTTGATATAATATACATATAAGATTTTTTTAATTTTTTTCTAGTGTATCGCTATTTATAAAATAGCGCCTGCTATTTATCGCTATTCGCTATGTAGCATATAGGTACCTTATCGCTATTTGTCGCTATTCGCCATTAACAACTATGATTCATATTAGTTTCAACTTCACAAATTTTTTCGGTTGCTGTAGCATATAGGTACCTGTGTTCGGTTGCTGACACTACACAAATTTTTTATTTAAAATCTTTTAAACATGTGCTTATCGTTCTCTCTGTCGAAAGATAATGGGTATTGTCCATTTGTTGGCATATCAATTACAAATAGCATATGCAATAATCTGTTTCTTTTTTCATGAATGTGTTGGTGATAGGTGAAAGCCGACAAGTATTCGGTCATGGGATGCTACGATAATGATAGCCTTGTGAGCTCTCCAAGAACACCAACACATGAGCAAGAAGAAGCAACCAATTCTCTGGTAAGCATATCGAAATGCTGTATAACATGTTCCCACCGTTGTCAATAGCGACCGCAGTGTGGGTTGCAGTGGTGTGACATTATGACGCTATTTGATGGCTAGCGACTAAACAACGGGGAAAATAGTGGATTTTTAGTTTTTTTTTTGTTTTAATATAAATGGCGTCACTTTTAAGTTTTTTTATTTCACGTAAACAGACGATGGTTCACGTACTCACGTCTTCGTCTGTGTTGCTAAACACACAACTAATGTTTATTATTGATTATAATTGCTACTATAGTTGAATACTTAAATGTGAACTATTTCTTAAAATTTCTACTACTTTATCGCTAAACATGAAATAACAGGCACTTTCTGTCACTATCACTACGTAGCACACAGGTAGCCTGTCGCTATTTACCGCTATTCTATCGACAACTATGCATGTTTCAAATAATTAACTTGTACACCATACTTGACACTTGTATGTATGTTATGATTCAGGAGTTGAGCTACACCACACCAGGCAGTCCGGATGACATGTTTCTAAACGATTTGAATCCTTGTTTAACACCGTATGCCATATCCAAGTCGAAGTCTAAGGTAAGCAAATTAAACAAGACTTAGCTTTCTTTCTTTGCAATCTCTTCAAGTTTTTGACATTCGAGAATGCAGGAGTTTGAAAACTATTTATCATCGGCATACAATAATAATAACACTACAAGGGGTCATGAGATTGGGTTCGAGTCTCATGGTGGTAGAAAGCTATCAAAAAGTTCGACTCGTGAGCAACATGTCAACTCTGCCAAGAACTTAAGTCGCAAATCAGACGAAAATAATAAGTACGCCTATCGTGGATGGTAAGCGGTCTGTTAATGGAATGCCAATCACCTTTCTACTTGTGATTTGTTTCATAAGTTACTCTACAAAATAAACTTGTTCTTCTGCCGTCGTACATTGTTGTCATGAACAATTTTTTGTACACTTATAAGTGTTGTGCTTATAAATGATATATTTGTTGTTGAGATATTCACACCCATGGTTAATTTTCATCTCAATCCAAATAAAACATCACCACCTCATCTTGTTTACTTGTTTTTGTATTATTTCACAATCAAAAGCTATTACAAACTTTGTTATCACACATATGTGACATAACCTAAATTAGTGTCCCAAACCGTCTGAAAAAGGGGTGGGTTTGGGGCTCTACCAAGCTTTATTTCCAGCGTACAAACGAAAGAGGCTAAATGCGGATATAGCAGAGACAATGATCATGCTTGCACAAGCCAACACCGAACTCGCTATCCCTTCTCCAACTTGGGTGCAGAATTTCCCATACATATCGCATACTTTCATCCATTCGACTTGTGGTTCCCCTAATTTTGCGAATGCTGCTGACTGTGCTGCCGCTCCTATTGCCGCTACGATCATATACGCCATAACCTGCAAGTTACATCTTCATCTCAGTTAAACAAAATCTTCAAATGAAAATGGTAGATTCTATTCCTAGGATATGTATGTTCCAAACTATATGTGCATATATAAATTTAAAGAGTAGGATACGACAACCTAGTAGGATGCACAGATGAGTAGTATTTAGTATTTAAGGACCAGAGAAATAAATGACAACAACATAAGAGAGTGGGCACATGGAAAATCAAACATAGAGATAGATTCTAGGCCAGGGATAGAATTTATTATTTTCTTTTTGAACAAAAACTAATAATAATAAATAGAATGATCACTAATATTTATTTATTTTTATTTAAAATTCACTTTCACCCCTTTAATTTAATAATAAAATATTATAATATATTAAATAAAAAATGATAAAAAGCTATATATTATTTTAAAAATAAAGTTACTATTCATCGTAACCTATTATCCTAAATATAAATATAAATTACAGATATAACCCATTTAAATTTTACTGATTTGGTTTTTCTTTTTAATAAAACTGAATACATATTTGTTTTTTTTTCCTTAATGTTTTTGTATAAATTTTGTTGAAAGCGGCGTTGCGTTCAAAATAGAGTCTTTTTTAGCATCATAGGCTATATCGAGTCTTCGTGTCATACCGGTATCAATACTCGGTTTTCAATCTATGTAAAACATATGTCGATAGACATTGGCGGATCTAGAAAAAATGTAAAGGGGCAACGTTGTAAAAACTTTTTTTCTAAAGGGGCAACGAAATCGAAAAAACGCAATTTTTTTTTAAAATTTACACTACCGCCGGAGCGTTAAGGGGCAACGGGGGTTACCCCCAGATAGACGCTGTCGTTTTGAGCATATCACGACTTTATTTTTCTTGGTTTTCGCTTTCAACTACAACACAAAATGCCGATCCTGTAACAAACCGAACCGATACCGACTGAATTCCCGTCACACAACACGGGAACACCTAAGTTTCATATATTATGAAACATTTTCTAATATATGTATTTTTAAATATTATTGGAACTCTAAATACACAAAGCACGGACAGCAAGACCATACATCATCCACCACTTGAACCTCCAATTACAACCACTAACTTGTTCTTAGACCATGTGTAGTGGAAGGGGAAGATAATGCCTCCACCCTATGGCATTTTACGTTATGTGGCGGTCCAGTCAGCAAAGGGGCATTATTGGGCGTTTTCTAAAATGGGTGTAGTAGGGATGGAGCATTATTGGGCAATATGTTTTGTAGTAAATAAAATAAAAAAAAAACACCTAAAAATCTTATTAGCCAAGCAAATGAAATCTCTAATCTGATTCACATTTCCCCCCTTCGGCGTGCTTAAAACAACGCGGACCCAACTTTTTTTCGAAAAAAACGCCCGAAAACGCCCTATGTAATGGGATTTGGGCGTTTTTCGGCGTTATTTTTGATTTTTTTTTAAAAAAAACGCCACACTACGGGGGTCTTAAAACAAAATTACTCAATAAAAACATATTTAATTAATTGATTAATAATTTGAGATATGAAATACCTGATCAGCAGAGAAAATAAGCCAAGCCAAAGGCTTATTAAACAACACACTTCCTCTAACCATACCCACCACACACCTAAACGTCTGCACCAGCGAATAAGCTGCAGCAACCCCATTAACCACCACCAACATCACCAACGATTTCATGTCCGTAAACTTGGCTTTTTTCCGGACCGTAAAGATCTCTTTAACCTGCGTATCCGTGGCCACCAGAAGCGCGGCCACAAGTGCGAGACCGCAAACTGCGGTCCGCAGTATTAACTCGGCTAGCCTCACCTTTCGATCAATTGCTTTCGAGTCATTTTTACACCCACCAGCATACTTCCCTGGGCTTACACCAACACCTAAATAACTCATGGTTATGTGCACAACAAAACCCACTTATCTTTGCTACGGCTTTTATACACACAAGCTATAGTGGTCTTGCACGCACTAACCCATGCCATCATTTAAATAGCCAACCCACCTAACACCGTTTCCTATTATTATACTATATTATTTTATTTATTGTTTATTGTCTTTTTGTCATTATTTTTATTTAATTGATATCTCATCAATCTTTTCACATAGATAAACTTATAAATCAAGTTATAAGTCATAATTATTATATTTTGTCGTGTGTATAAGAATTTGTGTAGTGGTTTTACGTAACATGATTTTAAAGGATGACGGAAACGCGATAGCAACAATATATATTCGGGATTCTCTAGTCGAGGCCGTTTATGATGATACTGCTTTTAACAAGCTGATAGATAAAGATACGTATTGGAGACTAAAACATGATCTCGTGGAGCATATTGGATGACTGGATTTACTCCACCTTGAGGCGACCGACGACGACTAGTAGTTTTAGTTTTTTTATCTTATTTATGTAAATTTTCATTTCAAAATTTAATAAACGTATTTTTTATTGGTTTAAATTAATGCAATTTTTATTTTTTTAACGTAAATAAACGTAATATATAATTATTATGTATGATTTTTAGAAATAAAAAAAATGAAATGGACTACTCCCACGAGTGGAGCACCCCTTACGTATGAGTATAAAATGGGAAGTGGAGATGTGAGTTGACATGACAGAGTATGATTAGCCAGAGTGGAGAGGGGACTGCTCCACTTGAGTGGAGCGCTCCTTACACCCTTAGTGAAAAAGTTTATGCCAGGCCATTATTACATAGACAATTGAACGTTTACGAGTGTGTAATGGTTTAATTAAAAAAGTTAAATAAAGATTTGTGATGTAAATATTTGATTTGCTAAAAAACAAAGTTATATCTCTTTCTCACTCACGCTTGTTACCAGGGCGAAGCTTCCTTCAATGATGCCCCTAACTAACTACTGCATAATGATGTGTAGCGTTCTTAGACCACCTGTAGTAGGGTTCTTTTCAGTGTTTCCCCCAAAAAAAAATGCCCAAACAAGCCTCAGAACTGCCCAGGGGTGTTTTGTTTTTTTTGAAAAAAACGGTGGGGCGTCCTTTTTTAAACGCCTTCACTTGTTTCTTTAAACTAATAAGAAATTTCCAACTCATTTATGATAATATTATATGTTTTATTTTTCTAAAAAGCTAATAATTAGGTAATCATTGTTAGGACATTATACAACTACAACCATTTTAGAAAAACGCTCTATAATGTCATATTGCTGACTGGACCGCCACATAGTAGATAATCATAATACCCAAGAACCTTCCTTTACCACTACACATGGTCTTATGTGATGATGTGGTAGTAGGGTAACGCCTGCTATATATAGCCTAATTGTATTATGTATTAATGACGTATACGGTGTATCACTTTTTCCAATGTCCATTTTCATACAATTCAGAATATATTTTTTCGACCAGTTAATTTCATTGCATTTATATATAACTATTTATATCATTACATTTATTAAATTATATATTACATCAATCCATTCACATACATAAACTTATAAATCAATTCATAATTTATACATCTATTTTATTTTCTCTCGTGTATAATTGTATAGGCTAAGAGGTGTGGATCTGGAGAGAAAGGGGAGGGTGAGGTGGCGAGTCGGCGCCGAACCACCCCCCTCCAATTACTTTTTGGTGCACTCGGGAAATTACCCCAATATCCCCGAACACACACCTCTCTCTCTCTCTTGAATTATGGAAGGGGATGGAGGTAGAGCTGAATAACTGACGTGGAGAATGGGAGAAGGGGAAACACACCCTACAACCATAGTAACATCTCTATATTTGTCCGGTATCCATTGTCATACAATTCAGAACAAATCCTTATAACCAATACCCCTCTCTATTCCCAAGTAAAGGGTGAGTCCCATGTGTCAAGGGATATATTGGTCAAACAAAAAAAATGCACGGTCAGTGGACAAAGAATTAGAACACCGGCGCGGAAAAAGGGACGCCTTGTGTATTTTTTTTTGAAAAAAAACGCCTAAGGACGGGTGTGCAGTGTTTTGAGTCGTTTTTTGGGGGAAAAAACGCCCAAAAACCCCCCACTATGGGTGATCTTAAACTACAATTTTATACCATGTTCTAAACTTCTCTCAAAATTCAAAATCCACTTCACTATATCTTTTAGTTTGATCCAATGAGAATGTCTAACTAATTTAACAACTTTAACACCTACAAAGTGATCTCTTTTGGTCATTAACTCTAAAATTCTTTCACAATTTTTAGAAAATTACTAGTTTACACAAAACACAGTGAGCTATTACTAACTCAAATAAACAACAATTTCAAGAATATAAGTTTGTCGTATTATAATAAATTTACTTATCAAGTCTTTTTCTTTTCTTGAAGATGGTTGTCTCGATTTTAATGGTGAACAAAACTCAAAACTCAAAAGTAAAGTCAATGACCTTGTGATTGAGTGGTAAATGAGAGATTTGGGTTTCTAAGAGATCCAGGTTTAATTCCTGCTTCCCCCATTAGTTTTTTGTGGCACCTGGTGATGATGAGAGACTAGGCAAGTTGGCAGCGATCGCTAGTTCGATCATTGAACTGAATGGGTTTTACCTCACCGCCTTGTCGTGCCTTCGGACAAGTGTTCACGGGCTTCTGTCCTAGGTGAGGGTTTTCCTTGGTTCGGATGCGAGTATATCCCGATGTGGTGAATTTCGCCAGTAGCCCATTTGAAGGATTCGTTGACAGTTCAAAAAAAAAAAAAAAAAACCCTCAAAAATAAAAACCAAACATCAAATGAACCTTAATAATCATTTTAGTAAGCCTTAATCTTTTATATAAAATGACCCAAAATTTGAGCTGAACGGACACAAGTACACAACCTTTGCATAGACACAAAAGACCCCAAAGTTGCCATCTTTCATATCAAAAAACGAAGCGTGCGATAAAAAAGGCAATTAATTTCATCATCGCGATCTCTCTCTCATAGACACATGTAATCGGAGGGATCAGCATGGTACTCATTCGGTATCGAACAAGTACCGGTACCGAAAATCCCAAAAAAATGGGTACCGGTACCGGTATCGAATATACCCGATACAGTACGGTTCAGTACCGATACCAGTTCGGTACCGGTAATCGGTACCATTTGCTCATCTCTACTTTACACAACTTAAAAAGAAAATTTTGAGATTTTGGAAAATGAAAAAGGTTTTTATAATTGCGTTCACACTGAGATTTTGGAAAATGAAAAAGGTTTTTATAATTGCGCTCACACTATGTATTTTGCCACAAATAGAAGGACCTTAATCTCTCTTTTTTTTTTTTTTTCAAATTACAATAGTGAATAGCCTTAGTTGATATGAATCATTAATCAAACATATGAATGGTTTAATAAAAGTTTAATAAGTTTTCTCGTTTAAATGAAGTTTTTTTTTAAACTTCACCACACAGAGATATGTAATGAATAGTAATGTTAAAAATGAAATTTTGTCTAAAAAAAGTGTAAAACGAAAATTATAACGATACATTTTAAAAATATACAACAGTCAGTCAGTGTGGTAGTGACAGATCTAGAAGACTAGTTTAGGAGTATCATAAAAGAATTTATGGACCTGGGGGCATCCTAATATTTTCTCAGGAGTATCCCCGATACATAAAACAGAGTGAAAATATTTTTTTTTTACTAATTTATATTCCGCCTGCAAAGTTAACAGGTATCCCTAGGTACTCCAAAAATCTACAAACCTCCGCCCCTACAGTGCGGTTTATGTTCCAACGGTTCATCCACGTGTTTTTCTTGCAACGGTGCGCCAACATGTGTTTTGTTCTTAGAATCTCCTCGAACACGTTACATCTCTTGATTACTTTTTGTAAGGGTGCAAACGAAACGAGTCCAAGCTCGACTAGACTCGATCGCTCATTTAACTTATGAAAGCTCGAGTTGGCTTGGTCCGACCTGTGTTTCTAAAGCTCAAGCTCGGCTCTTAGGCAATTTTTCAAGCTTAAGCTCGGGTCAGACATGACTTGTGATTTCTTCATACTTAACTATGAATAGTAATTAATATTAATTGAAAATTATATAAATAATGGCTCGTTTAGGCTCGCTAACCGGCTTGATCTCGATTAATGAAGCTCGGGCTCATCTACTCACCATGCTTATTTTTAAGCTCAGACTCAAGCTCCTTAAGCTCGGCTTGGTTTGAAGCGTTTTCAAGTCGAGCTTGAGTGGCTCATGAGTAGCTCGACTCATTTGCACCACTAACTTTTTGTACTGTTTAGTTTTTTATTTTTTATTTTTTTTTAATAATCATCCCTTGTTGTATATGCATTGGAGTGGCCTTGAATTATTAATTATTAATATTTAGTATGGTGTTTTCTAGAAGGTCCCAATCATTTCCCAACGTCAAAGAAAATGAGATCATTCAGTATATTGGAACCAATATATGAAATTAAAATGGTTATTTGTACCTACAAAATTATAATAAACTAGGATTACGACCCGCCGCAATGTGGCGGGGATTCTTTATTTATAACTAAGTCGATCTACGACCCACACGTTATGTTAAACCTGTCAAACGGGGTAAAAATAGACGATGTAAAAACGTTCACCCACACACGCACGTTGCGTCGTGTTAACTCGCAAAATTTAGAACGAAACGTAAAAACGTTAAGCCAAAGACGCACGCTGTGATGTGTTAAGTCACAAAATTTAGAACCAAGCATAGAGCGCAAAATTTGCGGAAAATGAAAACTATAAAGGACCAAAGTTGAAAGTAAAAAAAGTTATGAGGATAGATTGTAAATGATAAAAAGTTTTGGGTTAAAAGTAAAAAACAAATAGTTTTTGGTTAAAAGTAATTTATGAAATACTTTTGGGTGAAAAGTAAAAAAAATCAATTTTTTTTTTGAAAACCCCCAAAGCCAACGTTACGACAACCATATGCATAACAATTTTTTCTTTGAAAAATCCCCAAAGCACACCCCGCGTTGCGGCGGGGCGTAAAACGGTGTCAAATAGTACTAATGTCACACAACCGTCATCGACAACCAACACTGACTCGACCTATAATATGCGTATTGCGACGAACCTGTCAAACATGGAAAAATAGAGGTAAAAACGTTGAACCACACATGCACGTTGCGTCGTATTAACTCGAAAATTTTAGAACTATACGTAAAACAAAAATTTGCGAAAGATGAAAAGTATAAGTGACAAAAGTTGTGAAGTTAAATTGCAAATAATGAAAAGTTTTGGGTTAAAGTTAAAAAAACAAATTATGTAGGGTTAAAATTGGAAAATGTACAAACCTTTGGGTTAAAACTAAAAAATCAAGTTTTTTTTTTTGAAAAACACCCAAAGCACAACTTACAAGTCCTTATGCACAAAAAGTTTGCTAAGTTATATAGGTTTTAATAGTTTAATCATAAAATTGTTACTTAACTTGAAGTTTAGGAGGCAGCCCAAATATAAATGGTTTGTGCTAGATTAATTTAACTTTAATGGGCCTCCCAAAGTCTCAACTAATGGAAATTACTGAACCAGTCTCATCACACATTCTAACCTGAGTCGTTACGTATAAAGAATAAAAAGAAAGGGAAAAAAACAAGAGAGAAAGTTACTTAAATGGCTAGGTTATTGTTAGATCATTTAATGGAGTAGAAATGAAAACATAATCGATGCTATGCGGTGGCAAAATCAACATGCGTAAGACTGGGTGGTGTCGAGTGGTGCCTTACCTCTATATCAGCCAATAACGCCCTGAATATCACCCATTGGCGCCAAAGAGGGGGCGTTAAAGGGACGTCAAAAGGGCTCTTGTGAGTGTAATGACGGGCGTTAATGGGGTGGTTCTTGTGGACTCCATCTTGCAGGTGAGGAAGCCAATCAAAACTACACATTTGGAGGGGGCGCCATTCATAGCCAAACCACACCGGGTGGCCTAAACCGAGTAATTGTTTATTGAAAAATCTTCATTACTTACGTTTGGAAGAATGTAAAATCAAACCAGAACTAACCATTAGTACTGTTTCGGTTTGGTTTGGTTTTAATATTTCACGGTTTGGTTTTGGTTTTCAATTATTTAAAACCGTTACGAATGGTTTGGCTCATGATTTAACCGAAAAACCGTTAAAATCGGACAGTGAACATCCCTACTAATCACTAAATAAATCCCAATTTTTATTGTAGTTCCATTCGGGTCAAATTGTTTTTTTCTTTTAACAACGATTTTTTACACCTAAATATCACTTAACATTACATTTATAACAATTTAAAGTGACACTATTTTCATGGGATACAAATACCATACCATTAGACGATTAAATCATAATAATTTATGCGGATTGGCATTTACATTTTGTGGAAAATCCCATAACAATCAAAACATATTTAAAATGTGGACCATTATCTATAAAAAATACTCTATAATCTAAACCTTTATGTCTTCTCGATGAGATAGAGATGGTAATGTGTCAAGTATAGCTAATCCTAATTTCATATAAATTGTAAAACTAGATCTCATACACAGCTCAATACTCATTGGGTATATTGTATCCGTCGGTTATTAGTATACCCCTTGGATTAAAAAAGTTGTCTATTGAGATTTTTTTTAAGTATAATTTTTTCTTTCATTTTCGTTATTATACAATTTTATGTTTGTAAAAACATACAATAAATTTATATACATGCCAAACTATGTACATATCATAATCACTATGAAATATTTTAAACATCTAAAATATGTAAATATCATGGTGATATACATCCTGATAGATAATTTTATATTTAGTAAAAAAATAAATAATAGAGTAAATTACGTTTTTAGCCCCTGTGGTTATATCAGTTTTACTATATTAGCCCAAAATAAAAAATTTTAACGTATCTGCCCCTATGGTCCCTATATCTAACCATTTTGGCCCCTGAGACTAACTTCATTCATTACCCTGGTTAATTATTTGTCACATGCAAGTCACATGATGGGTATTTTTGTAATTTCGCCTACCCTTTAAATCTAACCCAGATCTTCATCATCATCTTCAACCATCATCATCCCCAGATCTTCATCTTCAATTAAATCTAACCCAGATCTTCATCATCTTCAACCATCATCATCCCCAGAACTTCATCTTCAACTAAATCTAACCCGGATCTTCATCATCTTCAACCATCATCATCATCATCATCATCCCCACATAAATCATCATCCCTAAATCTTCAATTAAATCTAACCCAGATCTTCATCATCTTCAATTAAATCTACCCAGTCGCCATCACCTCCGCCATCACTGCTACACCGACAACCATCCTCCACCATCGATTTCACCTACCACCGTCGCACAACATCATCATCAACCACCACTATTCATCACCTCCCTCCGATTCAATCTTCTTCAGTAGCCCTAAATACAGATCCTTTTCACCCTCAATTTGACAAACACCCAAACACTCAAATATAAAGTGCTTGCAGATCAAATGTGATATTATCCAAACACTCAAATTAAAAATCAGGAAACAACTCATCAAATTTATCATTCTCTCATCTTTCACATTGATTCATACATACACACAATACTATACTTGCATATCAAAATGGCAGCACCCATTAGAGTAGCAGCATCATCTTCTTCTTCAACTCTCCTGGCTTCACCTTCTTCATCTCAAATCGTTCAAATTTCACAAATTTATCTAATTGCAACAGATTAAGTTCGAGAAGCATTTCCTGGTGAGTCAATGACCGGTGCCCCCAAATAAGATCAGTGGAACTTCTAGATTCTTTTGAAAGTTGCTCCGGTGGGATCTAATCCGACTGCATCGACTTCTTATTTAGATGTGGGGGTTGTGGCTATTGCGCGTGGGGTTGTGGGGAGCTGTGTGTGGTGGCGTGTGAGGGGTTGTGGCGGTGGCGGTTGGTGGGGGATATGATGGTGGTTGGTGGCGGTGGTGGAAGTAGGTAGTGCCGTAGTGGTAGGAGAGAGATAGAGTAGAGAGAGAAAGTGGGTTTTTTTTCTTTAAAGATATTTTTAATATATATTAAAGATAATTTAATATGTGTGGGAGGTGAATTTACAAATATGCCCATCATGTGAGTTACATCTGACAAATAATTAACCAGGTTAATGGGTTGAGTTAGTCTTAGGGGCCAAAATGGTTAGATATAGGGACCATGGGGGTAGATACGTTAAAAATTCTTATTTTGGGCTAATATAGTAAAACTGACATAACCACAGGGGCCAAAAACGTAATTTACTCTAAATAATATCATCAAAATATAAATTTCAAAAGAAAAGTTTATTTTCATAGGTAATGAACCTACTAAAATGAAGTATTGATAAACATGAGTTAAGGAAAAACAACATTAATAATTAATATTTTTCGGGTTATATTGGTTATATGATTCAGGTAAACGAGTATGTAGTTTCTGTTAAACACGCATGCCTGGTATCACCTAATTTCATACCTGACTTACACCCAGGGGCGGACATACCCCATGTCAAGGGGTAGCCCGGGTTACCCCTTGGCTCGGCCGCGATAGTGTAATTTTTTTTTTTTTGCGTTTTTCGGATTTTGTTGCCCCTTGATAAATATTATGTTACCTCTTTTGAAAGCCCAAAAAAATTTATACCACACAACTAATTACCCAAGACTTGTAAGCCCAATTATTATAGCCCAATACCCATTCTTTTAACAAAGAAAGTAAAAAGAAAAGAAGCAGGGTCGAACATTCACATCCCATTCCCCACTGCCACTCCAGTCGAGCAGAAGCAGAGCCGACCAGCGACCTCCCCTCCCTCCGCCCTTTGCCGCCGGCGCCGACCTCCCCTCCCTCAGTCCCTCCTCCCTTTGCCGCCGCTGCTGGGTCTATTGTCATCATCGATCGTCCGCCACTCCGTCTGCAGTCCATCTCAAGTGAGTGCTTTTCCAAATTCCTCATGAAAATTGAATAATTTATGTTTGTTTAATTGCAAATTACAAATGTTTCATTTAGTTTTTTAGTTATAGTTATGTGCAATTGTTATATCCTTTTAGGGTTTATGTGAAATTGATTTAGGGCTTATTGTTTAATTTTATTTGTCTTGTAAAATTAGGGAATTTGGAAGTTGAAAGATGAAAAAACAAACTCTCATTAGTAGTCTTTTTAAACGAAAATTCCAAGAAAATAATGATTTGGGTGCAACTCCTAGTTCAAATATTATTGACGATAAGCAAGAAAATGAAGATATTGGTCCAAGTTCAAATAATGATATTGATAACCAAGAAAATGAAGAAATTGGTCCAAGTTCAAAGAATGATATTGATATGCAAGAAAATGAAGATATTGGACCAACTCCAAGTCCAATTATTACTTCGGCTTCAAGTCCTTCAACACGAAACAAAATCGATTTGAATGATCTTCCTTCGGATCCCTCCGATAGACCTCCTATTACTAGTTATCATCCAAATCAAATAGACGACATAAGAAGAGCGTATCTTGTTAAAAAGGCTTTTCAACCACGAGGTCATGACTTTAAATGGACAAACTATTCTAAGGGCCGGAGACGTTTTTATGTTAAATGGTTTGATAAATATCATTGGTTGGAGTATAGCACTAAACAAGAAAAAGCATATTGTTTATATTGTTACTTGTTTAATGAAAGTGTTGGTAATAAAGGTGGAAGAGAGACTTTTGTAAGTGGAGGCTTTTGTAATTGGAGTAAACCGGGTGTCTTAAAAGAACATGTTGGGTTAGTTAATAGTATACATAATAAGGCGGCGCAAAAAAGCATTAATTCTGAAAGACAATCCATCGGCACATTACATACATTGCTTTGCTCATCAACTTCAGTTAGTGATTGTGGCTGTAGCAAAAAAGCATGATGGTGTTAAAGAATTTTACGAAACTCTTGGCATGGTTGTTAATACGGTTGGTGCTTCTTGCAAAAGAAAAGATATGATGTTGGAGGCAAAAAAAGAGAGAGTGGAAAACGAAATTCTAGCGGGTGAAATTAACACAGGAAAAGGATTAAACCAAGAGGTTTCCCTTGCCCGACCCGGAGACACACGATGGGGTTCTCATCATAGAACCATCATAAGTTTGTTGAAATTATTTCCGGAAGTTGTTGAGGTACTTTGTAACACCCTATTTTCTATTTAACGGTTTTATATGCAAATACCAACAATTAGATGTGTAGCTAAGACTACACATACTATAAAAAAATACGGGTTTATTAAAACTTTCACAAATTATAAGTTATTCTACATAACGTGATCGAATTCGTTGTTTAGAATATACAACGTGGCAAGGTGCGGAAGCATGTAACTATATCGTGTTCGGTTCTTCGTTGAGCTTGATCGTCTCTCGGCATCCAAAATGTACCTACATTTCATAAACATGAAATGCTTTAGTCATACTGGGATTAAAACGTGATTAAACGAGTCCGGGAGACAGTTGATTCTAAAACAAGAATTTGGAAATGACCTCCACCGTAACTTACGGTGGCACCGTAAGTTACGGTGGCCCCTGTAATGTTATTTTCCTACCGTACAACAGCAGGCAACCACCGTAGCATTCTCATCTCCACCGTAACTTACGGTGGCACCGTAAGTTACGGTGGACTCTGTAACAGCCCAGTTTCCTTTTTTTGCCGTAATTGACACGAAATCTTTCGTATCTTTCAAACCGCTTGTCCGTTTAACCTACCGTTTCTTCCTACGTGATTGTGATTTGATTCTCCATCACATGGAGTTAAAATCCGACATCCGGCTTAATAAATTCTGAGACTTTCATGCCTTCGGCTTATTGTCTTTTTACAAGATTTTGACCCGTTTACGCATTTATCACACAAACATATTTGTTTGACCTTTATATCACATACACTACTTCAACTTAAGGTTATTTACCATATTAGGTTCTAACCACAGGTTTATTACACAATTTAAACCCATTTTCACTTGTATGCTTATTTTGACCCGTTAAGGGTATTTAAGCACTTTCGAGCCTAATTTCGCTTTTGATTACTTCTAGCAATCCATCACCACATTTCTTATCATATAATCTCCCACCACAACTGAATTTATGGTGGGTTTAATATGGTGATCTATAAAAACCAATTTTTACCTCTCGGATCATTATTTTACGGCAAAAACTCAAATAGTGCCATTTGACTAATATAATACCTCTTTCAGCTTCTATACTTATTCTAAGTATTTATCTGATCATAAAACTCGTTTCCAAACAACCTTTAAAGGTTGTTTGTTCAAATTAGCTAACAAGGGCGTTTTGGTCCTTTTTAGTCTTTCAATTACGACAAGGTCTTTTGAGAGCATGTTTGACCCATGATTCTTCTTTTGAATTATGATCTTGCTCGAAAAGTCAATATGCTTTTCAAAACGCCACTACCCTCTTTTAAAACATTCGGTTTACCCATTTAAGTAACCCATTGTCTATCTAAGACTTCATTAAATACTCATTGAACCTTACGTTCTCAATGAATCATTACTCTATTACACATACCTGGCTCGGGTCAATGTATTGACCTGATTTAATGCCTTGCTATAATATTTGCTAAATAGTAGCGATGCAAATATCATTTCTACATTTATTCCTGAAATCATATAACTCGACAAGAATCATTAGTCGCTATTATCAAAAGGTGGTATCTTCACCCTTTGACCCGTTTGGTCTAAATGACCGATTATATTGGCGAGATGACATGTATTTTCATCTCGACTATAAGACTCGCTCCGATTTACATCGTGCGGTCGCTTTACTTATAATTCATTTCTTAACACTTTTCGGCCTATTAAGGCTTACTTCATAAGTATCTTTTAAAGCCAATAGTTATGGTCGATGCATGACCAATTTACCGTTTTACCCTTATTGTTTGTTTTGGTTTACCCTATAAGGTAACCATTCAAAAGTTCATTTTCCATTTGTCATAAAATGATCAAATTACCGATTTAACTCCTTTTAAACCATCAACATGGTTTCTTGTCATACTCGACTATCTTGTTCCGTACGTTTACACGCCGGAACATCATACCTCAATTATGTATTTATCTTATTCGTAACTAATACGATAAGAGAATATTCTAAAATATAAGACTAGTGTAAGTTATACTTACCTTGCATCCGAATTATGCTTTTTCCTTCATTCTTGATTCGTTTGACCCGCTTTCACTCCAAGCTTCACCTAGCTTGTTTAAGCGCCAACTATTATTCATCATTTCACAAGGTGGTTAGTTTAGTCATAACTTAATACGATCATTTCACCCTACGCATTTTATATTCAAGAATTATCATTCATCGTATTATAGGTCGGTTTGACTGTTTAAAGTCAACGGCCTATTAATCATAAGTGATTACATGATGTAGCTTTACTACTCATTTAACTACTTGGTCAAATACACGGTAGCATCATACTTAGGCTACCGTTTATTCACTTCGTTTACCAAGTTTTATAACCATAATTCATCGAATTAACACTACATTAATCTTTCTTAACACATGATGATATCAAGCTTCATTTTTAACATGAATTTATCATCATTTCCATTCTTTTTACACCAAACCCAATTCATGGTAATTATGATTCATGTACTCAAACACCTAAATGGTTCAAGTAGCATACTTTTATTATCTAATATGAGGATTCTAATCACAATTTAGACACTAACATCATCATATCATAAAAACCCATCTCTATCATGTATGAACAAGTACTCAATCATGTAAATTTGTTCAAGTACTTTGTTTCTACTATCAACTATGATGATTTCTAGCACAATTATATCATCATCTTCATTATCTAGCCATAACCCACTTAGCACATACAAGGGAAATCATCAATTCCCTAGTTTTCAACACTAGTTCATCAAATTGTTAACTAGGGTTGTTCCTACACATAGATTTCTTCACAACTACACTCATGGATTCATCATCCATTCCCAAATTGTGATTTTGAGTGTTCATCATAACTTCAAGACATCACCAAATTACAAAATTTAACATACCTTACGATCCCTTTGACTTGGTGATCATTTATACGCGTTCATGCATTGATTTGGGGCTTGATTCGAGCTCCAATTTGGTGAATTTGTTGATTTTAGGGTTTGAGCTCTCTTGGTCGCTCCTGATGATCGATCCACACACACAAAGTGTGTGTGGTGCGTGTTTTTTTTATTAATAGAACTTGTTCCCTTTTTGATGATTTTGGTCCCTCAAGTTTTGTTAACTAGGTTAAACTTTGCTAGTTTAACTTAGTGAGTTCGGGGTAGTCATAACCCGTTTTATTTTAAGTCCCGTTAGCTCGGGCCTTCTATATACTTTGTTTTCCTCAAAGTATTTATCCTCTTTTAATTAACATCAAATTTATTTATTTAAATCCTAATATTAACCGGGTTAATTTTTACCACTAACGGTATTTTACCCGTCGTCACTAGTAACGTGGTTTAATTACCAAACCCATTTTTGGGGTGTTACATACTTACTTTTATTAAACAAGATGGAGAGACCTTTCAACAACGATCCAATGCGTCAGGTATTCTATCATATTTTGAGAGTCTTGAATTTGTGTTTTACATACACTTGTTGAACGATATCTTAGGACTCACAAATGCTCTATCAAAACATCTTCAAAAAAAGAGTCAAGACTTGTTAGAAGCATCTCATTTGATAAGCGGGGCAAAACGAGCTTTGAATCATTTAAGACAAAATGGGTTTGAAAAGATGTTGGCAAACGTAGCATCTTTTTGTGAAAAAAACAACATTAAGGTGTTAGATATGGCGGAAAGTTATGGTAATAAAAGAAACCGAAAGTATGTCATTACTAACCGACATCATTTTGAAGTTGAGGTTTTTAATACGGTTTTGGATATGCAACTTCAAGAACTTGGAAGCCGATTTAGTGAGGTCTCAACTAGTTTGATAGAAAATATGTCGGGTTTAAATCCTTGTAATTCGTTTGCTAAATTTGACATATCAAAGATAGTGAAGTTTTCTGAAATGTATCCGAATGACTTTAATAAAGAAGAAAGACGGGTTCTTACGGGTGATCTTTCGACATTTTATCACACTTTAAAGGAAGATGATAAATTTGCAAATTTAACTGGATTGAGTGACCTTGCTCGTGTAATGGTGGAAAACGGAAAAAATGAAACTTTTCCTTTGGTTTATCGAACATTGAAGCTAGCACTGGTTTTACCGGTTGCAACCGCAACCGTTGAAAGATGTTTTTTCTAAAATGAAGCTTATCAAGACGGATTTATGCAATCGGATGGGTGATGAGTATTTGAACAACGCTCTAATTTGTGCAGTCGAAAAAGAAAGTTTTTGTAAATTAGTAAAAGAAGAGGATGTCATGGCCCGGTTTCAAGCTTTCAAAAACCGAAGAGGAGAACTCATTTAGGTACGTGTTTAAATTTATTTATTACCGCGCTACTATCGTTGTTTCGTTTACATTGTATGAAGTACGTTAAAAAAATTTTTTTGAAAGGTTGCCCATTAAGTAATTTTCTAGATCCGCCATTGCTTACACCCACAAAGTATATATTTTAATCCCATACTCGTCCCCGTACAAATTATCACAAAAAGTTGCACGACTTGAAAGGGAAACAAAATAAGTCACTGATGTCTTTCGAAATTCATACACATACACGTACACATGAAATTAACAGTGAATGTCATTACCATGAGAAAGGAACAGCATAGCTATGTTCTTCATCAATTCAGCCTCAGGTTGACATATCAGGTTTGACTATAAATTCAAGATTTCCTACTTTTTTCTATTTTATGTTCCCAAAACTAATAGCTTACACTAATTCAATCCCAAACACATATACTAGTAACCAAGGCCGTCTCCGAAAATGATAAAAAACTTTTAGACCCCGTGCGAGACAAAAACTTTGGGCCTCTTTCCTATAATATAAACTCATTAATCATATATAAAAAAACCCACAATACGATGATAATTATTGTAAAATAAACAAAACAAAAGTAGTGTAGCAAAATGAACAAAATTACTTACTTAAGCGAATCGTGAGCCTTTTTTAGCATTTTCAAAATAAAGTTCTAGATCAAGTTTTTATATAATTCATGGCATTTCTTCTCTATATTTCAATGTATCATAGTTATCCATGTTTATAGAGTGAATGCTAGCATCGATTAAAAACAATAAATCCTATTTTTATGTTACAAATAAATTAATACACATAACATTAGTTTCAACACTCCCTGGATAAGCAAAAATAACTAACACTTGAATCCTTAAAGCAAAAAGAACTGTAATATGTGAACATATTCAAACTAATTTGGCAACACGTATCTTTTCATACAAAAAAAGATAAATCGAGCAAGATATTGAGTTCTTCTAAGTTTATATTGTAGATGGTTAAATGAGAAATTAGAAACCTACAAATCTAAACAAGAAAACATGTAAAGTTTATTATGTAAATGGTTAAATGAGAAGGAAAAAAATTGAAGAAGTTTACAAATTTATTGAGGCCCAAATTTAAATCTGACTATATGGGGTCTTTCCCCTTGTTTTATAATTAGCCTCCTTGAGGCCCAAGAAAAAACATAACATTAGATAAAGAAAATAAGAATGGAAAAGTGACTAGCCTGGGATTCGAACCCGGAATGGCGGATTCAACAGAAAGAAGGCGCATCCATTGAACCACAAGGTGAACTTGTTTATACTTTTCTACACTAATTGTATATATATTTATATATTTTAAACAATTTTGGGCCTCTAGATATTTTGGGCCCTGTGCGGTGGCACCTCCCGCACAGGCCCAAAACCGGCCCTGCTAGTAACTAAGGGTGGTCTGTGATGGAGAGTGAGTGAGAGAACACCGCCACAAACACTTGATCACACGTGCGGACTTGAATCCCATGATGTGTATCGCGTGCGTGATAGATGAATGTGTGTGGAAATTTTTTTTTTGTTAATTTAAAAAATAAAAAAAGTGAGTGATGGAATGTGATGAGTGATGACCATATTGCATGTGTGATAGAGTGAAATGTGATGGAGCGATGTGCTAAATAATGGCTAACTATGGTGTGTGATGGAGTATGATGAGTGATGATGACCACCCTATGTAACCTAAGGCAGTGACGGACCCAAGATTTTTTTCGAATGGGGTACCTTTTTTGATATTCAGATTTTTCACAACCATACGTTAGAATTTTCGGGTCGGTCGTCGTTCGGGTCATCGGGGAGAAGAACATAATAAAATACAATATCATAACAAATATATATAATGATTACTCATTAGGAAACACAAAATAGAAGTACAATGTCTTTTAAAATGAAAAACATAACTTACAAAAAAATTCAAGTTTTAACAAGCTTACTAACAAATTCAAAATTTAGATTCATAGCACACAAATGTTTACATGCTAATTTGATTTATAAATTCAAATAAACTACTTAAACAACAAATCCTGAATGTGTGGCTACTGCTGCAGCAGCCGCCCTAACTTTATACGGATTTAGAAAGACAAAAAGCTACCTTCCAAGACTCGAACTTGCAATCTTCTTGGTAAAGTAATCAAGGAATTACCACTGCACTATCTTTCAACTTAATACTATGGGGTCCTTTAGAAAACTAATATATCGGCTCTACTACATTCTTTAAAAACATTGGGGTCCGGGGACCCCGAACCACTCTATGTGGGTCCGCCCCTGACCTAAGGTGACTTTTGACACAAACACAAACACAACACAAGTAAATTCTTGTGAGATAACCTTTTTTTGTTACTATATTTTGAAACCTATAATTCCCACCAACCATTTCAAATTTAGTTCATTGTCATGATGTGTTTCCTTACAACAATCATCTAATACATCAACAAGTATTTCACGAGGTCTGATTAGTCCGTTACTTATCAATAAATCAACCATTCAATGTAAGTGTTTGTGTCAAATTGGAATGGTCCCCTTGCTCCATATTTGCACCCACACACATATATACATACATACATATATGTATATATATTTCATGTGACCCATGCCAAATTGAGATGGGTCCAATATTTACATTCAATGATTGCAACCATTTTGCAATTCTACACATATACAAGTAAGCAAAAGACTCCATCCATACCCATTATCCAAGTACACCATGGTCCATACACCTAATCGTATCCCTTGGATACTAAATTTCCTTATAGGTAGAAGAAGTCAATATACCTAACGATTATGATTGATTTAAACTAATTAGATCAGTATTCTAGAACTGGCTTAGAATTAAATGAATAAATACGTAAATTACTCAAATCAAATATTCACACGTTTTTTACAATAAAAAATGAAGTAATTTAAAAATGCTATAATTCGGGAAAAACCATCAAGTTCGAAATTAGGGCTCTGAAATATGGAATTCGGGTATGTTAGTTGGGTCAAACCGCCCATGGGCGTTAGTCACATGACCTGGCTGGTTGATACATTTCCATCCATTACTTATGGGCCTTGTAAGCATAGCATAATAACCCTTCTTAAGTCCATCTAATTAACACAAGGAGGGAGTGGTTTGCAATACCGGTTAACATGTCATGTCATGGTTAACACCCAATATGTTAGTGTACAGTCCATGGCCTTAACATCCGTTTAACATATAACCCATTTAATGCCCCTTAACACAAGGAGAGAGTGGTTTGCAATACCGGTTAACATGAGATGTCATCGTTAACACCCAATATGTTAGAGTACACTCCATGAAAGGTCATTCGATCTGGTTGTAAACGTTGTTGATCTAAGACATTTGAAGCTAATACATATATGTATATTGTTTGTTACTATGTTTTTCTTCATCAATATAAATCTAGACGTACACGCCAAGGGGCACATATCACATCTTTTATTATCAATGAATACAACAATAATATATAATAAATTGATGGATGTTAACATGGTAGGTTGAAAAATAATCAACTAGAGTCTAGAAAGTACACGTTTAGATCGATTAAAGCAATTAAAGCATCAACTAGAAAGTACACGTTTAGATCTATCTATCCATCTATCTATCTATTGCCAATGATCCTTTGGTGCAGTGGTGGAAAGGATTGTTGCCCTCAATAGAGGCGGCAGTTCGATCCCCACTCACTACAAAAGGTGAGGTCAGGGGGTTTTACACTAGCCATGGTTGCGTGGTTTCCTCCTGAAACGGACCGGATGAGAATGAAATACCTATGACATCCACTCTCAGTGGATTGAGGGCCAGGATGTACCTAGCCCAAAATGGAGGGTCTCCTGGTTTCGAATCCGGGTCTCTCGTGTACCTTTAAGTTTGGTGTGAAAGCCCAACCAGTAGGTCGTTAGCCGTTCAAAAAAAAAGTATAAATCTATCACCATTAGCAAGTGGCTAGAAAATAGACAGGACCTCTATTATTATTAATTAATAAGATTTTATATTGCAATCTACTTGGTTGGATAATTTCGAAATGAATTCAGCATCGATCTTTCTCCAGAGGCGCAGCTTAAGAGGGGCCGGGAGGGGCGCCCGACCCCCCGAACTTTCCGCTCAGTAGTGTTATATATGTAGTTTTCGTATAGAAATTTTTGGGTATAACGTTTTCGACCCCCCGTTTCTATAGAAATTTTTGGGTATATATGTTTTCGACCCCCTGTCTTCATTGTCAAGCTTCACCACTTTCTTTCTCCATCCAAATATCAAGATGCTACAAGTTGAACACATACTAATGGAGTCTGGCGGTGCGACGGGAATTGAATTGAATAATAAAAAACTAAGAAACATAAATTCACCTATATATATATATATATTTATATCTATTAAGACTGAGGGGAGTGGGGCGACTCCCACCCCCAGGTCGCCCGGAGTCGCCTGGAACACCGCCCCCGGTGGCGTCTTGGCAGGCGTCCCACTTCCGCCCGTCTCCAGCAAGTCGCCCAACTTTTTCAATTTCCCATTCATATATCCGTTGCCAACGGATAGTTTGGCCAAGCTTTTTTTTTTTTTTTTAAATAATCCAACCTTTATAAATAATACCACATATCAAACACATTTTTACCACAATCTTCTCTCAACTCATCAAAATTTATACCAATCTTCTATCAACTCATCAAAATGTATCCCCACAACATCCCTCCTTTCAACCAAAATACACAATCTTCCAATCCACAACCCGATATGGCGGACCCAAACGTTTTAAATAACCCCGCTTTTTACGCCTATTTCAATAATATGCACGTTGCTAGCCCTACACCGCAAGTATACTACAACAATACGACGATACCGCAAAATATGGGGTTCACCACTTGGAACACACAACAACCCGGTGGTTTTCAAAACGTTGGAGGATCGAGACAACAAAATGGTATAAATTTTTTAGATATTTTTTTGTAAAGAATATGTTTTTTTTTTAACTTTGTTTGTATTCCATCTAGTGGTTGATTTAGATGACGAAGAAGTTCCGGAGACCCAGTTCGATGTCGGTCAAAATGATGTTGAACCTCAAAAAAAGAAACGTTCACACAAGAGGAAAACACCGGGTGAAGAACGCTTGAAAACCAAACCGATACCATGGACTTCCAACGAGGAAATGAGCTTGTCCAAGGCTTGGCTAGAAATAACCGAAGACCCGAGATGTAGTAACTATCAAAAGGAAAAAACATATTGGTCTCGTATTTACAACGTTTTCCTCAAGTTGGAAGATCAAGAAGATGGATACCGTCGGCTAAGCGGTCAAAAACCTCATCCTCAAACGACCATCAAAGTACCGGGTCGGACGCTCGGTGCCAAATAAATCTCAACGACATTGAGGAAGATTTCGAAGAGCCACATGAAGAGGCCGATGCGTTTCAACCACCACAACGGCCGGTTGGCCGAGATAGGGCCAAAAAAGCCGCCCAACCGTCTTCTAGCGGTGTACGAATCGACTACACTGAAACGTTCGAAAAAGTGACCAATAAGTTAGACGGCTTGTTGCAAACGAGCCAACAATGGATCAACTTAAAAAAAGAACACGGGGACCGAAAGCTAAAGCTGAAAGAAAGTCGTCAAAAAGCACTTGATTTGCAAATATTAACATCCGACACGACAAATCTTACTGGAGCCGAGCTCGCTTTAGCCGAACAAATGAAGCAAGAAATTCGAGAAAAATATAACCTTTGTTGATTGTATTTTTTTATTTTTGTTGATTGTATTTTTTTTATTTTTGTTGATGTATTTTTTATTTTATTGAAGTAATTTTTTTTTATTGAAGTATTAGTTTTTATTTACTTTGATCAATACTTTTATAAAAAAATATGACTTTTTTTTATATCTTTTACATAAAAAAAAAGACAAAATAAATCAATCCACGTGTCGCAAGACGCCCCACCCAGCAAGGTTGCCCCACTCCCCCTTTTTTGGTCAAAATCCTCTAATGACGTGGCGTCACGTGTCGCAAGATGCCCCATCAATAGGATGCTCCACTCCCCTTAACCTGATAAACCAAACGAAATGAATAGTGTTTGTATAGGTGTTTGGCTCTGGTTTAATCATCTGACTGTGAGCCACGCGTCACATTTGTTGTCTCTCATACAAAAACCTAAACGCTGCTTTCTCTCTGCTTAAACACAATCATCCACCGTCGGGCCACCCTCGTGACGGAAAGGGCAAGCGCATTCATAGATGAGATTGGCCAGACGAATCACGCGACCGAGAGACGGTGTGTCTTTGGTGTAGACGAAGACGAAATGAGACGGCTGGGGCGATTCCTGAGGCTGAAGAAGCCGATGACAGGAGGCAGTCCGGCGGCACGTTTTGGGTTTTTTCAGGGAACTCTAATAGCGGCGGCGGCGGTAGTTCCAAAAGCTGAATAAAAGGGGTTCGACGAGGATTCCGGCCGCAAGCAAACTAGGGTTCCGGTGATGGTGGACGGCGACCTCAGGTATAACTTAAGTGAAAGCTATATATAACAGAGAAATGTAGCCGGTGAAAAAGATTTTTTTTTTCTTGATTTATTTGTGTTTTTATCATCTTGATGCAAGTATCATTACTTAATCGATTTTTTGATTCCTATATGGCAGATTGTTGCTTTTGTGAGATATGTCTTACTTTCTTATGCTAACTACCTATAAGACTTTATTTCTTTTTAGAAGTTTATTATGAGCAATCTTAGGTAATTAAATGGAATATGTTGAGTTCAGATCAGACATTCATTCTGTTCTGCAGTGTTCGTCCCGATGGAATTGCCTCTGTTTTGTAGTTTTCGACGCTGATGAAGCTTTTAGGTTCAATCCTTTGTTATCACTTGTTAATTCAGGTTTGGGTCTTCATTTATTGGTTCGATTGAGTTCTTCTTTTTGATTTTGAATTTTAGTTTGTTCATAAAAAAAAACGAATTTGTTATAAGATAACGGTAAATTCACCCGGGTCGTTTTCCTTCGTTTTTCGGATTCTGTCGAACAATTTAAAACCTACTAAACTATATAGGTGACAGTTTTAAGCTTTAACCAATTTATATCATGGAAACGCGTCAAATAGATCAAATCGGTTAAACGGGAACTGTTCTTATACTTCTACCAAGTAATTAGAAAAAGGCGTTTTGCGTATGCAAATACAGTTGCAACATCTGATGTTCTTTTGGATAACATCTATGGCTGCGGCACCTGATCAAGCAGCTTGTATTTTGAGTATGTAGATGCAGAGGCTTCCGTGAAAAAGTTAAAGTGAAGGCGGCATGAAGACGAGAGAGAGGGAGAGAGAGAGCGTGAGGGAACATCGCCACCAGCCAAGGCCTCTCATCGTCTATCATACTCGTGCGACAACAATGGTGGTTGCTATGATTAAGAGGCACAGCGGCAACAAGGACTAGGATGGAAACCGACAGGTTAGAAGTGGAGAGAGTTAGCGGCAGGTCCACCGTAACCCGATGCTTCTCCAAGTACCCTCTCAAGTTCATCGTTCCTACTAAGGTAACAAACAAATTCTCAATTTCTTCAGCCTTCAATTTTTTATACCAATTTGATCTTGCATGCAGGTCCTTCAGAAATTGATGTTGTCTGGATCTACACCCTCACTTATGGTGGCGGCATTGTTTGTGTAAGCTTTTTCGATTACCCATAGATAAGGTTCAGCGAATTAGCTATTGTGGCATGATTGTAGCAATATTAAGGGCTTTTCTATATCCTTTGTGTCAATGTAGATGGAGGCTAAAGGCTATATTAGGTCATCATCAAATCATTTTACCCAGCTGTTATTCTATTCGCAGCTGCTATTGTTAATATAAGGCATGTATGAGAGTGTATCACATACATCAGATGATCTTTTACTTTGATTCATTTGTCTAGAACTTAAGTACAAGTTTAAAAATTCTTGGTACAATATGAGATTAAAATGATGGATATGTTGTGTTATTACAAAAAAAGGAACAACGGAAATGATGGGTATTTTGTTTTATCAGAGAAAGAACTAATTCATATTACAATCCTACTGTGAACTGTTCTTAAACATGATATAGTTGGTTATTGATAGCATAAACTTGGCACATGAAAAAGTTTGAGAGTGGAAATTCAGTTTGGCTGCAGCCTTTGGGTTTTTTTTTTTTTAAAGATGAAAATGGTTTCATAACTATGTATGAGTTTTAGCAAGTTAATGATATGTTAGTTCCAGGAGTCATGTTTCCTTACTTCATACATAATCATATAAAATTCCCAGTAAACATTAACTTAAAAGTTCCACATCTATATTTGTAACTTACTGTTTCATGAATTTAGTGGTAGCTTTTCAGGTGTACTACCTGATGAGCTTACTTCATAGTTGGTTATTTGACCCATTCACTCCTCATTATCTGTTAAATTGCCTTGCAAACTATTGCTTACTCCTACTAGAAGGACTGATATCTGTATTATTATAACCGACATCGTTGTTTGTTTGTATGGTTCTAGACAGATATATTGATTTCTTTTTTGGAACATCACGACTTTAAAATTTAGATTTGCTCTTCCGGTTGCTATTTCACATGACGGTACCGTGCCAAACCAATACCACTGGTTTTTATATATATATATAAAAACGAGATTATGTGGGTAATGAGTAGGTTAATAAATTACTTGGTTGGTTAATAATTTCCATATGTGTTTTTGTCGGTTTTATTAAAAATTGGTCTGCCACGCCGCGAAGAAAAAAATAGATAGATGGGTTATAATAATACAGATATCAGTCCTTCTAGTAGGAGTAAGCAATAGTTTGCAAGGCAATTTACATTATCTTAATTGAATTATATATAATGATCAATAAATTCAGTTGAATTCTAGATATACACATGTCAAAATTCTAGCAACGAATCTATAATCAATTCTATAAAGGAGAAAGATTTTCTATAGATAGTTGGACTGGAATTGACGAACACTTAATACCAATATTATTCTTTATTAGTATTAGTGTCCAATAAAAATAGAAATGGGGCGTAGCCAAGCGGTAAGGCAACGGGTTTTGGTCCCGCTATTCGGAGGTTCGAATCCTTCCGTCCTAGAGCATATCCCTTGTATCCGAATACTTCTTTTTTGTTCAACAAGGTTCTGTTTCAAGGTCTAATATTGGATAGAATATGATTCCTCTTTTTTTTTGATTTTGAATGATTCTTTTCAAAATCATATCTTAATGAATGATTCTTTTCGAAATCATATCTTAATTTTTTACAAACTGAACTAAATCGAGTTCAAATTACATGCAAAAGGAACTAAACCCTTTTATGATCCAGATAAAGATAAGATGGGGCATAGATCTGTAGAAGGATTACTTAACCTCAGGTTAAACAAAATATGAATATGAAAATACATATAAAAGAGGAAGTGCTTAGCTTTATAGGTATGTATTGTTATCCTATTTCAGTGACAAAAAGTCTTTCCATTTTTGTGAAAAAGAATTTGCATTCCTAAAAGATTAAAATTGAAATATTTAACAATGATATTTCTTTTTATTGTTCGACCTATTTAGATTATTTGCTTTACATCATTGACAATTCCATTCGAAAAGAAACAGAAAATTATCTTTTTTATGATAACCAAATGGAGTCTTTACTGTAAAACATGACTCAAATTCAAGTATAAAGATTTGTAATGATTCTTTATGGATTGAATCTTTGGGAAGTTTTGGGAAGTTGGAACGGGTCAGTCTATCTTATTGAGTCACTTGAAGAGGCAGAGTCAAATAGAATTTATTTATTCGTGTGATTTCTGTTAGTTATTTTATTTCTATATTTAGATTTCTGGATATTTCTGTTAGACATTTTTTTGAGATAGAGATTTATAGAAAAAGTTCCATTCATACAAAAAAACGGGGTCTTGCTAATATTTATTCAGAAATCTTTTTTTGATCTTTATTATCTATTTTATTATCTATGTAGATAAGAAAAAATAGAAATGACTGTGTCTCTGTACCGACTGAACCAATGACTATTCATGATTCCACAATTGAATCAATTCCATACTGGTTCCAAATTAGAGGAATGTTATGGTAAAACTTCGTTTAAAACGATGTGGTAGAAAGCAACGTGCGACTTGAAGGACACGATCCGGTGAGGATTCTTATTCTTACATCCACCATTTTATATAGGAATGAAGGTGCTCTTGGCTCGACGTCGTTTTTCTAAATCATATACATAATGGGCTGGTTTAGATCGATCCTAACCGGATGATTATGAATTACTTTTATTCAATAGAATATAGAATAATAAAAAAAGTCATAGAATATTAATATTAAACTCGGCAGGGTGAATTTCAGAATTGACGTGAAATCTAGGCTATTGTCATTCAACCGCTACAAGATCAACAATTCCATAAGCTTGGGCCTCTGTTGCTGACATAAAAACATCTCTTTCCATGTCTTCGGATACAACCCATACGGGTTTGCCCGTTCTTTGTACATAAACCCTTGTCAGGGTTTCACGTAATTTCAGCAGTTCTCCCACTTCTAGGATGAATTCTCTCGTTGCTACTTCAGAAAAAGAACCAGCAGGTTGATGGATCATTACCCTGATAATATAAGATAATAAAAGGATTCTCTATTTTTCATGATATGAGGGGAAGATACAAAGAAAGATAAAAGAATAACAAGAAAAAAAGATAGAATCGAACAACCGTACGGGCATTATGCATTGCATACGGCTCTACAATAAAATTGACCCTTACCTTCCATAAAATAAAGAAAAAAATAGGATCGATCAGACCCCGATCGGTAAATGATCAACTTACCACCCTTCCTTTCAGAGGAATTCAAAAATACTATGATGGCTCCGTTGCTTTATATATTGATTATATTTTTTTGTCTGTTATTTGTCTGTCATTCAGCAATCCCAAAGTGGCTTTTTTATTTGATCAAATAAACTGAGGAAAAAAGATTTTTTTTTTCGCTCTATAAATATTGTTAAGAGACCTCTGGTGTGAAAAAAGTTTGTGACGCTGAACTGGACTTCCAAGAATAAAATAGGAAATACCTTTTTATCATATTACTCTCTCGATACATAATCTATTGTTTTGAAAACAAAATTTCTTATATCAAATTCAAAGTGCCATGCTATTATTACTTAATATTCATATTTCATATGGCGAAGGCATAGTCTTCTTTTTTCTCTCAAATAAAAGCCCCATTGGCGCCAAGCGTGAGGGAATGCTAGACGTTTGGTAATTTCTCCTCCGACCAGGATAAAAGATCCCATTGAAGCGGCTGATCCCATGCATATTGTATGTACATCTGGTTGCACAAATTGCATAGTATCATAAAGAGCCACTCCCGGTATTACCCATCCGCCAGGAGAGTTTATAAACAAATACAGATCTTGGGTATCATCCTCGATACTGAGATATATCATAAGACCAATCTGTTGATTTGAGATCTCACTATCAACCTCTTGCCCTAAAAAAAGTAATCTTTCTCGATAAAGTCGGTTGATTAGGGTCAAATTGTATCCCTTCGGAACCGTACAGGCGCCTTTTGACGCATACGGTTCAAAAAAAAAAGAATCAATGTGTAGATTCCAATACTTTTTTTTTTATATTATACGTTATAAGGAAAGGAAGACAAAAAGGAAAGGAAGACAAACTCGTATTTAGTGAAAAATCAAAGAAAATCCTATTATTATAAGTTAGAGGGAACTTGCTATGAAAAAAAAAAAGAATTCATTAAACTTATCCAATTTACTTCTCATTGATGGATTGTTTCATCGAGATCCAATCCAAATCACGATGTCATTTTCTTGTTCTTAAATGGGCCTCTTTAATCTTTTTAGGTTTATGCTCTACTCCGGGTAAAGATCCGCCCGATTTTGATTTGCACATATAGTACAAATGCTCCCATTACCACTTCCTTTTGTTATCCCTTCAGAGTTTGAAAAAACTTCTACTTACAAAAAAAGATTTCTTTAAAAATAGGAATCCTTTATGATATAAAATAGATATATTACCACTTAGTTTTTTTTAACGGAGTCTGGATACTTCAATGTAGCAGTCCAACTAAGCCAACCATAAATTCTTCTAATTGATAATAGTAATTCGAATCCTCCCCAAAAATGGATCTAATTGCACTTCACGCTCCAAATATTTTATGATTCAATTAATCTTTCGTGAGCGAAACAGAGGATATCTCGATTGGGGAGAAAACGGGGAAATCCCATATGACCCAATATATTTGACAAGTCGCACTATATGTCAACCCAAGATGCATCTTCCTCTCTAGGACTTCGAAAAGGTACTTTTGGAACACCAATAGGCATTAAATGAAATAAAAAAGAACTAAGTACTATATTTTACTTTGATGTGGAAACGTAACAAAGCCTTTATTTTTATTTATAATATTGTACTTTATCTTTATAATATTGTATTTTATCCTAATCAGATTTTATTCATAAATTCTGAAAAATTTATAAAGAAAATAAGAAAAAATAAGGGAAAATGATTACGACTAGTGTCCTCTAATGATGAACAAGTATGGGCACATTCGCTCATAGAAAATCGCATTAACTTCCCCATTGCGTATTGGTACTTATCGAGTATAGAATAAATCTGCTTCTCTTTGTTCCTACGAACAAAATTGTTCCATTATTACCAACAGAATAGAACAAATATGAACCCTTACGTTGAAATAATCCACGAAATAGGCACTTCATCACTAAGGATGTTAATAATATGATCATCATATTGATGATATTAGTCATGATCACATTGATCATAAAGACTATTAGGCTTGAGCATAGCTCACCACCTTAGACAAGGAATCATAAAGATCACCATGTTTGTGTCTCAAATGGACAATACATTATAGCCCGTAGGCAAAACATCACTAAAGGATGATTAGTTCAAATAAGGGAATTTAGATTAACCCCCTTTTTAAAGATGGCCTGTGTGACTTTAACGATTCACAGTTTACCAAAAATGTTATCATACTTACAGATGTTAACAGGGATTGGAATCTTTTAGATAAGTTTTACCGTCTTGGCCATGTCCGCAAATGACATTTAGGCTAGGTTTTACTGTCTTGGCCATGTCTGCGTTGACATTTAGGCTAGGTTTTACCATATTGGCCATGTCTGCATTGACATTTAGGCTAGGTTTTACTTTTAAGATTCTTTTTAGTATTTAATGCAAAACGATCCTAATTTGAGGTGTTAACAAGGATTTAAATCTAATTGTGGAACTACTGTCTTGGCCCTGTCTTAAAATGACACATGAGCTAGGTCTTATCCTTTTTAGATATTGTCATTTTATTATAATGGTAGATTTTATAATATAGGAATGATATTTTTAATATAATCGTTCCTTTAAAATTTAAATAAGTATATGGTTGCCCTAACCGGGACTTCTACAAAAATGATTTGCCCATGCAAGAGCTAATCAGAAAATAACAAAGGAACCAAATAAGGACAAATAAAACGAATTAGAATTTGTCCTATGTTCTTGTCTAGACTCAAGAATGTGCAACTGTGTAACTGAGATTAAACACAAAAGGCGAGTGTTTAATTCACTCAGTGTTGGCTCTGATACCAACCTGTCACACCCCGACTTTCCACGTGTCACCGGTGGGGAGTATCGTGACGTAGTTGGCAACATAATAGTCAAACAACACAATATATAAATGCACAGCGGAAGCAAAAGATAAATATATATTACAATCCGAATTTAAAGTAATATCCAGTATTACAACGGAAAGTAAAGGATCCACAGGCGGATCTTAAACATGTCATTTGTTCAACAGACTTTAGACGCCTAGAACTTACCACAACTGATCCACAAGTGTCCCTAGATGTTTAGGGGGTGTTTAGGGGTCAAGAGAAATGTGGAAAATCGTTCAAGAGTCGAGTAGAAAGCACATAGCAGGCAAAAACCCAAAAAATGGGATCAGAGGACCCCTAGCGCGACGCCAAGCCCCCCCCCCCCCCCAGGGGCCCTCGCGTGACGCTAGGCCTTCCTGCAGCAAATCTGAATTTTTGATTTTTTATGCAATGGTCCTTGGCTCTTCAAACTTTGTTTAGACTTTTGTTTCTTGCATTATGAGCCCTCCAAATTGATGTTTAGGGGCTTCAAGACATATATCCATTTTGTTAAGTCCCCGGTTAACTTTGTTGTTACCCGAAAAGTCCTAACTTTCAACGTTGACGTTTTAACCCTTCACATACGAATTTGATCACAACTTGCTCATACGATAACGAAACTTTATGAAATTTATAACGTGTATTCTAGTGAGCATAATTAACCGTTACAAAGCTTCGGGTTTGTCAAAAGGTCACTCAGAGGTATAACTTAAACATGTTGACACATTTAGCCCCTGTAGTTTGTAATCTCTCACTTTTAGCTTCGTATAATCCATGATTTATTCGTTTGAAGGTATGAGCATCATGTAGGGTTAATATGAAGTATATTTATTCACTGTTGACATTTTGAACACGTATATTCACATGTTTTTCATGTTTGTCAACTTTAGTCCTTCTAGAGTAATGTATTCACACGTTCAAGCTTATGACACGTGTCAATACATTATAGGACGTGAATTTTCGAGGTGTTACAATATATCGGGATAGATAGATTGACCATCACACCCGAGATCTTTGATAGTGGCGGTATCCACTCATATGGCGATGTTCTATTCGGAGGAATAAAATAAAATTGTCTTTCGGAGAGATGGCTGAGTGGTTGAAAGCCCCGGTCTTGAAAACCTGTATAGTTTACTATCGAGGGTTCGAATCCCTCTCTCTCCTTTTTTGCTTGTTGAATAGATTTGTTTCTTTATTGGATTGGTTTTGACCGGACGATTTCATTATCATAAAGAAAGGGAAGTGGCTCGGCTATCCCGCCTAGCCAAGCCAGAAAAAATGGATTAAATATAAATGAGTTGAAAAAAGATTCTTTTTTTATGACATGATCCTATATGTATGAGGGAACCGAAGTGACTCCTATTTCAAGTCTTTGATCTCCTGTCTCAATTAACTGCCTCAATAAACTGTCTCAATTAAGAGGGGTCATGGAAAGAACAGGTTCAAAATCACGATCAAATATATGTGTAGAAGTGTGATTCCAACGAATCAATTAGAGAACCGCATATTACACTATGAACCAAGTTTGGCCAAGACGTTCGAATATATTTCTGCGTATACCCCAGCCCCTTCTCATCAAAGCGGCGGTGAATCCTGAGATAATCTTAGAATTAGGACATTGACGTTTTCCCAGTCGCTTCTCGTGGATTTTCATAACCCTGCTGCGCAAAAATGGAATATACTTTGGATCCATTATCTGTGCGATGGTATACAACCCGTCTAGAAAGTATAATGTATTGTCCCTACATCACAAGTTTGGCCAAGACGTTCCTTCGATGGTCAGAAATATTGTCCCTACATCACCAGGAACGGATTCAGTTGGTCCAAGTTAATAGGGTAGGATCAAACCTTATTCCAATATTTCTCAGGAACTGCTAACTAGGACAATATTCACCAGGAACGATTGATATAGGTATACCGTCAGAAATATTGTCCCTACATCACCAGTGTCTTTTAACACATGCCCTAGGCCTTTAGGATAAGATATACATCACAAAAAAATATGTGACAACATCAAGCGACAGATAAAAGTAATTAGTAGATCTTAGAATTGGGACATTGACGTTTTCCCAGTCTCTTCTCGTGGATTTTCATAACCCTGTTGTGCAAAAATGGGATATGCATCTGAAATGGATGTACGAGTTATTATATATATCATGAGCGATGCGGAAATAGATCGAGTAATCTGTTCCTTTATCCAAGAAAAAGTATTTCTAGTTTGCATGGTTGATGCGTGTGAAGTGTTATATATATTAGGTGTATATTTTAAGCCCCTTTAACACTTATTTTTAGCCAAGTTTTAAATTTATAAAACACGATATTTTACTAACACTAAACACACATATGGGCAAGTGCACCCATCGTGAGCGTAGTATAGTGTTGGCAAGATACCGAGGTCGTCCAAGGACACAAGAGCTTTTAGTACCGGTTTATCCTCAACGTCTAATCAAAATAAAAAGTTTAGAAAAATGTTTTAACTAAGAAAAATAAAAACTAACTAAATGCTGAAAAATAAAATAAAAAGAAAAAACAGATAGACAAGATGAATCACTTGGTTCCGACTCGTATCTAGTGTAACCTTTGATTATTTCCGCACTTTTGCACTATTTTAAGAGATTATCTTAGTTATTGTAGTAGGCCCCTCTTTTGAAGGTGACGTTACCCTCACCCCAGTAGTTTGAGTCAGCAAGGATACAATCCTAAAAGGGTGGATTATTGGAAGATAATTAATTAAGTTATTAATGCAAATTATGATAGGCCCCTCTTTTGGAGGTGACGTTACCCTCGACTAAGTAGTCTGAGTCAGCAGGGATACAGTCCTAAATAGCCGGGTTATAGTATTAATAGTAGTTAACTTATGAGGGGGTCAAAGAGTTTGGACCCCCGCCATCCAATACCGTTAAGTATTGAAGGAGGTCCTACTAAATTTGACCCAGGTCCATTGCAGGACCTCTAAACGCTGAACAATGGCAAGACCTTTACCAAACCGTTCCCTTAACCCCCGACCAGGTAGCCAACATACCTCCATATAGACCGTGGAGATATGAATGGTGAAAATCTTTTATTTTATATAGACAGTAAAATAATGCCAAGACACCACGGACAAACGATAAGGAAAGATCACCTTCAACATAAGCAACTAGTTATTAAAGTCATTAATACAAAACCAAGTAAAAAGTGCAAAAGATTAGAAATAAAAAGTATTACACTAGACACTTTGTCTTCACCAAGTGATGTAAGATACTTAGGCAAACATGGCCTTGATTGTCAAGAACTCTTACGATCAATCTTGGATCCCGAGACGACTCACACACTTTACGATGGACAATGGATGATGGTTTTATGGTGGTGGGTGAAGTGTGAGAGAGGTGGTGTGCCAAGGGATGGTTTGAGCTTGAGCCAAGCACTCCTATTTATAGCCTGTACAGAAGCCTGGACACGGCCCCGTGTCCGCTGGACACGACCCCGTGTCCACCCTTTTCTCTCTCTTCATTAATACAGTTTGTCTTTATTATCTCCACACGCCCCCGTGTCCGCTGGGCACGTCCCCGTGCTCAAAAGCATATCTGTACTATCAGATTTGGCAAGATTCTGCGTATCTTTGCGTTGACCACGGCCCCGTGTCCGCTGGGCACGGCCCCGTGGTGGGCAATAGAAGCTTCTACAGGTTTGTCTTTAGTGCCAGGGCTGTCCATCCTGAGCACTGCCCCGTGCTGAGATGGGCACGCCCCGTGCTGAGCTGGGCACGCCCCGTGCTCGGCTGTGCACAGCCCCATGCTCAGCTTTCTTCTTGTCTTTGCTTTGGGAGATGTTGTCGAGGGGGGTCGGGCATGCCACGTTTGTTCCTTTTCTTGTATTTATGCTAGATTTAGCTGCCTTTTTGCTTCTTTTGTTAATTTGAGCTCATTTAATCCCGAAAATACAAAAGGAAGACAAAAGCACACTTTTTCCAATATTAGTACTAAAAAAGGGTTAGTTTTATGCCACAATTGATGTAATTTATATGTTGCATTTTGCACACATCAAATACCCCCACACTTGAATCTTTGCTTGTCCTCAAGCAAAACTCTTTATAATGTGGCTTTACACTCCCAAATGGAATGGGTAGAAGAGAAGGTTTTTGGGCTTGTCATAGAGTGTCGGGATTTCCAAGATTCTTTATTAAGTTTTATTTTTATTTATTTACAATCCTATTCGTCATGATTTATTTAAAACTTTTCATAAGATAAATTATTTATTAGGGCATAACATGCCTCTTTAAAATTCTCTTTATATACGAGTTCACATACCTCACGGGGATCGCTCAACACTCGGCCGAAGATGTATTTTAGTGAATCACTCGAGAGCGGCATGGAACTTACTCCTACCATAGGCTTGCCAAGCAATCAATCCTCCTCCTTTTTAACTATATACCTTTGTAAACATCAAGAGGACTTTTTGGGTGAAGGGTTAGGCTTGGGTTAAAGGTAGGTGGTTGGGTTAGTGGTTAGTAGAAAGGGCGAAAAAGCGTAACAAGCGTCAGTTTTCGAAAGACTTTTTATTTTTGCAATTTTTTTTATCTTGATGAAGCCAGTATTCAAACAAAGTTATTTTTGATAAACTTGCTTGTTTATTTATTTTGCTTCATCATCAACACATTTTTTTTTTTGAAAAGTCATACGAAAAACCGAGCTTGTTACTAAAACAAAGGGTGAAAAATAAAAAGGGTTTAGGTGGGTGAAAAGGTGTTTGGTTTGGGTTAAGAAATGAAAAGGTTTAGGCTCAAAGGGGTTAACTAGGGGGATTTTGGGTAGGTGGTAAGAAAAAAAAGAAAAATAATGGTGTAGAAATAAAAAGGGTTAGTCCTAATGCCTCCATCATTTACTTACTCGGGTTTAAGTTGGTAAGGACCGGGAATGTATCGTCATGGCAAGTTCTAGAGTCGTAAGAACCAAGCGGCTATTCACACAAGAAACGAAAGATGAGCATTTAATTTAAAGGTATATATTTGTATGCTCAATAAAGGCTCAAAACTCACTTTTGTGGGAATGGGTTTTTATGTGATCAAGTATATATAATTAAATTTTAACTAAGCTTGTCATGCCTTTTCATAATTTTCTTATGTTGGTTCTTTTTATCACGACGCTATCGGTTGTAAATTTGTAAAAATATAACCTTTTTAGAATTTTGAAATTCCAAAATTAAACCTAGACAAGTAAAAAAAATTGAAAATTTTTGAAAAAAATTGGGGTGATTAGCGGTTCCAATAGAGTTTTGTGTAAGCCTTGTTATTAGGACTTACAAGATTCAAGGTTTTAGCATCCCCCCCCACACTTAAATTACACATTGTCCTCAATGTGTCCCAAAAATAAGTTTTTAGGCAGATTAAATGTGTAAAAATGGGTTAAAAACAAGATTTTATGGTACTGGGTAGCTGAACACGGGGTGGTGTTGGCTGAGCACGGCCCAGTGTCCAGACTGCCAGTACCAAAAGTAAACAGAAGGCTGGGCACGGGGGCGTGTCCAGTGAGCACGGCCCCGTGTCCAGGTACCTGAACTGGGCATTTTCTACAGAACCTTGGGCACGGGGCGTGTTGGGGTGAGCACGGCCCCGTGCTGAACTTGCTGTAATGAAGAAAAATTGTCGGGAGGCTCTGTTTTTGTGCATGGGGTGTTGGTTCAAGCTTCCCTTATCATCCTTCACCATCCCGAGTGTGTTTTATTCCTGAAAAAAAACTAAACTTGAAAACGTAAAAGTTAATCTAAACTAAAACTATGGATAGTTCCGCGGAATGCCTCCGTGGTGCGCCACGTTTATAAGGGTCCTTGGCTAGACCCACCTTATCGGGTGGTTCTGGCTCATCTTCAATTAGGGGGTCGTCATTTCCGAATGGATATTTCATTGATCGCTCAAGATCGACACTTCTTTTAAATGCCCCTAATTGAAGAGGTAGATTGTTGAACTTTCGGTTTTTCAAAGCTTCGTGAGTTTTTACAAATGGTCGTCCCAACACTAGAGGAGCGTCATCGAGGATGACAAAATCGGTCGGGATTACCATTTGATTTGTTTGAACCAATACATCCTCAACTATACCGATTGATTTTATTACTTTCCGATTGGATAGAAAAATGGGTATTTGAAGTGGAGAAAAATCACTAATACTTAATTTTTCAAAAATGTAGTTAGGCATTATGTTAACACAAAGATCTTTATCGATTGTGACATTACTAATAAACGAATTTTGAAAGAAACATGGAACCGGTGTAATGTTAATTTCAAATGGGTCTTCTTTTATTAGTGAGGTTTGATCATCAGTTAACTTAACACTTACCGTTTCGTCAATTTTAGTGTTAGTGTTTAACTCTTTTAAAAACTTAGCATGAGTGGGTACTAAACAATGATTTTCAAAAGAAGGTGATAAGAGATTAATTTATTCAAAATTAGACTCTTCTTGAATTTTAACGTTGTCGGACTCGCCTTTTTCGTTGTTTAACTCATGTGTCGGTTTTTCACTTATTTGTTCTTCCATTTTTACACTTTCGGTTATCTCTTCCTTTTTTAATTCTTCTCTTGCGCGGGATTCCTCTTCCCTTGCGCGAGATTCTTTTATACAGCGATCGATAACTCTAATGTGTTCTAATATCCTATCGGTCACTTCGGTTATAGAAAAAGAATCGGGATTTTCAAAGCTTGAATCCGGTTGTTCGATCCTTTGTTCCTCATAATACCCATATGAAGTAGATGGTTCACACCATTGTTCTTCATTGTAAGCATATGATGGATAAGGGTCGTAATTTTGTTCTTCATAATACTCATATGAGGTGGGTTGTTCACGCCATGGTTCCTCATAATAAGCATACGAAGGTAGTGGCTCATATCTTGGTTCCTCAAAGTATGAGTATGAAGGCTCATACATTGGTTCATCAAAATATGAGTATGAGGGAGGAGGTTCATACCTCTGGTCTTCATATGATGTGTATGAAGTTGATGGCTCGTACCTGGGTTCCTCATAGTAGGTGTATGAATTGGATGGTTGATATGAGTGACTATTTTGAACCGAGCGTGTGTTACGACAATTAGTGCAATAGTTACCCCTATAATCATCCTCCTCATAGGTGTAGTTGTAGCCTCCTGAGTATTGATCCATAAGAATCACTCAGCAGACCACAACCAAGTCCCGAGATCAGAAAACAAAAAGAAAAACGGAAACAGAGGCTGGACACGGCCCCGTGTTCAGTGGACACGACCCCGTGTTCAGAATCTGTATCTGGGCGTTTTAATTAAATTTACTGATTTCGTTGAGCACGGGGCGTGTTCAGTGAGCACGGCCCGTGTTCAAGCTTCTGTTACTGGGTGTTTTATGAAAAATATGCAGCACGGCCCCGTGTTCAGCGAGCACGGCCCGTGTTCAACCTACTGTAAATGCAAAACTAAACTAAAATGCAGAAAAATGTGGGCCCGTTTTGAAAAGGTTTTGAAAAACTGATTAGGCCGTCGATTTTAAGCTTTCCTAAAATCCTTGTGTCCCCGGCAACGACGCCAAAAACTTGATGCGTGTGAAGTGTTATATATATTAGGTGTATATTTTAAGCCCCTTTAACACTTATTTTTAGCCAAGTTTTAAATTTATAAAACACGATATTTTACTAACACTAAACACACATATGGGCAAGTGCACCCATCGTGAGCGTAGTATAGTGTTGGCAAGATACCGAGGTCGTCCAAGGACACAAGAGCTTTTAGTACCGGTTTATCCTCAACGTCTAATCAAAATAAAAAGTTTAGAAAAATGTTTTAACTAAGAAAAATAAAAACTAACTAAATGCTGAAAAATAAAATAAAAAGAAAAAACAGATAGACAAGATGAATCACTTGGTTCCGACTCGTATCTAGTGTAACCTTTGATTATTTCCGCACTTTTGCACTATTTTAAGAGATTATCTTAGTTATTGTAGTAGGCCCCTCTTTTGAAGGTGACGTTACCCTCACCCCAGTAGTTTGAGTCAGCAAGGATACAATCCTAAAAGGGTGGATTATTGGAAGATAATTAATTAAGTTATTAATGCAAATTATGGTAGGCCCCTCTTTTGGAGGTGACGTTACCCTCGACTAAGTAGTCTGAGTCAACAGGGATACTGTCACACCCCCAAAATCCACCATGCGGAGTACCACCGCTTGGAGGCGTGACGTGACCAGGATCGAGCCACCAATCATGTTGAACAACACAATTAAGTAAATGAAACCAACCTCAATACAACTGGTGACCAAAGCTAGTTAACCATGTTTAGTTTAAACAGCGGAAGCATAAAAGTAAATCCAAAAGCATAAGTCCATCGTTTATAAGTTAAGGTTCAAAACACAAGTTTGATAAGTTCATAAGGATTTAAACAATGAGCACGGAACATAACAGTCCGTACACCACAACGACTTCTTCCTCGTGCAAGCTCCAAGCATTTAGCGACCTGTAAGGCATGTAACAACTAGTCAACAACAAAGTTGAGTGAATTCACAGTTGGTTGTTTTAGTTATAGCATTCGTTTCGTAAATCATCTGTTCGTTTTGAAAAAACCATGTATCGTATAAATTCGTATCGCGGTCTTTCTGACATGTTTGCGAAGATTAGTGGGGGTTTCCCATGTGTTACTAGACCACGCGTATCGACTGCTACGAAAATGTAAGAGGTGCCCTAAGTCAATGTCTATCAGCATTGACCCTTTGCCCATAGTCCATTAGTACACGCCTGTCCGACTGGCACGGTGTGAGGTTTGTTAAACCTAATAGCGCTATTAACTAATGACCCGCTCGCCATAGGCCTCGGCGATTAAGTCGATAAATGAGGGACTTCATTTGATAGAGTTGATGGTCTTATGGTCGTGTACGTAGGCTTTACGTACGTGCCCTTCAATCCGAGGACAGTAGTAAGTAGTTTAATAGTAATGATAGTTCGTGTAGCCATTCAATCCCATTCCCAACCCACCGGGAATCCCATGCCTTAGAAAGAGTGTGAACTCACCTCGGTTTGCTCGGTTAGATTCTCAATTATAGCTAACAGTCAAGGTCGGTCAATCAGGTCCTAATATAATTACCAGTTAGTCATTTAGTGACTTTCAATTAGAGCACAAAGTTCCTACACGTATCTATCACATAACATGCATCACTTTAGCGGTTTATGCCATTTAAACTTCCCATCCATTCCCCACTCATAAACAAACATACGATATTGCACGTAACACATATAACATGTTAGATCATTCACCGATAACATACTCGACATTTAGACACGCAAGTCACAACTTATGTCAATTCAGCATTAATATTCAAAACCGGCTGTTTTCGGACATTTTAATAAAATAGTTAAATTATTCCAAAAATTCCCAAATTTTTACAGGATGTCTTAAACATTCCATATTTTATTGTGTAAAAATATCGGGGTCCGGTTCATTACCAATATTTTATAAAAATTCATATTCCGGACTGAACTCAGATTTATGTATTTCTGACCACAGTCCACGGAACAATTTATTAAAAATCCATCGAGTGTCCGATTTACGAAATTCCAGTGGGGTAATTACAAATGAATCGGTTGTCATCTACTCTACAAATTTCATGGTCCGATTCATCACAAAACTCAGGTTATGACTGAAAGTATGACACCCATTTATTGCTGTCAAAATTCAGCTTAAGTTGCTGTTACAAATTAACACTTTAAAAATAGTAAACGGAGTCCAAAAATTACGATTCTGGTTCCATTAGAACCGTATTTCATAATAACATATTTTAGATTCAAAATATCGGTTTTTCGTTAAGTTTATGACCTGTTTACAGCCTGATGAAGTCGGCTGGAAATGTGATTCAGCATGTTCTTTATAGTTTAAATGTTACTATATTGTATCAACACATGTCCGAACAACGGATTTTATCAAGAGTTCGACAATCAATCATCATATAAGTATTAACCAACCCTTAAACCAACAACATACCCATGACAACATCAACTAATAGCATTTCATATACAAGTAAACTTCATGTAACCTTTATGTTTATATTTTTAGTGTTCTTGCATTTTAGTTGTAAACATAAGCATCATACTACAATGTTAGCCATAAAATGAGATGATCAAAGGTTAAACAAGAGCTTACTACTAGCTTATAGCTAGGGATGATTCTCTAGTGCAAAGATGAAGAAAAGATGATGAAGAAGGTAAGAACAAAGCCCTTATGAAGCTCCACAAGTAGCAACCTTCTTGAATCACCTTCTAAGCTTAAAAGGAACTTGAAAATGGAGGATGATAATGTTGAAGGGGTGGTGATGTTGGCGGTTATGGTGTAACCGTGAGAGGGAGAGAGAGAGTGAGTGAAGTAAGGGTAAATCTTGAAGTGGAGATATGTTGTAAGAGTGCCATACTTGTATCATCATGCTTCAAATAATATGGAGACTTACACAAGTAAAATCTAATAATTAAATACAATAAAATCAAATGGGAAGATGTGAAGTATGGTGGAATGATATGTGGGGTCCCTTGGGGACTAAAATCGGTTGGGGGGGGGGGGGGCTTTGATGTAAAAATTTGCAAAAGATAGTTAGATTGTAAGTATTAGAATGATAGGTGTTAGTTAGTAACTTTTTAGCGGGTGTTATGGTAAACGGGGACCATAACTAGCCAAGAAATAATAACACAATGTGTTTGACAAATATTTGGCGTCCCGGGTAATGTCCGGTTGTTCGGTCGGATACTGTTCCGTTAAAGTGTTTAATTATTCCGTAAGGCGTCTTATATATATATTTTTGTAACACAATTAATTCCTAACACATAGGAAAATATTCAGGACCATTTAGTCAAGTTTTCTGCATACTACTAGTATGCTAACACGCACATGTAAGTATAACACAGTAATCAGAGAGCAGTTAAGTAATTCCACACAGTCGTCAAGCACTTTAATTATCATTAATGAATTGTACGGAATACATGGGATTTTGGGGGTTGTCACATTCTCCCCCTGTTAAGAGAATTTCGTCCCGAAATTTAGCGCGTGGTTACTGAGGAAGCTAGTTAAGTTGCGTTGTTTTCCTGATTTTCCTGGGGTGTCACAGATACAGTCCTAAATAGCCGGGTTATAGTATTAATAGTAGTTAACTTATGAGGGGGTCAAAGAGTTTGGACCCCCGCCATCCAATACCGTTAAGTATTGAAGGAGGTCCTACTAAATTTGACCCAGGTCCATTGCAGGACCTCTAAACGCTGAACAATGGCAAGACCTTTACCAAACCGTTCCCTTAACCCCCGACCAGGTAGCCAACATACCTCCATATAGACCGTGGAGATATGAATGGTGAAAATCTTTTATTTTATATAGACAGTAAAATAATGCCAAGACACCACGGACAAACGATAAGGAAAGATCACCTTCAACATAAGCAACTAGTTATTAAAGTCATTAATACAAAACCAAGTAAAAAGTGCAAAAGATTAGAAATAAAAAGTATTACACTAGACACTTTGTCTTCACCAAGTGATGTAAGAGACTTAGGCAAACATGGCCTTGATTGTCAAGAACTCTTACGATCAATCTTGGATCCCTAGACGACTCACACACTCTACGATGGACAATGGATGATGGTGGTGGATGATGGTGTTATGGTGGTGGTGGGTGGTGGGTGAAGTGTGAGAGAGGTGGTGTGCCAAGGGATGGTTTGAGCTTGAGCCAAGCACTCCTATTTATAGCCTGTACAGAAGCCTGGACACGGCCCCGTGTCCGTTGGACACGACCCCGTGTCCACCCTTTTCTCTTTCTTCATTAATACAGTTTGTCTTTATTAGCTCCACACGCCCCCGTGTCCGCTGGGCACGCCCCCGTGCTCAAAAGCATATCTGTACTATCAGATTTGGCAAGATTCTGCGTATCTTTGCGTTGACCACGGCCCCGTGTCCGCTGGGCACGGCCCCGTGGTGGGCAATAGAAGCTTCTACAGGTTTGTCTTTAGTGCCAGGGCTGTCCATCCTGAGCACTGCCCCGTGCTGAGATGGGCACGCCCCGTGCTGAGCTGGGCACGCCCCGTGCTCAGCTTTCTTCTTGTCTTTGCTTTAGGAGAT